>JAQJVK010000033.1:1219701-1819701 GCA_035578135.1 Flexamia atlantica
GAGAGTGCGGAGTAGCGCCGCGCGGCAACACCAAACCACTAGTGAAAGTGTTCCAGCCTGTAGTCCAGTTATATCGCAGCCTTCTGCGAGTCCTGGACTACCCACCACGCTGGGCCGGCGGCCGCGGCCGCACGCCTTTGTCTCTTGTACAAGAATGCTTTTGTCTTTTTTCTTTTGAATTTTTTGTTTGAATTTATTTGTTTTTGTTTTTAAGTTTTTATTGATTTTAGTTTTTTTTAGCGAATTTCCCCCTATTAGTCCAGGCAACGAAAGGTTATAGAGGGAATTGCATGGATCACAATTTTTGACTTTTTAACTTTGTTTGGACTAGTTAGGAGTAAAACATATCAAAAGTCCCCGCTCTTAGCCCTTGAGCCGGCTGGGCTGGAAGGGCCTAAAGGTACAATTTTTTTGTTTTTCCTAAATATCTTGAAAACTATCAACTTTTAGGGTTCCCTATTAAATTTGAAAATTAAAGAAAATTAAATTTCCTGTAAGAAAAATATATAATATGTCTACTTTGGTCCAACCGTTTACAAGGTAAGCACTAATTTTGTTAATATTTTTAAAATATCCCTTCCATAAGAAATTCATGTAAATTTGTGGATAACATAGATGCCCAATTGGGCAACGTATTTTTCACCTAAAGGAAAATGAACACCATTCAGGAAATATTGACAAAGTTTCCAGTAATTTGACACCTCAATCATAAAAATTAGTCTAAAATTAAGGTGTTGGCGAGCTCACAAAAAACGTTATTTTTCAAGGAATTATTACAATTTGTTATAATTTCTTAACAACGCCTTAATTTTAGACCAATTTTTATGATGGAGGTGTCAAATTACTGGAAATTTCGTCAATATTTCCTGAATGCTGTTCATTGAAAAAAAAAACGTTGCCCAATTGGGCATCTATGTTACCCACAAATTTACATGTATTTCTTATAGAAGGGATATTTTTTAAATATTAACAAAATTAGTGCTTACCTTGTAAACGGTTGGACCAAAGTAGACATATTATGTATTTTTCTTACAGGAAATTTAATTTTCTTTAATTTTCAAATTTAATAGGGAATACTAAAAGTTGATAGTTTTCAAGATATTTAGGAAAAACAAAAAAATTGTGCCTTTAGGCCCTTCCAGCCCAGCCGGCTCAAGGGCTAAGGGGGGGACTTTTGGTATGTTTTACTCCTAACTAGTCCAAACAAAGTTACAAAGTCAAAAATTGTGATCCATGCAATTCCCTCTATACCTCTTTTTGAGCATTCATTTACTGGACTATATAGGGAAGTGGCTATTACCGTAGGCGGCATTGTAAGACTTAAGCACGGGACCACCGTAAATTTTCATTTTGATGCCCCCAGACCCCAAAAACACCGTTCATTCATTTTCATATATATATACGGAAATATACCTGTCCGTAGGCACGATAACTTTTGTAAAAAAAAGGTCCAATTGCGATGAAATTTGGTACATACGTCTAAGAGTGACATTTATTACTTCGAGTTCAAAAACCAGCGTGATAAGGTAACTCTAAGGACGGTTTTTTGCCGAAATAAAATTTATTTTTTGGATATAATATTTTTATATTGATGTTTTGTAAATTTAAGTGTCAAAATTGGATTCAGCTTAAAAAACGAGCAATTTAGCATTTTTAATTATTATTCTACGTCAATCCGTTGCTGAGATATTGAAAGTGCTAAACATAGTACGTTGTCCAATATTATTTTTAATTTTACCCTTCAAAAAGTATAGTTACCCTGATTTAAGAGATAAAAAAAAATACTATTCTGAATATATGATTAAATTTTCAGGTGATGAATATTTTATTTGTGTTTATTTAAATGGTTAGGGTTCATTGATTATGATTTTGCATAAAATATATACTATTAAAAACACAAATTATTTTTAAGTTTTATGAAGAAACTACGTGCATTGGGGGTGGGGGGGGGGTTTGTCTTTGTATACACTTCCTGAAAATATAGCATCATAATATATGGTATGTTTAAGAGTCTGAGGAACGATATTATGTTTTTTTTAATTGGCTTGAGATGCAGGTCTGCTGCAACTATTAGGGATGTTTTATTTATAAAATTGATTAAATTTAATTTGTTCATGAGATTATATTATTTTTATTTTTCCAGTATTTGGAATTCATTGATTACATGTATCCATGTTCCCAGACATTTATATACTATAACAAGACTACATTTATTGAAATTAAATGGCTAAGAACTTATAAACCAAGAACTAATAAAAACCAATATGATCCCCTTGCAAATTTTCCTCATGTTTCAAGCTTATGAATGATTAAATATAAGTTTTAAATATATTATTTACAAAACATGCTCAAACGACATTGTCCTTTACATAAGTTGAATGCTCACATATAAAAATAAATCCTATGGAAATTCGCTGAGTACGCAGGTCTGCTGCGACGGGGGTATTTATTTCGTATCTAGAACGTCTCGCCTACAGGCTGCACTTTTGTCAGTTTTAGAAGAATGCTTTTGTTTTTTACTTTTCATTTTTTTTGTTTCTTTTACTTTTATAGCTTTTAATTTGTTTGTGGTTTTTATTGCTAATATTTCGCATCTACACAACATCGTAATTAACTCGGTGGGCCGTAGGCGTCGCGTAAACCATGGATTTGAGGGCCCATCCTACTGGGGGGTCTGGGGGTTACAGAAAGTGGGGTTTTAAGTCTTTAAAACCCTTTTAAATGTACAGCATTAATAAACTGAGTTTATTTACGGTTTTCGAGGTAAGTTTTAAAAAAACTTAACATTATATACAATTTAAATTTTGAAAACGTGGCTGTTGAAGATTTTTTTGTTATTTTCACCTCAAAAGTACTACAGTTATTCTTTTTAATAGGCGGTCGAAAACCAACCTTGTTATTTACAACTCCCCTAATTTACTGGCTGCTTACGCGTAAATGTCTTTTTCATGGCATTCTCGACTGCAGCTTGCAGGATAAACTCAATAAACTATCTAGCGGACAACAACGTACAATCTCCGATCGGTCAAGTTGCCGACTAGTTGGTTAAAAACAGTAAATTATCGAATAGTTAAAATAATAGACTATAATATGGACTAGTCTAAATAATCGATTGATTTTATGGCTAACTAGTAGATAAAACCACGACTTGCCAACTAGTGTGACTAGTGGTGATCTACGATACAGCTAGCTGTGTAGCGTGGCTTACATGCCCTGAGGCATGTTGAGCCCCAGTATTTCCTCAAAGACATTTACACGTAACATTTCCCAGAATCCCACCACCCCCTCATTGTTGCCACATCGACCCCAAACAACAAATAGACTAATCGACTCTCGACCCATTAAATCACAGAGCTTTCTCCCATTGATCGTTGACACGGATTATGGTAATCGTAATTAGCTGGTATATTTGGTGCGCGTGGTTGGCACAATTGACGGTCTTATTCGTTTTGCGTGGTTGGCAATTGGCGCTCGAGAATTAACAATGAGCTGTTGATGGTGTTAAACGTTCAAATGTTCCGATAAGTTTAATGGTTCTAAATTCTATTAATTTGTATATTATGTTATATTCACGTTTTTCTTATTTTTGTGTAGTAATCATAGTCAAAGGCTGATTGAAAATATACCCACCTTTATTTCAGTGCACACTGCATAGTGTGTACAGGGAAGTGTATCTAGACCTCCCGTGCTGTGACATAGCGGGCGCACCGGAATTGCGCACTAAAATTCAGGTAGTCACCGGAATAGCGCACTTGGTCGAGAGACAGCCCCTGGACACACACCGGTATTGCGCACTTATTCTTCCGAGAAATCCCTCGGTTAATTAAGCAAGGGTGAAAATTAATAACAAGCTCATCAACAAGCATTTATTAAACATAAATAGTGGGTGATTTTTTATACCCAACACATTTTGTCAAATTTAGTAGGTCAATTTCATTTTGATTCAGCTGATGAATTTTGTTTATAAGAGAGGCTCTTCTCTCACACGTTTTCTTTTTGCTCTTTCACACGCATTTGTTGTTCGCCTCAATTCCCCGGGTACTGGTCGAAGAGGAGGTCCATAAAGTTGGCCCCCCCACTTGACCACTAACATCAAAATTTGCACCAATCGTTAGTGCTGGTTAGTGCTCTAATCCCCATCGTTAGTGCTCTTTTAGTTTATGAGTTATCTAAAAGCGGTGGGTGGGGCCAACTTTATATAAAGTTAGCCCCCCCCAGTGCAAAACATTAAGCACTAACGTCAAAAATGGCACCACTTACGTCAAAATTTGCACCAATCGTTAGTGCTGGTTACTGCTCTAATCCCCATCGTTAGTGCTCTTTTGGTTTGACAGTAATAATTAAAATCTGTGGGTGGAACCAACTTTATATAGAGAACTTAATAAACTAAAAGAGCACTAACGATGGGGATTAGAGCACTAACCAGCACTAAAGAAGCACTAACGATCGGTACCATTTTTGACATTAGTGCTTAATTTTTTGCACTGGGGGGGGCTAACTTTATATAAAGTTAGAACACTAACCAGCACTAACGAAGCACTAGCGATTGGTGCAAATTTTGACGTTAGTGCTCAAAGGGGGGGCCAACTTTATGAACCTTCGAAGAGGGTGGGTGGTATGGAAGAGTGCAAAGTACAAATGTTTGAAGCCCCTGGTCATTGCCACATACAAGAGTAACATGAGTCACACAATCTAGAGCTATTAAGGTGGCCACTGAGGACTCAGGTACCTGCCGGGCCAAGTGCGCAATTCCGGCGCATAGATGGAAAGCCCTTTTAGGGATTATAACTTGGTGCGCAATTCCGGTGCACCGGACATAGCTGTAGCTAGTTTTATTTGATCGTAATTTAAATTTTCTGTTTATAGTTTTAAGTTAATAATAGAGTATGCTTCTATCAACTTCTTAACTGAGCCACCTACGTGAGCCTTTTGTATTTTATAACCCATAAAGCAAGAATAATATTCTATTGTTTTGGTTTCTGTGCCACTAAATGAGGGTGTGCCGTGTATTTTACGTGAAGACTTTGACGATAGCCATTCGATGGCCATACTGTGTTGTTAGTTAGTAATTGATAGGACATACAAATATATTTCTTCTAACGACTTTTGCTCGTATTTTTTGTGGATCAGCTATTTATTTACCCGTAGAAGTCACAGTTTTTATCCTGTTTTCATCAAATTGTTATCCTGTTTTTCATCGTATCTATTATATTTTCGACAAATTCGTTGAGCGAAAAATCGGAGCATTCCTACATCCAGATAAATAGCCCAAATTTTGTTTCTTTTTGTCCAAATAGCGTCTCATAAATCCAAAAAGAAATTCTGAAATATTTTTTATTAAAGAAAGAATGTTAGTCGGGGTGCAGTTCTTAGCTCTCTGTGCTTCAAAGCTATAGCAAGGATAACTTGGGTTCGAATCTCCACGTTGTCGAATACTTTTAGCACTCCTGTTCACCCTTGTACAGTACCGGCTCCCTCCTTGCTTTGCTTGATAACTTCCGCACACAGGTCTGAAGCCCAAGTAGGGGGGGAGACAAATTCATGGTCATTAACCTTTTTTTGGAAAAATAAATGTAAAAAGAAAGGAGAAGACAAAAATTTAAGACTAATCCCAGAGTTTTATCAACAAACATAGCAGATTTATCAACAAAAATGTGATTTTGCTCCATGCTCATCGTCTTATGAGGATGCTGCACCCTATCAGTCGAAATATTTTTTCTATTTCCTTTAATCAGGTAGAAAATGTATTTTTTATTTTCTGATTAGCAAGTTAGTTTGGGAATATATAAGAACGCTCGTATGCTCACTTTTGGGTGGCTTAGAGTCCAAAATATTTTTTATTCTAGAATGGATAGTTTAAATCTTTTTAATTAAAACGTGCTCTGTAGCGTCAGCGTCGGTGAGCGCATCTTTCACTGTTTCGCAACAGTGTGATTGATAGACTGACTCGCTTGAGGTGTGAAACAAGTGGAACTGGTTGAGAACGTCAGCAGAAGGATTTCTTACAAGTATAGTAGTGGATATATTAATATGATATTACGAGAAGAATAAATGTTATAATAACTGATCAGCTACACATTAAATAGAACGATTTAATATCCAAGGAGTGGTGTAAAAGTTCATTAAAATTAAAACTTAATTTCAGCTTAAAGAGCTATAATTTTATTTTTTCGCATCTTTCTGCCATTTTCCCATATTTTAGAATTTTATAGTGTATTTAAAGAACCTCAAAAGGGTTCAACTCTATTGTTTCGAAAAAGTCATTACGTTATAGTATTTAACCTAATATTATACACATCTACTAGGGTAAGCCAGAATAGGTTAACAATAAGGTCCCCGTTTAGGGATGAAATTTCCAATCCATCTACATTTTAACTCTTTATTAACTTAAAAACCTCATAATGATCCTATATGGTCCAGCATACATCAGAACATCTGGAAGGATGAATAATTCCTACCATAGCCGCCTCTCGTTACAGGTGGCTGCTATGATTTCTACCCCATCAAAGAAATTTTAAACCTAGAATCGAAATAAGATCCTCCTTCCCCACACAACCGCTAGTTGCGGCGGACTGTAAGCAGGGTCAATCAAGTGCTTCGGTAAGGTTGTCTTCGTGGTCGCCTGGACGATTTCTTATACTAATGGCGAATAATGCATCAAGGGGAGTAACCATGGAGTCATGTGTCTTTCACAAATTAATCAATCCAAGCGAGTTCCGGCGGATACTGGAGCAGGATCTGTTGAAATTGCGTCGTCAAGGTCATGTCCGCAGTCTCCTTTATCGTCCAATGTCAGGCTTTGGTTAGTTATTTAGAGTACAAGACAGTTGTACTTAAATGTAGAATTTTTTAGGTGAAAGAGAGAAAATAACGCTTTTTGTAGAACCGTTAGTATTTTATGTCGGGAACGTGAAATAGGGTGAAAGCAATAAAGTGTGAAACAGCCCCGCAACGGGGGGATCTGGACGATTCCATACTCTTACAGCGACTAATGCTTTAAGGGGAGTGACCAAGCGAGTTCCGGCGGACACGGGAGCAGGATCAGTGGATTGCGTCGTCAAGGTCGTGTCCGCGGTGTGGTCGGTGACATGATTGTGCATTGTCTCGCCGTGAGTGACGGATATGACGGACTCTGGAGGCGATTGATGTGAACAACTCGTTTAGATGAGTTGAGGATATTGAAAAAGGATCTAGATACAGTAAAAGTTCGGTAAGAAGACTTTTGATAAAATAAAACCTCGATAGTAAGTACATTTTTAAAGTCCAATTGAAATTGTAATGACACTTGATGAAACGTCTTCATAACGAACTTCAATGAAGAAAGTCCCTTCCCTTGATAGCAAGGCGTTTTTAAATTCTCTTTACTGATACTTAAAAGCTCTCGGATGAACGTTTAACATTGAAAAATGCAGCTAGCTATTTTATCAAGCAGTTTATGATTTCATTTTTATAATTTTTTAATCAGTTTAGTTTTATTTTGATAATTGTTTCAGTTGAACAATTATATCACCTTCTCCTTCAGTCATTGTTGTGCTCATCGATTAATAATAAAACATGTTAAAATTGTAATTAAACCACTGGAACTTCACTCATTGAAACTACAGAAACACAAGCACAGCGCGCGGCGCGAGAACTGTGCGCATGCGCGAGTAGCGGAGCAGGCCTCTCTGCACTGTGAAGTGAACTATTTTAGGTCTCTTTGCGCATGCGCAAGTACCGGAGCAGGTCTCTGCACCGTGAAGTAGCACTGACAGAAGTCGAGAGTGTTGCTCGTTACGTGGCGAAGGCTACCGAGTACAGCCGAAGGGAGCCGGACGCCAACCGATTCTCCAGCGACAGAGAATCGCTTGGCCGCCTGTACAACAGCGGTGTGAGTTGTGGGGATGGACGCGGGGAGGTGGGCGCTCCACTAGATTGGATTCTCCAAACTCGGAGAATCGGTTCGGATTTAGTCAATTGAGAACTACGGACGCGGCGCATCTGGCGCCCAAAGCAAAACACCGTGCATAAAAATAGCCTGATACTCCGAAAATTTATGATTTTCTTTTGAAAATAATAGACATTTAGGCTTCTAACATTATGTTATTTGTAGTTTTATCTAAAATATTTACTTTGAAAATTGAGTTAGTCATCGGCGAATCTGTAGATGACCGCACGCCTCGCCACTGCTCTTTATAGTATTGTTATCATGTTCGACTGCAGAACAAGGATTAAAAATTGTTAGATTGATTCAACAAGTGTGTAGATCTAATCCGACAATCACTATTTTTAATGACAAATATAGTAATATACTTTTCTTTGTTACTGCATGTTATTATTCCGTGGGGAAATGCAATGATGTTTCAAGTGTTTTTTGGGGTTCTTGAAGGACAGTTTATCATTGATCGCAAGTTATATTGGTTTCTTGATTAGCTGAAAATAAAGATACCTATTTTTAATTGGAGAATTATTCTACATTGTTATATTCTTTAAACAGTTTGTCAACATAAACTAGTTGAACGTGAACACGTGGAGGAATCCCCAGTCTGCTCCCTCTAGAAAGTACATTAGGACCTATCTTGTCTTAACGTTATGCCTCTGATTTTGTACAATGGGTGGCAAGTTCGGCGGATTTCCGCTCAAGGAAATGCCAAGGAAGTGCTCAGAATTCCTGGATTTCTTTTGTACTTCCTTCAGTCTCGTTTAATCAGAACAATTCCGTGGAGCTGAAGATCTAGCTCCAGATATCGATAGGCTTCCTTGAAAAAAAAATTAAGGAGATAATTTTATTGACTAGTCCATGTCTGGTTGCACTGGTAATAATGTGTAAGTGTTTTCACTAGAGCTAATTCACTTATCTAAATGAAGAAAGTTCAAAAATTACTGTCGGAAAAAGAGAGTGCTACAAAGAGGTTTACATTTTCGCTTAAGGAAGGTTTATTGATTGCTGAATAATTCTTCAAATATTAAGAAAATCGTATTCGTTTGACTATTGAACGCTGATGCAAGGCAATACTAATGGATCAATCTTATCCGTTATTTGTAATTAGGCTAATTTATAAAGTGAATTGTGGTTCTGTAATTTTGTTCCTTGTAGAGCAACCAAATGTTACAGATAGATAACTTTTGAATTCGTTCTTTACTACTTATAGGGGTCGCTTTATGGTTAATTGTTATTTAATTTTATTCCCACTTAATACATGTAAAATAAGAAAGTTCATAAAGATGATAAGGGCGAGACGTTTATTTTGGTCTTGAGATAAAAAAGAACTGACTTCCAGCACCTTTTGGTCACGAAAACATTCAAAGAAAAGTGTCGAACAAAGATTAATTTTGTCAAGAAATCACCACAACGTTTTTATCAGTCTCTCTTTTCAATTTAAGACCCATAAAAAAGACCATGACACGTCCCAATTCACATTGTGAAACCCCAGTATTCCCGCGTCTGTAATTGCCAGGTTATTGGTCCTGACAATTTGGCACTACTGATATTCACTGCGTCCTTGGTATTTCTGGATATTGCAGCGAGCAATTATATAAATTACATGACTTCGCGTTCAATGTTAAGGTCAATGCTATAAACATTTTACAAAGAAGCCTAAATCAGTGTTTACCTTTTTGTACAAAGGCTTAGTCACGAGTACATCAGTCTGAGTTCTAGGGAAAATTATCGTATTCCCTTTTTTAAATCAGGCTCATAAACTACACTGATATGTCTGGCTTGAGCAAAAAAGTAAATGATTTCATGCTAAAACCATAACAGTTTAAAAGTTACTTTTCGAGGATCTCCATCTCATTTTCCATCGCTTTTAATAACTATAATGTATTTTCATATATTAGCGAATTTCCCTTATAGGGAAGAAGCTATTACCGTAGGTCTCATGGTAAGACCTAAGCCCGAGACTATGATAACTTTTCGTTTTGGGGCCACCAGAAGCAAAAAACACCATTCGTTCGAATTTTTATATACATATATATATATATATATATATATATCTATATATATATTTGTCTGTTAGCACGATAGCAGCCGTAAAAATGGTCCAATCTTAATGAAAATTGGTACAGACGTGTTAAGTGGTAATCACTCGGACGAGTTCGTGAACCAGCCCGATCGGACCACCGGAAGGGAAGTAAAGGGGGATAAACCCGCCCAAAATGGGTTTTTTGAGTTTTTTACATTGAAAAATAAAATTTATCGAATTTTTGTTGGCACCATTAAATTCAGCTCAAAAAAACAAACAATTTAGTACTTTGAATCACTGCTCTATGTCCATTGGTTACCGAGATATTGAAAGTGGTAAACACAGTACGTTATCCCAATGTTAACCTTATGGGAAATAAATAAAATTCTATATTTCGATTATTTCTTAAAATATCTTGATAAAATTTGGTAAATAGCTTCTTCTAGTTCAGATCTGATAAATATTGAATTAAAACCACCCAGTTTTAATATACATGTAGCAGCAAACCTGCATACTCATTCCCCATGTTATTCTTATGGAGCTTTCCAAAACATGTCAAATTTCGCTATGTTGGATTGAAATATGTCGTTTTGCAATTGAAATTCGCTGAGTATGCAGGTCTGCTGCAACGGGGGTATTTTTGGACTTTTAAGAGTATTGACTGCATTTAAGAAATAAATATGCTCTGTTAGAGTTTTGAACCTGTCACCTAATTAACACCTCCCCTCCGTAAAACCTTCAGGTACCAAATCCAAATCCGAAAAATTAATTTCAAACCCGTCAATTTGCGCTCATCCAGAGGCGAATGTACCCAGCGCTCAAACTGACCGATGACCGGGTATTACCGCCAAACTTGTAATTTCCCGCCAAACCGGTCATTTTCCCGCCGCGCCGCCTATTTGGGAACGACCTTCTAATCGTAGAAAATGCCGAGGAGCAGTTAGCGTTATTTTTGACGTAACCGTTCCACCGACTAGGCGGAACTGTATTAGTCCTTGCCGAATGCCGATGCCGTTCCATTCCGGTTCCAAGCAAAGCTAACTTAGTAGACTGAAGACTGAAGTAATAATGATCGAAGGTGAAGGGTTTCGACCTATCTCATCTCTCCCTACCCTGATTCCTGTATAAGGAGAAAGAATTTTACCATCGGAAGTTTTGTATTAAACTATGTTAATATTCAAACTCTGGATTAACATTTTTTAAATCCTGTTTGATAATTCATTATTACGGATTTTTTTTCAAGGAATGGAAACTTCTACAAATATTTAATAGTAGCTTACATAAACTAACTCAGTGTAAAGCCAGTTGGCCTAGGCCTAATACAGTAATCCAATTATGGACTGTGTTGAAATACAATGTTAGTTTGATCTAAAGGTAAACCAAGATTACTGTCAAAATAATCAAACACTATTCACACACTGTAATAATAATAATAATGTGTTAAGTTCCTTTAGCTAATCAAAACACGGCACCATTTCGATAGAAAACCATAACAAGTCAACAACGATATAAACTTAACAATTAATTAATTTAACAAAACAACATGTTGTAGCAAATCGTTCTAACTTAAGTGTCGCAAGAGATTAAGAAAGGAAAGAAAGAAATCGCGGCACTCTAATCGAAATAATCAGAATCGCGGCGTCAGTCAACTGTGACCTATTACTAACTAGCAAGTAACTGGAACTTCGGATCAATTTAACTGCTCTTTTGGATGTAACAGATACATGACAATGACGCTACTGCGCATGCGCAACCGTTGCGGCATTTTCTACGATTAGAAGGTCGTATTTGGGAGGGTATGTTTCGATCGATGTTGAACCGGAGGGAAAAACTGGCCCAAGAACGGGGACGTGGGTTTTACTAATTGTCATGATGGAAGTGCATGCAAGGCATTCAAACGGATCGATCAAGTGAGAAACCCAAAATTGTATGTGGGTCATATGGATTCCAACAAACTGCTTACATCAGTGATTCCTTTATAAAACAAAATTTTGAATAGGCCTAATCTTTCTACATTGTCTCAGACCTCTCATTGTCGTATAGAAAGTTTTGTTGTCTTGCGCAGAAGAATATTTTATACACCCATTTATATCTTTTTCTTTCAATTCTTGCTTTACAAATTGATCTCATCATAACGATATGACGTCTATCTTTTTAATCATACAAATTCACTCCTTTTAAATATTCTTTACAAGCTTAGGTAAAAAAGCATATTCATATTTTACGTATCTTCTTTAAGGAGATCCCCTAGCTCCTACAGTGACTCTTGCAATAGTGGACTTGACACCATCTCTTAAACTCAGGCTCGCAGTGCTAACCTAACTCAGATCATCCTATAACATTTGATCGTTTAAATTGTATAAGAAAAAAAGAATTATCCGTTCCTTCACAAAATCTTACGATAAATGGAACGGATTCCCAAAAATTTCAAACTATCTTTTGCAAAGTTCATCTCAAAAGTATATCATAAAAGTTCAAAAATATTTCCAAATGTTCAAAAAGTAATCTTGTTACGCTCCTTTTATGATCTATAAATCAATAACACATAACAAACGTAAATCAATCGACTACCAAATCAGGGCAAGGCTATGAATCATGAAGGCATTAAGAACGTCATCTCACAGCGTTATGTGTTGTGGTCTAACACACCTATTATTGATTTATATCTGAGACCACAGCAAGTGCTTTCTATCAATTGATTGTTAGATGAATAATGGCATTTCTAATACATACCTTTGAATATATAACACAGTAAGGCGTAAGTTTTGCATATGAGACTGACAGTTAGTTTCAGCTATGGCAATTTGAATAATTGATGGATAGAGGTGAATTAACTGCAGTAGACGTCAATTTTGATTGTAAAACTAGATCGGTAAGTTTTAAGAATGTAAGACGGACTTCGATCCCTAGAGTGTTATGGTTGGGATGTAGTGAGGGTGTTGGACAGATTTATACATGCTAAATCTATTATAGATAGAAGGATGTGCGTTTAACCATGCCGGTAATCTATGATCTGATGTTTGCAAATTAGCAAAACCTCTTGTAGTTCTTAAAGATTATTTTTAACTGAAAATAATAATTTAATAATTATTAGTTTGAGAAAAATACCGGTGTTAGTCTTGAAAAATAGTTGTTAAAAAATTGTCTAGAAAATAGTGTTAGTCTTGAGAGAATAATTATTAGTCTTGAGAAAATACCAGTGTTGTTAATTTTAAAATGATATTAGGCTTATTTTAACATAGATCTTTATAATTGGTCTTAGTCGAAGAATCAAATCTCTAATAGCACTCAACTCAATTTACATTTTATACTCTCTACTCAATTTATTCCCACAAGTAATTTAATTTCTGCCTTAAAGCAGAGAAGCATTTGCTTTACCGAAATAAATCGATGTGTTACAGGTGAAATTAGTAGTTTTGCCCTTATGGTATTGTTTATGACTGACTGGGACGGTGGCGTGTCCTGTAATCCAGCTACTTAGAGGTTCTTTGTTTGAAATTCATTGTTGGTGATGGTGATTTTATATTTTGATTAGGATTTTTGCGGACATTTGCCATCACTGATTAGTAAAAAACAAGTTTCACGACGTTTCGGGATCTGGAATCTGATCCCGTCTTCAGGTGGAAGAAAACCTAGAACATAACAAGATTAGTAACACATAGCCAGGGAAACCTGTACGAAAACACAGCTAAAACAGAGAACTGTAAAAACAGTCACGAAAATCCTAATAAAAATATAAAGTCTCAGGGAGCTGAGACACAGCGGACTCAATCCCCGTAACAAAGTCAAGCGCTCTCACTGATTTAGGCACAACAGAAAAGTTCAGCCCTTTAGACAAAACGGAAATTTCATTTGAATTTAAATTTCGTGAAGAAAGATATATTGTTTTCGTGACTGTTTTTACAGTTCTCTGTTTTAGCTGTGTTTTGTACAGGTTTCCCTGGCTATGTGTTACTAATCTTGTTATGTTCTAGGTTTTCTTTCACCTGAAGACGGGATCAGATTCCAGATCCCGAAACGTCGTGAAACTTGTTTTTACTAATCAGTGATGGCAAATGTCCGCAAAAATCCTAATCAAAATACTTAGAGGTGAGCGATGGCTTGTGGACCGAGCTTTGGATGATAGACACTCAAACCTCTGCTGCAATATTAGTTTGCAATCCATTCTGAAACAGGACCCAGGAGGTTGAATTCCTCCAAACATATTCTGATGGTGAAAATTCAAGTTCATCACCTACAGACGGGAGGTCCTCGCCGTGTCTCCATCCGGGGCAAGGCGAAGGCAGTGTAAGTGTGACAAGTCACAAATATCCGCCCCGAGCCGAGCTGACAACAGTATCAGCTTGGCCTTGGCCCGCAGTCAGCGATCTGCATACAATCAGGCTGGCCAATCACGCCCTCTATCGCAGGGGGCCAACATTCCAGGCTCAAAACTGGCCGCACTGTAGGAGTCCCCCAGGGTTGCGTGGCGGCTCCGCCATGTACTGGTACTGGGGGTTTGCTGAATCGCCGAGGCAGGGGTTAATTTCAGCCGGAGCACACCGGATCGCAGCTCCGGTACTTTGTAGGAAACCGGAGCTCATCGGAGCGCGGTTTCTCAACTCACCGGTACGGCTCCGGACCCTTTTTCTGGCCATGTAATTTATTAATACAGTTTGAAAAATGATTTTTTTTAAAAATGTACAACTCTTTCTAATTTGGGAATCCTCTAAGTCAATTTAACAACTCTATTTTTCTTTACATAGTTTCACGCAAGGTAATAGATGGTAGTTTTTAACCTCCATTCTGGATACTGATCACTGACTTGATAAACTCGAGATAGGCTTTAGTAAGTGATGGTGGAAGTTTACTATCTTCAATCAAGGGTAAATCCAATCCAGGTCAATACGAGCGAGTACTGGGTGCGTTCGGCATTACCGTACTCATTTCTACGTCGATCTTATAAGGCCTCTTGCGGCAAATATTTCGTCAAATGTTTGGACAAATCAGGTGCGCCCTTGTTCGACAATAGTAAATTCCCACCATTAGTCGTGAGTGGCGCTAAACACACGTTGCGCTGGAGATCACAACCTTCACGACCACTATGGCACAAGTACACTCTATCCGCGGCAGGGCAAACCTAGCTAGCGCGAAAGTGAACACGGCCTAATTGTTAAACTGTGGTCATAAACGTTAAAAATGCATCAAATTTAAACACAATTAAGAAAAACAATTCCGGGGGAGGGCCCCTGGACCCCCCTTCTGCTGGAGGGTTTTCCATACCCTCCCGGCGGCCACTCGTTGTGCCATAGCTCCGGTACTTTTTTCTTTTCAAATTAATCCCTGCGCCAAGGTATTTTATTCGAAGGAAAATTAATATTTGAGTACTGTCCAACTGGCCAGGTAGGACCTAGGGGTAGTTGTGCGAAAGAGTTGCAGGCCATCCAAATCCCACTCCTACTCTTCATCGGTTGTCGACTACAGTATACTATTGATGTATACAGTATACAGTATACACAACAGTATATACAGTCGACTACAGTTTACAGTACTCTATTGCTTTATACTTTTCTTGAAATGGCGACCTACCTAGGTGGGTATTTTAAGCCACGTATGAATGACATATGAGTGAAGATGATTGTGGTGCGATCTTGTAGTCTTGTTACCGACTAAGGCTGACAAATTCCTTAGACAGGTCTGTTAATTAATAGCCCAACAGCCAATGGCAACTAAGGGACCTACATTTTAGTGTGGGGTCCGAACCACAATTTTTCCTAGTTTACAAATTACGAACTGGTCTACGAGGACGGTCCTATGAACGTAGTATTCAATAGTGCGGACGCTAATCCCCAGTAGTTACCCTGGTTACCTGAAACGCCGGTTGTCCAGAAGGGGCAGCGTTAGCCCATTTTGCAGCCGATCACCGCAACCGATATTATGGGCAAAAGCCTATCATATCCATTTGCGTCTTTAGAAAATGTAATTTAGTTGCTTACATGCTATGAGGAGATTTCCCCGATCGTGCTTTTTTTCGTTTGTGTCTGCATTTGCCATTTGCGTTCAGGATCTAAAAAAGATGAAATCCTCAATCTTTGCCTGAAACCTTGCTCAGTGCGTTCCACGCTCCATAAAACATTTGACAGTTTGACGTTGAAAACATTAAAAAGAAATTAAAACTTTCTAGATTGGGTAGATCGATAGGTTTGTTTTGAAGGGTCCTAAGACAAGGGTTTGAATAACAAGGGATCTATTCGTTCCTCCTTCCCAACTTCTAGAGTAGCTTTTATTTGAATTTCGAAGGATGTAATCACCCTTCCTTCCTCTTTAGAATTTTTGTTTTACTTCATACTTTATTAATTGGTTAAATCTAATTCTAAACTAGTTTAAACAAAAACATTATCCTCAATAGAAACGGAAATCACCAACTTTACACTCCAATTAATCATTTGCATAACGCGAATCGAAATAAAGATACGAAAGCCCGTTCGTCACTCGCCGATACAGTAGCACAAAAGAAATCAGAAATCAAGCCCCGCCCCGCCCTGTCAGCTGGTTATCCAACCGATTTATAACAGCTGATCCAGTTCGCAGCTGACCCGGCGACGGAAATGCCGCGGTCTTCTCGGAACTGCCGCGAGCCCGAGCCGGCCAGACGGTCAGACGGTATAATTACATGCGGCCGGTGGATATATGATCTCATCCTCGCGTGTTACGTCACGCCGCGCCGCGAGGGGGTCGGCCGGCCGTCTGAATCACCTACTTTCGCAACGGTTTTTTACACGGTGCGATCGGCCCGCCGTCCAGGTTGTGTAAGCGCGTGTGGGGGCAGCGGTTGTTGGTGGATTACTGATTTACAATTAAATTTGAAATATAGTCCAGGTAACGAAAAGGTATAGAGGGAAAGTTTTTGAATACAGTTTTTGACTTGCAGCGTTGCTGGTACTAGTTAGGAGGTAAGCATATCAAAAATCCCCGTCTGTAGCCCTTGAGCGGTAAGAGGGAGGGGGGTCTGAAGGTACAATTTTTTTGGTTTTTCCTAAATATCTTAAAAAACAATCAACTCTTAGTATTCGCTGTTATATTGGAAAATTAAAAAAAAACTAAATTTCCTGTAAGAAAAGTACATAATATGTATATTTTGGTCCAACCTTTACAAGGTTAGCACTAATTTTATTAATATTCAAACATACATTCCTTCCATAATAAATACATGTAAATTTGTGTGTAGGATACATACCCCATGGAGCAACGCTTTTTCACCTAAAGGATAATGGATAACATTCTGGTAATATTGAAAATTTCCAGTAATTTGACACCTCAATCATAAAAATTTGTCTAAAACAAAGGTATGAACGAGCTCACAAAAATTTGTAGTTACCATATATTTGTAATAATGCCTTGAAAAATAAATAAGGGTCACCAAGACCTTTACTTTGGACCAATTTTTATGGCTAAAAATGGTACATTCAAAGCCCCCTCCCTCCCTCCGCTCAAGGGCTACGGACGGGAAATTTTGGTATGTTCACCTCCTAACTAGTCCAAACGAAGCTACAAAGTCAAAAATTGTGTTCAATGCATTTCCCTCTATACCTTTTTTTAGCATTCGTTGCCTAGACTAATAGAAGTGTGGTGTTGCTAGTTGACTTGCTTTTTAAAACTGTCATGAAAAGCCGAGACCGAGTCAAATGACGAGGCTTAGTCAGTTCATAAAACCAATGTAAAAATTAACATTTGCCTTCTGGACGACATGGGCTACATAATTTTACTCGAAAAGTAAGTTCCTAAAGTGTCATAAGAGCTTGAATTTTCTTTCGGTTTACGGTAGTAAAGTGGTAATTATTTCATCGTTTTGATGTGTTCAAACTGTTTGGAAAGGTATTCCAATAAAACCACGTGAAAGTGTGAAACTAAAAATTTATTTTTCGTACATAAAACAAATGTATTGAAATGTGGTCAGTCAAACGCTGTGGTCAGCCCAGCAGTAGCTCGCGAAAAATGACGTGGTTTCAGGACGCTCGTAAGCCCGATTCCAAAAATTCACATTGTATTCTTATGGCGCACTGGGACGTACGTAGTCTTATGACGTACGTTGTAGTATTTGACTCTCCCTATACATCTGCATTTGACGGGAAGAAGAAACTAGTGGACAAGAGAGTGGCAGTAAACGAGGCTTTAGAGTGACTAATACACTGTCTCTATGTGGTCAGGGATGACTTCGTTTAGAGTTTCGACCAAAGTTATAATTTATGTAGATATATCACAGCCTTGTTTGTAAAATACAAAGTAGGCCTATGTGCTCACTTTCTCCGTAAAGTAATGAGAAAGTCAGATTTATCAACTGGATGAAGGAAGTATCGCTAGGGTTAGGAAGCTCCTGCCGAGGATGTCAGATCTTTCCTCTCGTCTTTTCTAGACATATGAATTATTGACTAGTTTATATCCGTGATGAGCGCTCAAAGCCAGTCTCTGAGAAACCGACAAATGTCGTTTCCACTTTAAAATATATATAAAGTAACATGCTATTCGCCCTCTGCTGTTAAACAGCAGCGCGGTAAACGTTAAACTGTTAAATCAGCTGGTTTTCTACATGTAGCATAATGTAAAAAATACAGTTTAACGTGAATTAAGAAATACTAGTGGCTTGAAGGGGCTAAAAGCCCCTAATGAAGGAAATTCTAACAATCCTTATTTATTATAGTACAAAATGCCTTCATAGCAAACTGAATCAACCTTATATTGATATCTAACCAACCACGTTGTTTACAATCAAGTATCAGCATCACATGTTTTATGTAAACAAAGCAGACGTTTTTAGATCCCAAGGCTTTTTAAATGGCAGATATTTTACGTTGTTTTTCGTTTGCCGGCGAATTTCAAGCAATTTCATAATTTTTCCCGCCATCCCGGAATAGAGACCTTTAATTTGAGCCCTCTCCCAGCTTTCTACGACTTGCCAGACGCCCACAATTTTGACGCAAAGAATCGCCTTACGAAGTTAAATATGTTATGATAGTGTGATAAACGTTAAAAGGTATTATTTTTACATTGTGTTTAATGTAAAAAATCTGCTTTTTTAACTTGTATCGTATTGTTTTAACGTAGACTTTAATAGCTCCCTATTGACTCTACGTAAAATATTACTAGAAAACTTCTTTCTTGCGGAAAAATTCTTTTGATAAAATCTAGGTTAATTGTAAATCATATTTAATAAAAATTGTAATCAGTAAACTATACGCCTCTAAAACATTTTTATGACAAAGTGTATTATATTGAACAGTTGGTCATATAGTTGACAGTTGGTCTCACACATAATGATAAAGATCTTAGTAGTCGTGGACCAAAATAAGAATTTTGGTAGAAGCTTAAAACTGAAATTTATTGCCAAGGCTAGAATTTTTAATGTTGTCTTTGGAATTTGGCCCCCTTTCAAAATACGCTGATGAGATCCGTTGGACCGGAAAGTGACTTGATCCCAAGTGGTTATCTAATCTAAGGTGAGGTGAAATAAACCGTGTCAGAGGAACCTTAACTGAAAACTACTTTCTCCCCAATTAAACATAGGTATTTATAGAAAATGTATTGGTCGTTTCACTGTTTAAAGTTCAAAGTAAAACAATAAAGTGTTAAAATATATATGGTGTTTAAACTGTTTAATTAAAAGCAGTGACAATGAAGTAATAGATTAGGCTTAATTTATATCACGCCTTTATTTCGTTAAATGTTCTCATTTATTGGTAAAACTTCAACTTTTAAAGTAAAACCATTTAGATTCATATAATAATCTTGCAAGATACAACCTTTTAAGGTTTTACTCCTAAAACCTCATCTTATGATAAACTCCTCTTCAGGTTGTTAAATGACGTCATTTATATAGACTCTTGGAATCTTAATTAAAACTTCTTTCTTGATAAATAATCTTAATGTTAATTGGTGCTTTAAAACTAACTTCCCTTTCATCTAACCACCTAAAATTAAGGATTTAGCGTTTTAAAACGTCATCAACTTTCAACTGAGTAAAATTTACACAAGTTTATAGATTTGATTAACCTTTAGAAGATGTTCCTCTTACAAACTGTGCCAAGGATGCATGGACCGCTTCTTAGGTCTAGTTTTACTGCCAAATACAAATCTGGAGGGTTAATAAATGACGTAAATGACCTCAATGAAAAACGAGGATTGACTGGTCTGTCTTGAGCCCCGGCTTGATGGGCGGTTTAAGAGCTGTGAACGTAAAAAACTATTACTTAAGAAGCTATCTATACTTGAAAATCATTGAAGAAAGGGATATACGATTGAGTGTATTAACTGCACAGTGTCTAAATGAAAAAGAATTGGTTCCCTCTACTGTCTTGAATGTTTGAATGATAAGGAGGGTCAACTGTAAAAGAAAACTCTTTAAAAGCTTATATTTTCACTTCAAACCACTAAGTATACGTAGAGATATTTGAATAATCTGTGACACAGTAAAACTGTCAGGGTTGAAATTTCAATAGATCAAAAATTAAAAGTAATAATAAACAGAAAAAATGTATTCCTATGTAGATGAAATCTTGGCAAAAACATAGTTTATAAGCAGAAGAAAATTTGTAGAAAAATTGTAGAGCCCTTGGTATAGACAAAATTAGAGGTAGAAGACCATTCAATATTCTCACAAACATAAGTCTAAACTGCAATCATCAAACTTAAATACATTACCTTCTCTCAGCAAGCTTCCCGTCCTTCGTTTACGCTATAATAAGGGCAGCAGAACATACTATGAGCCCATAACTCACGTCAACATGACAAACACTTACAACTCAAGTACATATCACTTGAGTGTATATAACCCCTTCTAAACATCACGACCCAATAAGAAACACAATAGATAGGTATCCATCACACACAGAGTATTATTATTATTCCGTCGTGTAAAGTTCAAAATATGTAATTGGAGCGAAAAATCCCCCCGTTTCGACCCTTGACCTTTCACTTGACAGACTGTGGCCACTTACTTTGTGCGGAAAGGGCAGGGTCGGTAGGTGGATCGTACCGCTTTGTCTCCTTCACGGCTCCAGGCTGCTCTATAAGCGATGGTAAAACAATATTAATATCCCCCGTTGCAGCAGACCTGCATACTCAGTGAATTTCAAATGCAAAAATAAATAGCAAGATTTGACTTGTTTTTGTAAGCTCCATAAGAGTAAAGGGGGAATGAGTATGCAGGTTTGCTGCAAAAATCATGTTAAAACTGGGTGGTTTTAATCCAATATTTAGTAGATCTGAACTATAAGAAGCCATATACCAAGTTTTATCAAAATATGTTGAGAAATAATGAGGATATAGAATTTTACTTATTTCCCTTAAATTGGGACAATGTACTGTGTTTACCACTTTCAATATCTCGGTAACAAGTGGACATATAGCAGTGATAAAAATACACCCGTTGCAGCAGACCCGCATACTCAGCGAATTTCAAATGAAAAATTACTTATTTCAATCCAACATAGCGAGATTTGACTTGTTTTTGTAAGCTCCATAAGATTAACATGGGAAATGAGTATGCAGGTTTGCTTCAAAAGGCATGTTAAAACTGGGTGGTTTTAATTCAATATTTAGTAGATCTGAACTAGGAGAACCCATATACCAAGATTTATCAAAATATGTTAAGAAACAATGAGGATATAACATTTTACTTATTTTCCTTAAAGTGGGACAATGTACTGTGTTTACCACTTTCAATATCTCGGTAACAAGTGGTCATATAGCAGTGATTAAAATACTAAATTGTTTGTTTTTTCGAGCTAAATTCAATGGTGCTAACGAAAGTTTGATTATTTTTATTTTTATATGTGAAAAAACTCAAAAACTTCAAAACCCCATTTTTTGGAGGCTTATCCCCCTTTACCCCCCTTCCGGTAGTCCGATCGGGCTGGTTCACGAACTCGTCCGAATAACTACTACTTTACACGTCCAAGTAATTGGACCATAATAACACGAAAATTTATTATTTTCTCGGGCTTATGTCTTACCACGGGGACTACGGTAACAGCTTCTGCCCTTTAGAGTAGATTCGCTAATAAATCGAAAGAATCAATATTTTGGTTTTTAATACATCGCAAAACGCATTTCGATATTTTGGTTCCTATAATACACCATGTGTCGATATCAAAGCCTCCGATAAGTGGTTAGCGATATATCGATATCTTAAAAGTCTTGTCAGCAAACGAAACGTGGCGATTTGACATTTTGGAATCAGTGAAAACAAATACACCCATCTCTCATTCATACTTGGCTTAAAATACCTTGTAGGTCGCCATTTCAATTGAAAGTATTAAAAAGTATTAAATCATTGAAAGTAATAAAAAGTAGTACTATCAATGCTTTTAATATGAATTGTATACGAGTGCATGATGAGATGATTAGTACGTGCTTTGGCCAACTAAACTGCCATTTATTCTAACACCGCAAAACAATATTAGTACTGAGAGTAGAAATGCCACAATCTTCTAAAAGTGAGATAGACTTCGCGAATGTATCAATCTAGCACCCTTCTACAAGCAAAGATTGGTCCCTTAGAAATCTCAATGTTAAAAAAATAGGAATCTCAATTATTACTTCGCATACTAATCATAGAGCAACAGTTAAACCAACAACTTGTTATGTTCCGATCAGGCTGGTAGTAATCAGGCTATTATTTTTAACTAATTTACAGATCACGATTACAAATATAGGCCACCAAGAACTCGTGTAAGGTTTACTGAATAATTTCAAGAAGCAAAACCGGCGAAACTTTGGAATCCATCTCCATCGTTAAAATCGATGTCAAAAATCGATGTCTTTCGATATTTAAAATCTCGATTATTTCAATCATGATTACGTTTCGATATCGTGATCGATACATCACGATTCAGATGTTCATAATCCAACTTCAATTTTAAGTCACGTGATGAAACCTAACATTCACAACATGTGAATAAAACTTATTAAGGTATATTCTAACGTTATCGATGTATCATGACCCAACCATGATTTTAACTAACATGACGTACAAGGAACTAATTTTACATCCTTCGCGACCTTACATTTGATTCATTGTTAGCAGTTGTCAGCGTCGAATACTAAAAGTATTCGTGCTTCCTGCAATTGAGTTTACTTATGGCTCATGCACATATAAGTTAGCTTCCGATGACATTTTGGAATGTTCGAACCGTGTACCGATTACTACTATCCATCATTACGGTCACATTTCACTCCTAGATTCATCGCAATTTCCAATATGAAACCAAAACAGTAAGCAAACTAAAATTTTAATTTCTTGAATATACCATAGGGTCTCAGTTTCTCTAATTCTAATAGATATTAACAATTATTCAAATCGACATTAAAAAAAATTATAACCTACGGATCTTTTCCGTTATACGTATACCACTGTTTCGGGTTTGTTTTTCAAGCTTGATTTGTGTAAACTAGGTTAGGTTTATGTTAGGTTAGGTTAGGCTAGGGAAAAAGTTAGGAAGAAATAGATAAAAAGACTAGGACAAGTCTTGACTGTCAGTAGCTATAACAGATTTTTTTCGTTATACGTATGCCACTGATTCGGGTTTGTTTTTCAAGCTTGATTTTAGTAAATTTGGTTAGGTTTAGTTTAACATAACCTAAACTAACCTAACCTATCCTAACCTAACCTAACCTAACCAAACCAACTGCAAGTGGTACCGCTAGACGGCCAGACGATGGCTTATCGCGTCTAGACAGAGATAACGGTAGATAAGGTATCGAAACCGCAGGTAAAATATTATTACAAGGGATCTCCACTTTAAAACGATTAATAACAATTATCTGACCTAGTTTATGGTGCTCGATCAAAAATCAAGTTTGAAGGGTAAATTTGGAATGGTGGTATACGTATAACGGAGAAGATCCTAACCTACATTGACTGCATTATTTATCTATAATAAGTTGTACCTTAGTAACAAGAACAAAACATATGTTTATTAAAGAATTCGAAGAATTCGATCAATTATATCGAATCCGAAAACATCGATTTAAACATCGATTTTAACGATAGAGAAGTATTCTAAAGTTTAGCCGCAAAACCGCCAGTCAAAGTCGCAGTCTTCCACTGCTAACAAGCGGCTAAACACTTCCTCCGCGAGCGGCACTTGCTTCCCAGAGAGCATTGGAGGAAACTGTTAAGAAAGCCGCAGCCAGCAAGCGTGACCTGAAGGCCGCTCAAGGTCACGTGCGAAGCCAAGGTCAAAGTGAAGGTCGTAGACGATCCGGCCCGAGGGACCGTAATCAAGAGGACTGTAATTTCTCGTTTATTTAACGGCGTAATCTAGCTCTTACCGAGGCCTAATAGTGGAGATATCGTTAACGAGAGATCTTTTAAGTGATAGGATTCTTTTCAGGGTGTTACGTAAAGCTCGTCTTACGTAAATTAAGCCTAACGTAGGCTATCTTTGTTAGAGTTAAACTATTTAAGAGTTCGGATCCCAAACTACCAGCTATAATATTATAAAAACACGTACACTGTCCTCGCCAACACTGACGTAAATATACATAGAAATATGGAAAATGACGATCGATTTCATTTTAACCTTCTTTATTTAAAAGTGAATATATGCTAGATATTGGTTAGTAATAAGGGCGTACTTTGGCGAGCCTTGCTGCTCAGGGACTAAGCATTGCCTGCTATGAGCTTTGACGGCACCGCAGGGAAGGTGCTATGAGCCGCCTGGTAGCAAGGGGCGGTACGCGTTTTGAAGATTCAAAACATATATTAGATAATATAGTAATTTATTATTTGTAAATTGAATCAAATGGCACTAATTATTATTAGGATATCACTTTTGTTAAATTTTATATGGTATTTTTTTGTCTGAACGCTGAATTTTTTTTTATACTTGAAGTGAAGGAACCTCCAAACAGGCTAAGCCTTGGAGGCCCTATATTGTCTCTATGATAAGTGTACGACAGATTTTTCTTTTTTGTATATTCATTTTCATTGTTTATTTTAATGTATTAAGTGAATAAGTAGTTGTATTTGAGTTTTTCTTTTCATAAGTCAGTCTGACGAGTGAGTTGTGAGGACAATGAGAGGACGATATAGAAGACTTTGTGTTCTTGTGCGATTCTTGTTTTCTTACAAAGGAAAAATATGTGAATGTAATAATTAATATAATGTAAATACGGAGGAAATAAATCATTCTTATTCTTATTCTTATTTCGATCCCACTTGTAGCGTATTATAGGGTGATAGATAAATTTGTTATTGTGAGTGTATATTGTCCAATATACAAGTGATCAATCCACAAGTGGAATAGATGGACAAGCTAAACGTGATGAAATAAGCCTTGAGTTTTTTTTTATTTATAGATTATCTTATGTTTTCTTAGGATTAAAAAATACAGCAATTAGTAAAACAGACTAATAACTATTTGAATACGTATGTCAACAAGAAAATATGAAAACCCTGTACAGTCACCTACCTTCGACAATGGTTACTTTCTTTAAACTTATAACCTATGCGTCTTACCTAGTTTGCATGAATACTTCGCTGGTATTGCGGAATATACGTATATGAAAGACAAGTTCGTTAGTCAGAAAATTATGTTTGGTTCTGTTTTGTGTTGGAGAATCTGTTTTGTTGTTGTGGCGAAAGAGGTGTACCTTTCAGAGTTTGAACATGTTTATAAATATTGGATTTCAATTTTGGCCCTATAAAATGCCTGACCATAAAATCATGAAACATTTAATCTTTTAAATGAATTTTCAATGAGGAACACCGAACCGTATTAAGAATTTATTTATTTATTTATTTATTACATACGGCGAACGCCATTGTACAGATATACACATAAAAACGAAAGTCCATCTTGCCAGTGCAAAGCTGCTGCAGAAAAATGATGCTGCTACCACTAATACTAATGATAAGTATAAGATTCTGACAATAATAAATGAAAAGGTTGTGACTTAAACTAAGATGTAACACAGAATCATTGCACAAGAAAATGAAGGTATGCTAAGTAAAGTGGTAACTAGAACAGGTGGGATACATATTGTGTGACAAAGAGCTCTGATTACAAGACAAAGTAGAAAGAGATGCTACATATATGACAGAGGTTGCTACAAACTACTACATTGGTCAACAAAGAATTTTATACAAATACAAAATCTGCATTGGCGCTTTAAGGAGTTTATAGTTTCAGTTACAACAAAACCTCGCAAAAGTGTTCCCCACATATGGTAAGGTTAGTCTTGTACGGATTATACAACAACATACTTTGTTACAACTTTGTAATTTTAAATAAAGCTCTAAACAAAGTTTGCACAAACGTCGAACACGTAAAAATGCTTACTCCACACCCGTAGGTTTGCATTGCGTTTGGTCTGGCACAATAAAGATATAAAGAATTTGGCAGCCATGTTGCAAACGATAATTATATGTCAAGGTAGATATAATCTTCTCTGCTGACAGATGGGCCAGTTTTTGCCCCCTGTTATCTTGCACCTCCTGGTCTCAACCTTGTCGATGTCGATCACCTTGCTGCAGGCGCTGTTGTCTGATCTTCTCTAATTCCAAAACCTTGGACGCGATGTTCCTGTTTTAATCTAGGCCTACTCCTCTGACGGGAGGATCATAATCCTATTGTAGAACACTGAAATCATAAAGACGTTGTAGGGTGGCTGCACCAGTGAATGACCACCCCCCAGTGAATGACCGTTTTGCTCAAAAAGCCCGGTATTAATCATATTATTTAGGCAAGCTAATTAAAAATAAGCGTAAAACCAGCCTTGGAATATTATTCAACAATAATCTTTCATTGGTTAAAATTGTTGGAGTCAAAAATACTGTTTAAACATATTTAAAGTTGA
Organism: Flexamia atlantica; assembly: GCA_035578135.1. Classification (NCBI taxonomy): domain Eukaryota; kingdom Metazoa; phylum Arthropoda; class Insecta; order Hemiptera; family Cicadellidae; genus Flexamia; species Flexamia atlantica. Next base: position 1,246,482 of record JAQJVK010000033.1, read on the forward strand.
GTGTCCCACTATCTTTGAATTTGGTGTTTCCTGCTATAGTGACTATCCCTGCAAGGCTTACCTGGATTTACATTCATTTTGTATTCGATGATTTTTTTAATGTGTTGCAATTAAATAAACATACCACCCTACAGTTAAAAATAAATGTTATTGCTCTACATGTAATAATTAATTATTACTGAGGACGGTCATGAATTGGAACGTAACTAGGGCAAAAACCAGTGAATGACCGGGGGAAAACTTCGCGGTCATTCACTGGAACAAGGTCGATCATTTACTAGCTAAAATCTATATTCTCAGCTGAATAATTCTAATTCGTTGTTGTCAGCTGATTTTTCAATTTTTTGACAGTTATTCAGCCAAAAGAGATCGGTCACTCACTGGTGCAAGATCGGTCATTTACTCGTGCAGTCCCGGTCATTTATTGGAGCATTGACATATTTGCCTTTTAATTAATATTACAATCAGTATTATCATTAAGTATTGTATTTAACTAATATTTCTTAATCATTAAAGAATAAATGAACTTTCTATAGTAAAATAAATAACTGTGACTTAAAAATAAGGGAGTAATGTCAAATTAACATGAGACATCGTCCTTAACCGGTCATTCGCTGGTGCACTCACCCTATGACTTTGTGATCTGCAACAAGGCAAATTTAGAAGTATTGGTCAACGGTCAAATTGGTTGATTGGTCAACGGTCTAGTCTAGTTTGGGTATCAAAGAAGGTATCAATTATTACTTGGCATCAAATAATACGAATTTTTTGCACTTCAACTTGCCAATTTCAATGAGAACCAGGGTGTAGTTGAGATTTTCCCCTCAAACAGAATATAACTTACTAGTTTCAAGCCAAGTAGCAGTTTCCAACACTTCGTGGAGTTCCACAAATTTTTCTTCTAAGGAAGGAACATACCCACTTCATTTTAGCGAATTTCCCCTATAGGGAAGTAGCTATTACCGTAGGCGGCACGGTGAGACTTAAGCCCGGGACCATGTTATTTTTTCATTTTGAGGTCCCTAGACCCCAAAAACACCGTTCGTTCATTTTCATATATATGTATATATATATATATATATATATATATATATATATATATATATATATATATATATATATACACCTGTCCGTAGGCGCGATAACTTTTGTAAAAAAGGTCCGATCTTGATGAAATTTGGAACAAACATGTAAAGCGTCATTCATGACTTCGAGTTCGAAAACCAGCAAGATTGATTTACTCTAAGAAGGTTTTTTTAACAAAATAAAATTTATTTTTAAGATTTAACACCATTTTACTAATTATTTTTAAACTTAATTGTCAAAATTGAATTCAGCTTAAAAAAAACAAACAATTTAGCATTTTGAATTATTATTCTACGTCAATCCGTTTCTTAGTTATTGGATAATATTGGATGTGCTAAACACAGTACGTTGACCAAAATTGTTTTTAATAATTTTTCCCTCCAAAAAGTATAGTCACCCTGATTTGAGATGTTTTTAAAAAATACAATTCTGAACATATGATTAAATTTGCAGGTGTTGAATATTTTATTTGTGTTTTTTTTGAGTAGTTAGAGTTCATTGATCAAGATTTTGCAGAAAATATATACTATATCAAAAAATACAAATTATTTTTAAATTTAATAAAGAAAGTAAGAGCATTTGGAGGGGGGATGTCTTGGTCTAAACTGCCTGAAAATGCAGCATAATATATGATATGTTTACAATTATGAGGATTGATAATATGTTTTATTGAAATTGACTGAAGATGTAGGTCTGCTGCAACAGGGATGTTTTAATTACTATAAAAATGACCATATGATTGAATTTAATTTTTTTATGAGATTAAATTATTTGTTTGATTTGAGTGTTTTGAGTTCATTGCTTATATGTTTGTTGACATTTATATTCTATAGCAAGATTACAGTTATTAAAAATTAAAAGACTAAGAATTATATAGAATACAAAAGTGTATGTATTACTAATGAAAACCAATATGATCTCTTTGTTAATTTTCCTCATGTTTAAAGGTCATGAATGATTAAATATGCGTTTTTAGTATATTATTTACTTAACGTATTCAAATGATACTTTCCTTAAAACAATTTGAATGCTCACATATACAAAAATCCTATGGAAATTCGCTGAGTACGCAGGTCTGCTGCGACGGGGGTATTTTCTTGTCATACCTACTTCCATCAAGGAGTAAAAAAGAGATTGACTCAAAAAAACCTAACCACAGTTCAACATATTTTGTAGTTAAGTGGTTTAACCAGATAATATAAGATTATCAACCGGTCAAGTCGAAAGTTTCCACATTCAACACTAAAGAATTTTTAAACTCCTGAATTTTTAGAACCGGCCCACAATGGACCAAAAATCATCAAAAGCGAATCTTGATTACAGCATTGGCCAGGTTCGTCGGGTGTATCGGGGTTCATGCAAATCGCAACCTCAGGGGTCTACGGGCTGACTGATGACATTCAAATGTCCGCGGTTCAACCGGATTTGAACGTTCGCCCCAAGGAGGACGAGTGTCATCTCCGGGTTATATAACAGAGAGCGCTCCGATCGTCAAATCAGGTAAAATTTCATTTTTTAACCTGTTCTGCCATAAAACCAACGATGAACACTCCATTCCTCCTCCATTAACTGTTTTGAATTTTAATGAAGAATTATCAGTAATATCTCATACTTTTTAGAGAGTTTAACTCCCAACTATTCCCTAAAAAGGTAAAAGTTAAACCATTTAGAGATATATTTTCCAGGATCGGATGGGTAATTAAACTTGCCCTCAACTGTAGCGAAAAATTATTGCTTGTTTCTAGCTTAGTCCAATGACCAATGACAAAAAAGGCAAATATCTTTTGTAGCTTTTAGTACATCGCTGAAAGCATTTTGTTTAGCTTTGTCCAATGACTGCATGGCCAATTGTGCTGCTTGAAAGGCTACATTGACTACATCAAATGCATTTATAAATGTCTATTGATAATAAACTCTTGATTCTTGATTCAGGCAATGGAAACTTAACAAGTAATATACAACTTTTAGAAACTAGTAAACTATGAATTATGAGAGTTCAACCTCATAACCCGGAACATGCAAGCTTAGAAGTATATTCAAACATAAATTTAGAATTTAAAAAAATTTTGAGGAGCAGCGCAAACTAGTTACTAAGCTTTATACAAATTATAATCATAAACTTAATACTTTACATGCTCATAGAGTTAGAAACATATTCAGAAGCAAACTATCAACAGAAGGGAAACTTAACACCTAGAACGAGGATTTTTTGCCCAATAATAGACGTCACAAGCTCTGGCTCCACAGCCTTTGCCTTAGGAGAGAGAGGTAACCTTGTCCCTCTATAACAACCTTGACCTAGGCCTAAGTAGTGATGGGAATTATCCGATAAAAACAAACTATTCATCCGGTTGTTGCGCGCCATCCGATTCATCCGATGGTTACTTTAATTTTCATCCGGATGAACCATCCATTAATTCGCATGCGAATCATCTGAACGGTATTATCCGTCTATCTGAAAACCATCCGTTCCATGTTTTCATTCAATTGTAAAATAATTCGTCCCATATTTTAATTCGTTTGAAAACCACGAGTTAGTTATTTAATTACTGGAACTGTTCTTTAATGAACGATGAAATATCCGAATATTTGCACCAAACATAAAAACACACTAGGACTATGTTTGCACCAATAAATTGATATTTCACCTTATTTAATTACCTCAACCAAAATACAAAATGTTTCCAGTAAAACAATGTATTCGTCCATTTACAGGCGAATCATCTGCTCAGCGGCTCGACAGTATCTATTTTTATCCGAATAGATACGCCACAAAACCAATGAAACCATCCTTCTGAATCAGGCTCGCGAACAGATGGTTTATTCATCCCCTAAACTTAGTCGGATACTTCATCTCATCTCCGCACACAACGCGGGCCAATCCGCTCCCCACCCCACTAAGGGCCTACACAGAAAAACATCGGATGAATCATCCATCAGAAAACTATCCGATGAAACAAAACCCATCGGATGGTTGAAATCAGTCGTTTGTCCCATCACTAGGCCTAAGTCTAAGGTGACCAGATTTTGGAACAGCCAAAACGGGACGCCGACCTCCAGGGGATGTGGGGGGTATGCCACACCCACCACAAAGAAAAAGGGTCTAAAGGTCCTCTCCCGGAAAATTTTGAAAAATTAGGAGCCTTTTGATGCGTTTTTAAATTGTTTCAGATTGAAAATATGTGCTAGACTCTAGTTCATCTTTACCATTAGCCTAGTTTGTTTCTAGGAGACTACAAATGAACCGAAAAAAATTATTTAAGAGTTTTTGACATAAAAACGTATTTCTATACCACCCATAACGAGAGGGTGGTCCGGGGGTCCTCCCCCAGGAAAATTTTGAAAAATTAGGAGCATTTTGGTGCGTTCTTAGACTGTTTCAGATTGAAAATATGTGTTAGACTCTAATTCATCTTTACCAATAGTTTTAAGTTACTAGGGAACTACAAAAGAACCGAAAAAAATTATTTAAGAGATTTTTACATTAAAACGTATTTCCATACCCCCTACAAAGAGATGGAGGTCCGGGGGGTCCTCCCTCGGAAAATTTTGAAAAATTAGGAGCATTATGGTGGATTTTTAGACACTTTCAGATTGAAAATATGTGCTATAATCTAGTTCATATTAACCATTAATTTTACGTTACTAGGAAACCACAAAAGAACCAAAAATTTATTTAAGAGTTTTTTATACATTAGAATGTATTTTAAAAGTATTTTTCTTACTAAAAACGCCAAAATGGGAAAAATGGGCGTCCCGAGAGAGTTCATCGGGACAACGGGACACGTCGCTCAAAAACGGGACTGTCCCGTTCACAACGGGACGTCTGGTCACCTTACCCAAGTCCCACAGCCGCCGAAGTACGCCGCGCCGCCGCCCAGTCGGTAGCAACGACTGAGCCAGCCCCGCGGGTGACTGAAATGTAGACATCGCAGCCTTTTGTTCCATTGTTGTGGCTGCCACTGGAGCTACTGCAATGCGCCTTTCGGAACGCCCGGATGTGTATCACGATTTATAGTAATTATTCCAAGCGATGTTGCTGAATTTATCTAGAAGGGCCGAAGCCCTGCCTACATTGCTAATAATGATTTTACCTGAAAACATTTTCATATCAGTTTAGGGCCGTACTCAGACCGGGTTTTTCGGACAATTTTACCGGGGCCCGGGCTCAAGGGGGGCCCGCGCCGGGCCCCGCAAAACATCTACTTCAAGAAACCGTCGGCCTAGACGGATGGAGATACTAAGTCTGATATCTATAATGTTAAATTCTTAATAACGCTAATTGTAATTACAAATAATTTATTAAAAATGATTTACTTTTACACCATTAAAAGACTAAATTATTGTTGAATTTATTCCTACACTCTATGGGTACTCGCGATCGGCAAACACGCACGATTAAATTATGTGCCCGTTTGTCTACTTTACAAAAGGTGTTCACAGAGTTACCTCGATCCGTTGTTTTTCCGGGATTGATAAAGACTACGCGATCGTCTTTGCAACCTACTGCCGCCTCTGCCGCACCGAATACCCGCGAGCGGTTAATACGCGCGATCGAATTAAACGGTCATTTGCTTATTTTACAAAGTTGTTCCTATGACGGTAAATTTCTTTGATGTTCGTCAAAGGATACAAGAATACAACTTTCGTCAAGAATACAACTTTATTCTTACCGTTACCTGCGATCTATAAGTTTCATCTCTTTTGGATGTTTAATCATGATGGCATCGACCCCTTTATAATAGTATGGATTTAAAAATATATTAAATGTTGTATTGTTCTCCATTCAAGTTAAATAAGTCACACATAGTAATTCATTACAATCAGAATAATTAGTTGTCATAATACTACTTTACTGTAAGGTTCTTTGTTTTATATTTCTATAATTTTACGCTTTTTATGCTTTACAGTACATATGATTTTTTCAAATGTTAAGAAGAGGTAACTTCACAAAGGCTATGTCTTTGGAGGCACAATTAAAAAAAATGTCTAAATTTTTGAAAATATTTTACTACAGTTTAACAGTAGATAGTAATCGTCATATCTTACTGTAAGGAACTGCAATATTTTTTTACAAGAATTCATTTGTGTGCGTGTACAATACAGTTGACGACTTTGGGGTTTGTGTTCAATAAATGAAAATCGCTTATCTTTTTGAAGAAATAAATCGTATTATATATTCTGTAATTTGGTCGCACAATTAATAATCCAACTATGCGATTGTAGAATGAATTCATGATTTTAATTTAAAACAAAGCTTAAATGGTCAGATTAAATATAGTTTTCTAATTTATTTAATCAAAACGTAGATAAATCATACTGTATTATCAAAATAAAAATGTGTCTGAGGGGGTTCGCAGTGGTTTGACAGTTGATGGGGGGGCCTTACCAGGACATGAGGGGCCCGTTCGAATATCTTTATCGGGGCCCGCAAAAGCTGGGTACGGTCCTGTATCAGTGGAATTGCTACAATTGCTACACTCGTGTGGACAGTGTGCATACACAAATAATATTATATCCTGGGGTGTTGGACGTTCATTGTGAGCTCGGCTCAACGGTCGTGCATTAACTGCGCGAAAGAGTTCCATAACTGCGCTTATCCCTCTAAGGGTCCCAAAAAATGTTCGCTGCGCCAAGTCCACGTCAGGTAGGGTGAGTTCCCGGAATATCATTTTTTACGTGTCATCAAACCGCAAACCATAGTATTGACAGATTGCAATTTGTAAATTGCGTTTCGAGCAAAATCTATCTTGGGTATAGATGCCTTGATTATGATTGTGATTATGACGTTATTTTCCAAATAAAAATATGTGTGTGTTTAAATTTCTGAAATTTTATTGCAGTACCTTCCTTGGTCCTATTTACATTTGATTTATTGTAATCGTATTACTTACTATAACTTCACAGAAAACCATTTGGAATTTTAATATTTTCTTTCAGGGAACATACACATAATATGATATGATTTACTACTTTACCGAAATCGTGAGACCACAGAAACAAAAGGTACGAAACATTAATATCAATTGATAAATGTTATTTAATTTCCAGTAACGGGAATTAATTTGAAAATGAGGGTTTTAGTTCCTCACACTGTGGCTGTTTTTACAATGCCCGGGGGCTGCGACGGTGGGGATAGTCCAACTGCGACGGTGGGGATAGCCCAACTGCGACGGTGGGGATAGTCCAACTGCGACGGTGGGGATAGCCCAACTGCGACGGTGGGGATAGTCCAACTGCGACGGTGGGGATAGTCCAACTGCGACGGTGGGGATAGTCCAACTGCGACGGTGGGGATAGCCCAACTGCGACGGTGGGGATAGTCCAACTGCGACGGTGGGGATAGCCCAACTGCGACGGTGGGGATAGCCCAACTGCGACGGTGGGGATAGTCCAACTGCGACGGTGGGGATAGTCCAACTGTGACGGTGGGGATAGTCCAACTGCGACGGTGGGGATAGTCCAACTGCGACGGTGGGGATAGTCCAACTGCGACGGTGGGGATAGTCCAACTGCGACGGTGGGGATAGCCCAACTGCGACGGTGGGGATAGTCCAACTGCGACGGTGGGGATAGCCCAACTGCGACGGTGGGGATAGACCAACTGCGACGGTGGGGATAGCCCAACTGCGACGGTGGGGATAGTCCAACTGCGACGGTGGGGATAGACCAACTGCGACGGTGGGGATAGCCCAACTGCGACGGTGGGGATAGACCAACTGCGACGGTGGGGATAGTCCAACTGCGCGCGGTGGTCACTTTTAGGGTATAGTCCAACAGCGCGCTATTAGATTTTTTAGATTTTTATTTTGTAAATAGAAGTTTAGGTTCACGATGGTTAATTTGATGTATATAAATATTGATATGATTTTATAGCTATTATATTTTTTTTTCAAACTGCCAATGTTGGTTCACTTGACCTGGAATTATGAGCATCTTGTGCGTTCTAATTAAATAAGAAGTCAATGTTAAAGTCTGAAGTTTTATTAATATTCCTATAATGCTTTTAATTTGGTATTGCAATTCATAGAATAATATAAGTATTTTAACCTATCTCTGCCAATAGAGATGTGGAGCTGACTCTTTTATGAAAGAGAGATTACAGCAAATTTGAGCTTCATCTCCTGTTTTGGGTATATCTTTTAGGGTTTTGTCAAATTAATTTATATTGCATTAACCTTTTGAATAAATTTTAAATAAATTTTACTAAAGAGGATTTTCATTGAAGACACGCCGAAATATAGATACACGGTATTATTTTTCGGCAACACTTCAATGGAATATTATTCGAGATAAAATAAAAAATAAGTATTCTCTTTTGTACTGGTTAGCTTTATTTTATTAGTTACTGTGGTTTTGAACAGTTTTAAATTATGTACATTTATAACAATTTCAAACATCAAATAAAAACTCTCAGCCGGCTGGGCTGTGACAGCCAAAATTGACCACCGCGTGCAGTTGGACATATGCCGCAAGGGACCCGAAGTGACCACCGCGCGCAGTTGGGATACGCCCGCGACGGTAACTGGGGCGCCCCGGGGTCGCGACCTCCAGATCACCAGATGTCGCTCGTCCGACCCGCCCGCTCCACCGACAACCGGCGGCATGTCACAGTGTCTCTAGGTAATTCCCCACTTGTCACCACTAAAATTCCCCAAAGATCCCCACAATCCCCCACCTGCAGCCCTAATTTTCCCCACAACTGCCCAATTTTCAGGAAAGCTAATCTTTTGTATCACTTGAAACCACTGATCACTACCAACACTTTTGGAAATCCCTGGTCGTCTATGCGATATTTCGTTAGCAACAAATTAATGAGTAACACACTGATAACCATTTTTCACTGTTTTCGAACTATGACGTATAACTAACGATATATGTATCGATGCGTAAAACCAGAAGCAACTGTAGAGGAGAAGGGACAGAACGAAAATAAAAGGTTTGGGCAGCAGGGCCGTTGGGAGAAGGGAGAAGTCAGTGTATAAACACAACAAACTGCGCATGACTATAAAATTACTGCTATTAGGCCTAGATCATTTAAACTACAATTAATTTCAAAGTTAAATCACAGTTTTCAATTTTACCTGTCAGTCCGTGTTCATTTAAGAGAACAATATGAAAATTCCCAAGTTTTCCCCCACATAACCAAAATCCCCACACAATACCCCCCCCACTTTTTTCAGCGCTAAAAATCCCCAATGTGGGGGAAAATCCCCAAACCTGAAGACACTAGCATGTCGGAATGTCAGTCCTAGGCGCAAATAGGCTTATCCTGACTTGCAGTGTTTAATTACTCTGTAGAGTTACTAGGAGTGGAAAAAGTATTTGAAAGTGCACTAGAATCTGATTTGTTTCATAAATTATTATGACATTCGTTTAAAACAGTTTACAAGGTTATATTCACAGAATGCAAAACTTGCTTATTCAGCAAAAACAATGAAGGAATCTCCCGGTAACAGACAGAGTCACCAGCTAAGTGCTAAGTAATTATAATTAATCAGCTAATGCCTGAGCTGATGACTTTTTATATTGGATTGTCTTCAATAAATGAATAAATACTTCCTAGTCCATGGATACCAAGCACCCGGTTAATAATTCTCCAAATCTGCCGATCATTCAAAGCCATAAAATGCTCTAAAGTCGTCCAAGATCCACAGCTCCTACAATTTACCATCCGCAACCTGCGTACCTTGTGTGAAAGCTGGCTGCATCTCGTGGATGAAGGAGAAAAAACACTTAAATTGGCTGATGAAAAGATTGTATTACTTTTTTAAATAACAATTTGATGTTTGATGAGTATTCAATTGATTTTAAAAAGACTTTATAACTGTTAATTAATAGAGGAGAAAATAGTTCTTAAACTTAAAAATCTAGAGGAAACGCTCTCCTAATGTACTCTCCTAAATCGTACACAAAAGGATTCCGCCAGAGAGCAGCAATACAGCTAAAACATCTTTAAAAATACAGTTGTTAAAAAAGGTTTCAAAGCATTTGCTTTATAATTTAATCAGTTTTTTGGGGGGGGGGGGATTACGAGATTATGTGCAACCGTTCTGGAGATATTGCATTGGGTGCAGACTGACCGGCAAATTCATGTTCAGCAACATCTTTGACTTCGCTTACATAGATTCACGTGATACGACCGTTAACAAACTAGGTATACTTAATTAAACTTTCGAGCGTTATATTTTCATAATTCCATTACGCCGAATTAGAGTTATTATTTATGTACTTTTAATGCTTGAAAAAACTATATCTTTTGATGTGTAAAAAGGAATTTGGACTCCAATAAGAAATTTCTTTTATTATAGTTCGAACGAATTGAAACGAGTGAGTTATACTCGGCTTGAAAATCGCTCTTTGTGAACTAACTCCTCTTTTATTATTTGATAAAAATTCGTGAAATTTTAACTAAATCATATATTTCTACCCCGACGATTGTTTTAATCTATAAATGAGAAGTTAATTATACGTTTAAATGTTTATTTTTTTAGATAATAGCCTTCATTTAATTTACAGCACTTCGTTCACTACACTGAAAAAAATCATTTGTTGAATTTACAAAAAAAAAGTTATTTTAACAAAATAATTTTGTCACTATATGACCCACAAAAAATTAGTTAAATTAACAATATAATTTTGTTGAAGGTATTTTGTTAATTTAAAAAATTAATTTAGTTTAGTTAACCAAATTTACATACTTATTTCAACACAACTATTTGTTACTCTAAGCAAATTTTTGTTTAAAACAACCATAAAAGGTTTGATGAAAAATCCAAAATATGTCAAATCTCCTTAAAGATTTGCTTGAATTAACAAAACAGTTTTGTTGAAATACGTATGTAAATTTGGTTTACTGAACCAAATAGCTTTGGTTAATTGAACAAAATACTTACAACAAAATTATTTTGTTAATTTAACACATTTTTTGTGGGTCCTATAGTGACAAAATTATTTTGTTAAAATACTTTTTTTTTGTAAAATCAACAAATTAGTGATTGTTCAGATATTCATTCATTAAACATACTATTGAAGAAGCTTTCATACACAATTTGAGTTCCCTGATGCAGTAGTGTAATTGAATTATCACACAATTACGGATAAAAATAATTCAATTAAAAAAATCTAAATAGTGTAGCAAACCACACATAACTAAAATACTTCACTGTTACAAAGGTATAGAGGTATAAATGAAACAAACTTAAATGAATAAGAAATGTGATTTTATTACATTTATTTGTTACAAAACCTATAGATAAAATTGACTTTTGTAACAAAAACTGATCATGATAAAAGTTTTTTGATAAAAAAGCTCCAAATGTTCTTTTGACTACAACAAATCACTTATTGCAAATAATCATTTTACCATAGATTCTTCTCTGTGTTTTAAAAATCTTGACAAATAGTTCAAAATAGGCCTGTTAGGCACTTAATAAAAATCATATATTTAATTTCGTAAGGCGATTCTTTGCGTCAAAATTGTGGGCGCTTGGCAAGTCGTAGAAAGGTGGGAGAGGGCTCAAATCAAAGTTCTCTATTCCGTTATGGCGGGAAAAATACTGAATTTGCTTGAAGCTTACTAGAAAATGAGAAATAACGTAAAATATCTGCCATACAAAAAGCATTGGGAGCTGCTTTGTTTACATAAAACATGTGATATTGTTATTTTATTTTAAACCATGTTCTAGATATTATCATATGGTAGATCTAAAAGCCAGTTTATAAAGGTAGATCTTATTATATGAAATAAGAATTGTTTGATTTTAAAATTTCCCTTATTAGGGGCTTATGCCCCTACAAGCCACTAGTAATATATATACGCGCAAGGCCGTAGCCAATGGGGGGGTTAAGGGGTCACAACCCCCCCGGAATAGTAGAAATTGCCTTGAGATAGTAGACATAGGGGTGGCCAGGGGGTGGAAACCCCCCTTCGAAATAGCAGAAACCCCCCCTGAAATAACCAAAATCCCCCCGGGCAAATCCATAGGGATCCGGAAACAAGCGAAAAGGGGCTGAAAATCACACGCGTGAGTAAAAAAAGTCATCACTTTTGTTGAGCCGGAAATTCTGTCGCCGTTCCTGTCCAAAGCCCCCCCCCCCCGAAAAAATTTCCTGGCTACGGCTTTGTATACGCGTATATATACGCGACATAGGAGCGTAATCCAAGTATCAAAACTTTCTACCGTACAGTCAGTCACAATCACTTCCGTACAGCCAGTTACTGACCGTCTAGTTTAATATGAAATATAACTATTTAATACCTTTGACAAAACATCTATTTACATCAAACTTCGACACGAAGTTGCTCCAAAGACTTGCGCCTTGCTACAGTTTCGCGCGTGAACCCACCGAGCGCCTTTTATTCGGCCAGGCTGCAACCCCAACACACCGCTGTATGCTCCAAAATCACTATACGAGCCTTACAGGCAGCGCGCGATCAAGTGGTATTTTTATACATCGATGGAATTAACGGGGAACAAAACAAAATAGTTCTGATCTTGGCCGCCAGTAGCGCGGCGTTCGCAGCGACGGACGGTGAGTTTACTCTTACTAGTAGTTGTCCCTGGCTCCGTTTGAGTGTGTTATAATTAATCAATCAAGTAATTGCTGCAAATAACATGGAACCAATTAATAACTTACATATTTTTTTCATTGAAGTTGAATACTCTTTATCTGTTGAGAAGTTATTTTGCACAAGTATTCACTCCTAAATCATTGTTGTTCTTCGAAAGCTGTATTTAATTTTGGACTAAACTGAGTACATTCGCGAAGTTTGTTAGGTATTTTGTTAAACGATTTATATTCTGTCTCCTCTGAAAAAGGTGACACACCCAGAAGAGATGGAAATGATGGGACTGAAATACTTGCACAGTGTTAATTTGCCATCAACACCATTCCTTCTGGATGTATCGACTTTTTGTTGAAATTTAAATTGAAAAGCCTACAACTCATCAAAAGAGTACAACCCTTTTTGATGAGGTAAAGAATCACTCTGACGGTACAAAGTATTTACATCATTTATAGTTACTCCTAAAAACATTACGTCCTTAAAGAATTTCATTATTTGAGAGTTCGTCTGAACTGGAATTTGCTATGACTAACTTTTGAATTACAAAATTATCCACTTCCTCAGAAAAATGTGTATTAAAGTGATTGCAAATCACTCTGGGATCTGAAAATACAGATTCCTCAAATTTTAAACAAAAATTTTAAATTTAATTTTTATTGATAATCGAGCTCCAACTTCGTAACTAATAATTCTCTGTGTTGTTTTATTTACATTCTTAGAATTATTGATTTGTTTTTATACTATTGTTTTTTTAAATACTACTTTTTGTGGTAAGTTTTATTAATTTTTTTCCTTGTTCGAACATATTTTTAATTTGAGCTCTTTAGCTGAACCACAAAAATCAATAATTACGCTTTGTTTTTCAGTTATAAGTTCCTACATACACGTAAAAATACAACCCTCAAATCATGTAATACCCCCGTTGCAGCAGACCTGCATACTCAGCGAATTTCAAGTGCAAAACAACATATTTCGATCCAACATAGCGAGATTTGACATGTTTTTGTAAGCTCCATAAGAATATCATGGGGAATGAGTATGGAGGTTTGCTGCTACAGGTATATTAAAACTGGGTGGTTTTAATTCAATATTTAGTAGATCTGAACTAGAAGAAGCCATTTACCAAGTTGTATCAAGATATGTTGAGAAATAAGCGAGATATAGAATTTTACTTATTTCCCATAAGGTTAACATTGGGACAACGTACTGCGTTTACCACTTTCAATATCTCGGCAACCAATGGACATAGAGCCATGATTCAAAATACTAAATTGTTTGTTTTTTTGGGCTGAATTCAATGGTGCCAATAAAAATTTGAAAAATTTTATTTTTCTATGTAAAAATCTCAAAAAACCCATTTTTGGGGGGGTTTACCCCCCTTTACCCCCCCCTTCCGGTGGTCCGATCGGGCTGGTTTACGAACTCGTCCGAATAATTACTACTTTACACGTCTATGCCAAATTTCATTCCGATTGGACCATTTTTGCGCAAGTTATCGTGCTTTAAGACACACACACACATACACACACACACATATATATATATATATATATATATATATTTATATTTATGAAAGTGAACGAATGGTGTTTTTGGCATCTGAGGACCTCAAAAAGAAAAGTTATGATGGTTTTAGGCTTAGGTCTTACCATGAGACCTACAGTAACAGCTTCTTCCCTATAGGGGAAATTCGCTAAACTGAGAGTGGTTGCACTATTAAAGGTATAGAATGTAGAAAGTAGTACCGTATGTTCATAGACACAATAAAACAGCAAAAAATAAACTTCTTATAATTTCAATAGATTGCTGAATCCTTGACACCTTGTATTAAAAAATTAAATACCCCCATTGCAGCAAACCTGCATACTCAGCGAATTTCCAGTGCAAAACAACATAATTCAATCCAACATAGCGAGATTTGACATGATTTGGTAAGCTCCATAAGAATAACATGGGGAATGAGTATGCAGGTTTGCTGCTACGGGTATATTAAAACTGGGTGGTTTTAATTCAATATTTAGTAGGTCTGAACTAGGAGAAGCAATTTACCAATTTTATCAGGATATGTTGAGAAATAAGCAAGATATAGAATTTTACTTATTTCCCATAAGGTTAACATTGGGACAACGTACTGTGTTTACCACTTTCAATATCTCAGTAACTAATAGACATAGAGTAGTGATTCAAAATACTAAATTGTTTGTTTTTTTGAGCTGAATTCAATAGTGCCAACGAAAATTAGATTATTTTTATTTTTCTATGTAAAAAACTCAAAAACCCATTTTTGGGGGGGTTTACCCCCTTTACCCCCCTTCGGGTAGTCCGATTGGGCTGGATTACGAACTCATCCGAATAATTACTACTTTACACATTCATGCCAAATTTAATTAAGATTGGACCATTTTTACGCGAGTTATCGTGCTTAAAGACACACACACACACACACACACACACACACACACACACACACACACACACACATATATATATATATATATATATATATATATATATGAAAATGAACGAATAGTGTTTTTTGCTTCTGGGGGCCCCAAAACGAAAAGTTATCATGGTCTCGGGCTTAGGTCTTACCATGAGTACTACGGTAACAGCTTCTTCCCTATAGGGGAAATTCGCTAAAACTTACCAAATTTGGTATATAGGCTAGTCATTCTACGAAAAGTCACATGGGGAACCTCAAAAAAACCGCAAGAAAACGTTTTTTGATGGAATTCTACTTAAGAAATATGAATTTTATCATATCCAAAGTTTACCAAAATCGGAACATGGGACCCTCACTAAATTCACGTTTCAAAATGGCGGCTTTTCCCAACATACAAAAATTTTTGAAAAAAGACATTCAACTCCACTTTGTATCAATGTTTTTCGAGATATTGACTTTGGATCGCCGCCAATCATCGTTGGGTGATTGGTTATAAATTTTGACAGAGTTTACATTTTCGGCCGCCACTTTGGATTCACCATATTGGATATAAATATTTTTTTTCAAATGTAAAGATGGTGTTGTGACGCATCATTATGGACTAGATTTTTACCCTGAACACAATGCTGAAATCTGTTTTTGAAAATATGGATTCGTTAAAAAGATATGTTCAAATAAAAATTCATCCCTATACATTTCTTATGGACGTTTAATTTTTTAAAAGATTTTTTAAGAATTATCTCTTATATCTCCAATCTAATTAAGGTATGTATTTCGTTTTTGTCTTAAAATACTCAGTCATTTAATGGCTTTTATATGAGCTATTGATCATTAAAATCGGACGACTGCTGGACGAGCTATAAGGCTAAACTCGACAATAAAATCAATTTTTTAGAAATTTGTTTTTTGTCAAAGATGATATAAACGAATATAACTCATCCTATTTTTGTCAGATTTCAATTATCAATATGTCAAATGAAAGCTAGTAGATCAGCGCGTGTTTCAAAACCAATCCAACTTGCAGGCGATGTTTGGGACTTGAGATACAAATCCTGAAATAATTATGAAATTTTGAGAAAATTGATTTTTATGTTGGTTTGAGGTCTATATCACCTCACACTCAACCGATTTAAATGATTAAGAGCTTAAATGAAAGCCAATAATGTACTGAGTTAATTAAAACATAAAACTGTTTTGAATCTCTGTTAGTTTTCTATGTATGAGTCATTAATTATATACAATTTACGAAAGTGAACAGATTTTATGGTAAATGAAGGTTCATAACTCAAATTAAGTAAGTCCGATTTTAATGAGCCATAGCTCATATGAAAGCCCAGAATCTTCTGAGTAATTTGAGGGGAGAACGAGCTTTTTAATCCATTTAGGACCTGCGCTATGAATCTTTGACAAAAAACAAATTTCTAAAAAATGGATTTTCGTGTCGATTTTAGCCTTATAGCTCGTCCAGCAGTCGTCCGATTTTAATGATCAATAGCTCATACAATACCCGTTAAATGAGTGAGTATTTTAAGACCAAAACGAACTACATACCTCAATTAGAACCGGAGATATATGAGATAATTGTTAAAAAATCTTTAAAAAAATTAAACGTCCATAAGAAATGTATAGGGATGAATTTTTATTTGAGCATATCTTTTTAACGAATGCACATTTTCAAAAACGGATTTCAGCATTGTGTTCAGGGTAAAAATCTAGTCCATAATGATCCGTCACAACACCATCTTTACATTTGAAAAAATATTTACATCCAATATGCCGGATCCAAGATGGCGGCCGAAAATGTAAACTCTGTCAAAATTTATAACCAATCACCCAACGATGATTGGCGGCGATCCAAAGTCAATATCTCGAAAAACATTGATACAAAATAAATGCAGTTGAATGTCTTTTTTCAAAAATTGTTGTATGGTGAAAAAAGCCGCCATTTTAAAACGTGATTTTAATGAGGTTTCCATGGTCCGATTTTGGTAAACTTTGCATATGTAAAAATTAATTTTTTTAAGTAGAATTCCATCAACAATGTTTTCTTGCAGTTTTTTTGAGGTCATCTGGTAAATTGACTGGACTAATATTTTGTTACTAGAGACCGGTTTCGGTTCTATGACGAACTATTATTCTATAATATAGTTAATAATATCATTATTATATTAAGGTTATTATTATATTAACGTTATTATAATAATATATAATTATATATATATATATATATATATATATATATATATAATTATAATAACATTATTATAATAATATAGACATCTTAAGGCTAGGTACTACCAAATTTGGTAAGTTTTTAATTCTTATATTTTTTGAGGAATTTATTATTGATGTTAAAGTTTAAAGTGCAATGTATAAGGTTTCTTATAAGTCTGTCCAGATGAGTAGTCACTAGTACTTTCCAGTGACATACAACTTAAGTAAAAACATTGGGTGTGTTCAGCCGCAGTCACCGGTGGGTAACCGATTACCATAGTCACTAATAGGCAAATCCACCGCATCTTGACAATCAACAATGTCCGGTTACTTACCGAATCCACCGTAAACACAACATCGGTGGATGCACAACAATGATCGTTAGATGGTACGTCCACCACTACCGTTCACTTATTATAGGCATAGATAAAGGGATACTAAGTACTACTTAGTATCCCTTTATCTATGTTATAGGTTAGTATATTACCCACCGGTGGAATGCGGCTGAACGCGCCCAATGAATTTGTCTAGAAAATAAAAATACCCCCGTTGCAGCAGACCTGCATACTCAGCGAATTTCAAATGCAAAACAACGTATTTCAAGCAAACATAGCAAGATTTGACATGTTTTGTTAAGCTCCATAAGAATAACATGGGAAATGAGTATGCAGGTTTGCTGCTACAGGTATATTAAAACTGGATGGTTTTAATTCAATATTTAGTAGATCTGAACTAGAAGAAGCCATTTACCAAGTTTTATCAAGATATGTTGAGAAATAAGCGAGATATAGAATTTTACTTATTTCCCATAAGGTTAACATTGGGACAACGTACTGCGTTTACCACTTTCAATATCTCGGCAACCAATGGACATAGAGCCATGATTCAAAATACTAAATTGTTTGTTTTTTTGGGCTGAATTCAATGGTGCCAATAAAAATTTGAAAAATTTTATTTTTCTATGTAAAAATCTCAAAAAACCCATTTTTGGGGGGGTTTACCCCCCTTTACCCCCCCTTCCGGTGGTCCGATCGGGCTGGTTTACGAACTCGTCCGAATAATTACTACTTTACACGTCTATGCCAAATTTCATTCCGATTGGACCATTTTTGCGCAAGTTATCGTGTTTTAAGACACACACACATACACACACACACACATATATATATATATATATATATTTATATTTATGAAAGTGAACGAATGGTGTTTTTGGCATCTGAGGACCTCAAAAAGAAAAGTTATGATGGTTTTAGGCTTAGGTCTTACCATGAGACCTACAGTAACAGCTTCTTCCCTATAGGGGAAATTCGCTAAACTGAGAGTGGTTGCACTATTAAAGGTATAGAATGTAGAAAGTAGTACCGTATGTTCATAGACACAATAAAACAGCAAAAAATAAACTTCTTATAATTTCAATAGATTGCTGAATCCTTGACACCTTGTATTAAAAAATTAAATACCCCCATTGCAGCAAACCTGCATACTCAGCGAATTTCCAGTGCAAAACAACATAATTCAATCCAACATAGCGAGATTTGACATGATTTGGTAAGCTCCATAAGAATAACATGGGGAATGAGTATGCAGGTTTGCTGCTACGGGTATATTAAAACTGGGTGGTTTTAATTCAATATTTAGTAGGTCTGAACTAGGAGAAGCAATTTACCAATTTTATCAGGATATGTTGAGAAATAAGCAAGATATAGAATTTTACTTATTTCCCATAAGGTTAACATTGGGACAACGTACTGTGTTTACCACTTTCAATACCTCAGTAACTAATAGACATAGAGTAGTGATTCAAAATACTAAATTGTTTGTTTTTTTGAGCTGAATTCAATAGTGCCAACGAAAATTAGATTATTTTTATTTTTCTATGTAAAAAACTCAAAAACCCATTTTTGGGGGGGTTTACCCCCTTTACCCCCCTTCGGGTAGTCCGATTGGGCTGGATTACGAACTCATCCGAATAATTACTACTTTACACATTCATACCAAATTTAATTAAGATTGGACCATTTTTACGCGAGTTATCGTGCTTAAAGACACACACACACACACACACACACACACACACATATATATATATATGAAAATGAACGAATAGTGTTTTTTGCTTCTGGGGGCCCCAAAACGAAAAGTTATCATGGTCTCGGGCTTAGGTCTTACCATGAGTACTACGGTAACAGCTTCTTCCCTATAGGGGAAATTCGCTAAAACTTACCAAATTTGGTATATAGGCTAGTCATTCTACGAAAAGTCACATGGGGAACCTCAAAAAAACCGCAAGAAAACGTTTTTTGATGGAATTCTACTTAAGAAATATGAATTTTATCATATCCAAAGTTTACCAAAATCGGAACATGGGACCCTCACTAAATTCACGTTTCAAAATGGCGGCTTTTCCCAACATACAAAAATTTTTGAAAAAAGACATTCAACTCCACTTTGTATCAATGTTTTTCGAGATATTGACTTTGGATCGCCGCCAATCATCGTTGGGTGATTGGTTATAAATTTTGACAGAGTTTACATTTTCGGCCGCCACTTTGGATTCACCATATTGGATATAAATATTTTTTTTCAAATGTAAAGATGGTGTTGTGACGCATCATTATGGACTAGATTTTTACCCTGAACACAATGCTGAAATCTGTTTTTGAAAATATGGATTCGTTAAAAAGATATGTTCAAATAAAAATTCATCCCTATACATTTCTTATGGACGTTTAATTTTTTAAAAGATTTTTTAAGAATTATCTCTTATATCTCCAATCTAATTAAGGTATGTATTTCGTTTTTGTCTTAAAATACTCAGTCATTTAATGGCTTTTATATGAGCTATTGATCATTAAAATCGGACGACTGCTGGACGAGCTATAAGGCTAAACTCGACAATAAAATCAATTTTTTAGAAATTTGTTTTTTGTCAAAGATGATATAAACGAATATAACTCATCCTATTTTTGTCAGATTTCAATTATCAATATGTCAAATGAAAGCTAGTAGATCAGCGCGTGTTTCAAAACCAATCCAACTTGCAGGCGATGTTTGGGACTTGAGATACAAATCCTGAAATAATTATGAAATTTTGAGAAAATTGATTTTTATGTTGGTTTGAGGTCTATATCACCTCACACTCAACCGATTTAAATGATTAAGAGCTTAAATGAAAGCCAATAATGTACTGAGTTAATTAAAACATAAAACTGTTTTGAATCTCTGTTAGTTTTCTATGTATGAGTCATTAATTATATACAATTTACGAAAGTGAACAGATTTTATGGTAAATGAAGGTTCATAACTCAAATTAAGTAAGTCCGATTTTAATGAGCCATAGCTCATATGAAAGCCCAGAATCTTCTGAGTAATTTGAGGGGAGAACGAGCTTTTTAATCCATTTAGGACCTGCGCTATGAATCTTTGACAAAAAACAAATTTCTAAAAAATGGATTTCGTGTCGATTTTAGCCTTATAGCTCGTCCAGCAGTCGTCCGATTTTAATGATCAATAGCTCATACAATACCCGTTAAATGAGTGAGTATTTTAAGACCAAAACGAACTACATACCTCAATTAGAACCGGAGATATATGAGATAATTGTTAAAAAATCTTTAAAAAAATTAAACGTCCATAAGAAATGTATAGGGATGAATTTTTATTTGAGCATATCTTTTTAACGAATGCACATTTTCAAAAACGGATTTCAGCATTGTGTTCAGGGTAAAAATCTAGTCCATAATGATCCGTCACAACACCATCTTTACATTTGAAAAAATATTTACATCCAATATGCCGGATCCAAGATGGCGGCCGAAAATGTAAACTCTGTCAAAATTTATAACCAATCACCCAACGATGATTGGCGGCGATCCAAAGTCAATATCTCGAAAAACATTGATACAAAATAAATGCAGTTGAATGTCTTTTTTCAAAAATTGTTGTATGGTGAAAAAAGCCGCCATTTTAAAACGTGATTTTAATGAGGTTTCCATGGTCCGATTTTGGTAAACTTTGCATATGTAAAAATTAATTTTTTTAAGTAGAATTCCATCAACAATGTTTTCTTGCAGTTTTTTTGAGGTCATCTGGTAAATTGACTGGACTAATATTTTGTTACTAGAGACCGGTTTCGGTTTTATGACGAACTATTATTCTATAATATAGTTAATAATATCATTATTATATTAAGGTTATTATTATATTAACGTTATTATAATAATATATAATTATATATATATATATATATATATATATATATATAATTATAATAACATTATTATAATAATATAGACATCTTAAGGCTAGGTACTACCAAATTTGGTAAGTTTTTAATTCTTATATTTTTTGAGGAATTTATTATTGATGTTAAAGTTTAAAGTGCAATGTATAAGGTTTCTTATAAGTCTGTCCAGATGAGTAGTCACTAGTACTTTCCAGTGACATACAACTTAAGTAAAAACATTGGGTGTGTTCAGCCGCAGTCACCGGTGGGTAACCGATTACCATAGTCACTAATAGGCAAATCCACCGCATCTTGACAATCAACAATGTCCGGTTACTTACCGAATCCACCGTAAACACAACATCGGTGGATGCACAACAATGATCGTTAGATGGTACGTCCACCACTACCGTTCACTTATTATAGGCATAGATAAAGGGATAATAAGTACTACTTAGTATCCCTTTATCTATGTTATAGGTTAGTATATTACCCACCGGTGGAATGCGGCTGAACGCGCCCAATGAATTTGTCTAGAAAATAAAAATACCCCCGTTGCAGCAGACCTGCATACTCAGCGAATTTCAAATGCAAAACAACGTATTTCAAGCAAACATAGCAAGCTTTGACATGTTTTGTTAAGCTCCATAAGAATAACATGGGAAATGAGTATGCAGGTTTGCTGCTACAGGTATATTAAAACTGGATGGTTTTAATTCAATATTTAGTAGATCTGAACTAGAAGAAGCCATTTACCAAGTTTTATCAAGATATGTTGAGAAATAAGCGAGATATAGAATTTTACTTATTTCCCATAAGGTTAACATTGGGACAACGTACTGTGTTTACCACTTTCAATATCTCGGTAACCAATGGGCATAGAGCAGTGATTCAAAATACTAAATTATTTTATTTTTTTGAGCTGAATTCAATGGTGCCCACAAAAATTTGATAAATTTTATTTTTCTATGTAAAAAACTCAAAAAACCCATTTTTGGGGGGGTTTATCCCCCTTTACCCCCCCTTCCGGTGGTCCGATCGGGCTGGTTCACGAACTCGTCCAATTGATTACCACTTTACATGTCCGTACCAAATTTCATAAAGATCGGACCATTTTTGCGGCCGCTATCGTGCTAACAGACACATATATATATATATATATATATATAAAAATTCGAACGAATAGTGTTTTTTGCTTCTGGGGGCCCCAAAACGAAAAGTTATAGTGGTCCCGAGCTTAGGTCTTACCATGAGACCTACGGTAATAGCTTCTTCCCTATAGGGGAAATTCGCTAAAAGAAAAACACACACTTCCGCACTGAAAGGTATTTTACGCTGTCAAACGCAATAAATAAACAACAAACAACATGAAACTAAAGCCTATTTTATTATTATGATGTTTTTAAGTCACTAAGTGATGTGGGGTGATAGTTTGAATTGATTTAGTGTTTTCAAAAATTTACTTTTTCATCTTACCTGTTGACTAAAAAAACAATTAAATTTGAAATAAAAAAACTCAAAATATAAAGGGGATTTAGGCCTAGAAAATACCTTATTTGTCATACATGTAACAAAATTCAAAAATTCTACTTTGATGTAGCATTTTGTTGTTACTGGATAATGTTGCCGGTAATGCAGATGAAATTCGTGTTATGATTGTTGAATCACATGATTGAGTACAGGAAGTTGTTTGCTGATTAAAGGGGTATGTCAACATACTCAGAGTATGAAGAAAGAATGTTCGAAGTCGAAATGAAAATTTAAAATCAAGTTTCAAATTTCAATTGATATTGAGCACAGTTCCACGGACGCATTGCTGAACAGATCAAAAGTTACCCAGCGATAATGAGATAGTCTTGAGTAAACTGAATATTTTAATATTTTTAGTGTTGCTTGTGTTGTCGCCCTGATCAGATCATTTTCAGAGTTTGTGACGTAGTCAATAGTGTCAGTTTTTTCTCGTCTTCGTCGTCTTCTATGTCGGTCTAACCCTCGGTCATGGCGATCTGTATGCGAAGTTTACAATCCCAGGTGAATATAAACCATTATTATCCTTTGTAACTTAATTATTATAATTCTTATGATCGGCACAGTAATGATTGATATCATTATCCACCGCCAGGGTTTGCTATGGAGAATTCTAAGTTACCGATCAGCTGGATCCTAACCTGGAAATTAGAGGTCACTGGTAATTAGTTCAAAAACAAACTCAAATTATTACATTAACTCATGTTTTTACAAGTTTCAAGACGTAATTTTCGGTGCTAAGTCTTGGTCGGAATACACACTTCAATCGATTTAGGTCCCCTTTTGCGTAATACTTAACACATTGACTGCTATTAAAATATGGAAAACTTATCCGAGTGCTGATATTTTTATGGGTAGTTTTTAATGATTACACGTTAGGAATGTTAAAAATGAATATCAAAATAAGTTTCCATAACAAACACGTGTTTTTTATGACGTCATAATAGGCCTACTTCGCGGGAAATCCCGCGCTCAGCACGCGGGCAAGGGATAACGAAAATAATTGCACTGTGACATAAGTACATACTTGTCTTTTGACATAGAATGTTAGAATAGGCCTACAATGTCCCAGTATGATAAAAATGAATATCAAAATTGGTTTCCATAGCAAACATGTGTTTTTATGACGTCATAATACTTCGCGGGAAATCCCGCGCTCAGCACTTGGGCAAGGGATGATGAAAATTTCTTAGATAAACAGGCAGTCATTTTTCACTGAATTACGACATGAAATAAAAAACTATGCATAATGTATAATATGGATTGAAAAATCAATATAAAAAACAACACACTACTGAAAAAAACACGAAGGCGCAAACCGAAAACTGACACCGTCATGATTTGAGGTTAGGCCTATAACACAGTGCTACACACGAGAAAAGGTTCCCGCAGCAGTGCCAGCCGGTCACTGAATCAATAGAGAATCCATATACGCAGCGCGGGAAATCCCGCGGGCAGCCCCGCGGCATAGGTTTGGCGCGCGGGATTTCCCGCGCGCAGCATCAAGTGTGTTAAAAAACCGGGCACCACGTACTTAGGTTTCTGAACATTCTTGATGGATGTATTTCAGCTTACCGTTATATAGGCTTACTAGGTTTCATAAGGGGGAAATGTATACTTTTCTCAATATAATCTTACATGTGGATCACCTTTACTATCTAAGGGAGAGATACTGTTTAATGTTCCATGTTAAGGTGAAGTGATGGTTAGAAAGGTTAATAAGTTTATAATAGCTAAGTTAATTAAAAACTAATTCACCGAAAACCACTACAACGAAATATATAACTCGGCTATTTTAATGGTAACAGACTAAGTTCTTAGGCCTAGATAGTCTACTAAATGTCATCTATAGTTGCATGGGAGGCCTACGGCTGCAGTTCCGTAAGCGGTCTACATTTTAACGATTGAAAATATTGAATAGTTACCAATATTATAGAAATGTATCGACCTTATAATCTCTCTTTATATTCTACCGAATCGGTTTACTTGTTAGCTTTAGTTTCAGTACAGTACATTCACAGTTAGTTGATATGTTCGAGTTGATTAAGATAAGTTAGTCATTAACTTAAAACTAATCAAATAGCCTAATAAATTAATACAGAAATAATTTAACTTCCAATAGGGCTACTATGATAACTAACTTAACCACAACCAGACTACACAGAGCTCGCCATTTTCTATCAGTGCCATCTCAACGTAATCATCGGAAAAAAAACAAAACTACTTCAAAATGGCGGATGATGTGAAATAAGGTGTGCCGTTGTTGAGTTATGTTGGTAATATTTTGTTTAATAGTTTTAGTGTTTATTAGGGCCTAGTTATTATTAGTAGTTTTTCGTAAGGTATAGTTTTTTATTTGATTTAGTTAATGGTAGGCCATACAGTTTCATCATATTTAGGTTATTAGATATCGATGTTTTGTTACGGTTTGTTTTGTTCTTGATGCAATCGAGTAATCTTGATTTCGGTTATTCATGTATCGGTCTCGGAGTTTTAGTTAGATATTTTCAATCGTTAAAATGTAGACCGCATACGGTTCTGCAGCCGAGGCCTACTACTTTTTTTCATCGCTTAAGAGTATGTCATACAACTAACTATTCGGTCCTATGGGTAACAGTTACAAATACTTAGCCTACCTATGATTAACTTATATATTATAAAAATAAATAAGCTAAATTATTCGGTATTTTAGCTTAAGTTGTAACATTTGGTTTAGTTTATGCTCGTTATCTTAATGTATAATAAGTTGACTTAGGCTCTTAATGAAAATTAATCAACCATTAACCCTGTTTTAGTACTGCAAAAAAAATGTTGGACGGGACTTTTGAACTTTGGTTTTTTTAAAATTTTAAGTTCGGCGGGAGTTGCCAATTTTGTTAGCATTTTCGTTAAGGAACCGGTCAAGCTTAATAAGTTATAGGCTATTATTAGTTTGAGAAGTATTTCATTATGAGGAATGTTTCCCATGAAAAATATATGTAGTACTAAAATGAAATTAGTTTAAGATTAAAATGTTAGTGGTTTTTGAAGAATATGATTAATTTCTAAGGTGTTAAGAGTTTTTTCGTCTGCAGTGTACAGTTTGCTTTACGTCGAACGAGGTGTTTAGACTTTTTCCTGTGCTCCACATAGGCCTAGCATCACATTACGTTTTTTAACATCCTGTAAACTTAGGCTAAATAAAAATTTCTGTATTCTCTCATTTAGCCTACTTAGGCTACTATAGTATTTTATCACTGACATACCCAGTGCTTGATTTGCGGTGGAATGGCGTTCTGGGACCTCTTTCTGCTGCAAGAGTCGATCATGTGTGATTGGACAGATAATTTTCTGGACAATACAATTGCGTAAAATCGGCCGAAGAATTGCCACGAGAAAGGATCGTGTGTAACCGGACGGAGACTTTGCTGTAAAAGATGATCGCGTATGATCGGCCGGAGAATTTGCCGCAAAAGACGATCGCGAATGATTGGCCGGAGGATTCGCCATAAGAGAGGATCATGTGTAACCGGCCGGAGTATGTATCGGAAGAGACGATCGTGTGTACTCGACCGGATTAATCTTACCAAAAATAATGATCGCTTAAAATGTACAGAAATTAGACGCGGAGTTTCGGGCTGATATTAGCGCTCTTTTGTCTATTCTTGAGCCAAGCCGAATGTTGAAACGCTAAAAAACCTGAATACTCACACAAGGCGTCATAAAAATCTAGAATTCCATTAGGCCAGTTTATTTTTAAGTAAAATAATGCTTTGTTAGTTGAATGTAGGCTACGTTTAATTTTAACGGTGCTGCTTTGTTAGTTGCTTTGTAGCTTGTTTTAATTTACTTGTTAAAAAATTTGAGTTGGATAAAATGTGACTTTTTCAATTGACCTAATTATTCACTCAGAGAAATAATAATTTGTTGTGGGGAAGAATGATAAGGGGGCGGGGGGGTTATGTACAAACTGTCAAATTTCAGTTCCGGAACCTCAATTTTTACAAACCAAGCACTGGACATACCTATTATGAAGTTTATGAATGAATACAGTTTTTTATCATGGTGTTTATAAAGCATTCGCCCTGACCCAACGTGTACTTGAGTCATTATTAAATGGGGCTTACATCTTTGGATAAGTTATTTCTTCTTTTTAGGCTATAGCATTGATTTCTTTACTACAATTGACATAATTGATGTTACTTGTCAATATTTTGCTCATCACATGAGTTAATATAGGCATGGAGGTGTTTATAATTGTATTGTACAAGAAAATCTAGTTTATTACGGTATACTCTCGACTAACCAAGCCCCGGTTATCCAAGACTCCGGGTTATCCGAGGTAGCTCTAAAAGCTTAAATATACATTTTAATTTTCTTACTAACCATTATAATAAAGCGTCAAACAAGTGTCTTTATTTAAAAATCTATTATTTACAACTCAAAAGGTCTTTCATTGCCGTGTTTATTGGTAAATACTTTCTTACTTACTTACTGCTGTGGCCACAGGTATCCCAAGTGGTACTTGGCCTCTCCAACACAGTTGGTAAATACTACATCTAATTAAATATTTTGAAGTGGTCTTATTACAGCCCAACCCCAAAACACACGTAAATTCCGTATTATCCGAGGTAGCCTTGACCCCGAAGACCTCGGATAATCAGGTGTACTGTAATATTCCAGTTTTGTGTAGTTCTTATGAAGATTTAATACTTAGGCTAAATTTGGATGCAGGAATATGACCAATGCATAGCCTATTTAATTTTTTTTTCTAGAGAAATCAAAGCCCCTGAAGTTTCCCAAATGTACACCTAAATGGCCCTATGTAAAAGTTGTGTAGCATATAATATTTGAAATTGAGTTTTGCACAATAGACTTAATTACATATAATTACTTTTTTTCATTTTTTTATTTGAAGGTAGCCTATAAGCCTAAACTGTGTCAATCACCAAATTCTTCTTGAAAAATTGGCTTCAATTGGCATTGTTCTTATTGTGTCTCTGAGTTGGTTTACTTGCTCTCTAACCAATAGACAGCAGGTAACCAAAATCACCAGTGAAACAAAATTCAAAATCAGGTCTGTTCACCATCACCATCAAGGTGCACCACTGGCGTACCGCAGGGTTCGATTCTTGGACCTCTGCTGTTTCTCATTTACATCAATGATGTAACAGACATGATTCCAATTGAAAACATTTAGGCCTACCTCTTTGCTGATGACACAACCCTTGTCACAAGAGGTAAAAAAGTCGATGAGTTGGAAATTGAAACTCATCTCATGGCTAACAATCTGGCCCAGTACTTCTCAAACAACGGCCTCTTGGTCATTGCTGAGAAGACGGGCTATGTTTGCTTCCAAACAAAACAAAAACAAAATTAAAAAACAACCAAATCCCAAACTTTTTGGGTGATAGCCAACACAACCTTCTAAATTCCACCAAATTTCTGGGAGTGACGATTGACGATAATTTCAGGTGGGATGAGCAGGTCTCAAACCTTGAGTCCTCCCTCTCAAAGGGGCTCTATGTCCTGAGGCGCATCAGTGCCTTCAGGAATACCCCTCTCTCTAAACTGGTGTACCATGGTTTGTTTGAACAACACATCAGGTACTCCATAATTTTATGGGGTGCCTGTAAAGGGGAATTGGAAAAGGTTTTAGTCTGGCAGAAAAAACTGTCAGATGCATCCTGAACCTTCCCCAGAACCACAGTTGCAAAGAGGCCTTTGTGCAGCTTGGTCTGCTAACGGTTCCCTGCCTGTACATATTTGAATTGATAAATGTAGTACATCAAAACGCAGGGAATCGTGCCTCCGCAACCTGACCATGTGTATAACACCAGAAAAAAAGGTCTCTATGCGGAGTCCCTAGTGATGTGGGCCGGAAATATTCCCAGTGGGTAGTAACTTATAAAATGGGAATATTTCCGTGGCCCGGAAGAGAATTTATTGGATTTTATGGGAATTTATGAAAATATTTTAAAATGGTAAAAATTGATCAATATCAGTTAAATAACATACAGTTAAAATCATATTTGGAAAGAAATATTCTTTCCTATGCCTATAATGATGTCATTTGTACTTACTTTCAAAGGTAAAAATACCTCAGGTAATCAGGACCTCAGACCAATCAACCAATCTCATTTTAAATGCAAGGTGATTCGTGGAATAAGCAGGATTCACCTTGCAGCAGACCTACTACATCCTTCTAGTCAAGGTCGTCATCTATAACCTGAGGAGTTACTGGATGCCATTGGCTTCATTTGTGAAACAGGTGAGTCAATGGGCCTGAAGGTAATTGACATTCAAAAAAACATGGCTGATTAGGGCCTACAGAGGCAAAGAAGGTTTGTGGAAGAGGAAATTTATTTGGGAAGGTGTTACTGGAAAAGTGGAGGAGGATAAACAAGTTACACCCTTGTTGTGGTGGAGGCAATTAAGAGGCACTTGTGTGATCGCTGATGTTGCCATCAGAATCCTTGGAGCCCCTATAACATCTGCAGCTACAGAGAGAACTTTCAGCACTTTTTCTTGGATCCACAGCAAGAGAAGAAATCGCTTGACCACTGCAAGAGCATTAAAAATAACATAAATCTCTCACAACTGGCACCTTTTGAATAAAGAGAAAGTCCCCAAACGAAAGAAAATCAAAAGAAAGTCATCAGCAGGCTCAAGTCAGTAAGAAGTTGAAGAGGAGGAGGAAGCAGATGATCCAGAACCTCTTGATGAACTCTCATCCAACAACAGCTTGTCAGAATTTGAAGAGGTTTGGGTTTGAAGGGTTCCTTGGAGGCAATGGAGTTGGAGACAAAGGACATGAGCAGCGAATCTGATTAAAGAGCATAAGTTCAAAAGTAAACACCATATAGTGTTGTTTTTGGATGAGCTAGGTTAGGTGTTCAATTAGCCACTGTGATCATTTTAGAACTTTTTTTTCAATGCCAGTAGAAGTAGCAGAATGTTTTTTATTGATAAATGATTTGATTGATTGATTTTTATATATAAGTAAAAAATATTATAGATTTAATTTTGTTTCCAATTTTAACATGTTATAACATTTCTACGGAGTTTCTCTTATTTACCCGGTTTCTTTACCATAATTACAATTTTCACCTATTAGTTTGAGCGAATTTGCTTATAAAATCAGAAATTCCCGGGAATTTTATCTCATTAAAAATTGACCTTTAAACATTATATATTTCAGTTTTTGGGTTTGATTTAAACATATAATTACTGCTTTTATCCATTAATGGATTGTATTTTGAGATATCTTGCTTATTAATCATAAATACCCAGGAATTTATGAATTTTGGGAATATTCCTGGCAATATTCCCGCGACTTTAAATTCCCAAAAATTTAACACCACTAGGAGTCCCACAGACTCAAGCTTTTTGAGCATAAAGCCCAGGTACATGGGGCTCAAAATTTTCCAGACCCTGCCAAACAGAATAAAATCAATAGAAAAAAATCCAACCATTTAAAATTCAACTTAAAACGTACCTGGTGAGTCTTTGTTGCTATTCATTGGAGGATTTCACAATAGCATAAAGTTCACCTGCTTTCTTTGCCTAGTTTAAGTTTTTCTTTGGTCTCCTTTGGAGGCAAATTTTTGACCTGTCCAGTGCTTGCGTGGGAGGAGAAGGCCATGGATGGAAAAATCAAGTAAAAGTAAGGGGAAACCCTCCCCCCCGTGGATGGGGGAGTGCCCCTTGATCAAGTAATTATCAAGTAAAAGGGTTTAAATTTAACCCTCGAGCGGGCGCATGCGGAGTTTGCCTACGTGTTTTTTTATTAAAATAAACAGGCATAATGGGTGTCGGCAGTCGTGCCCAGCTCCGTATCTCACACGCCTCATTCCAGTAATCTCCTAAAGCTATTTATACCCCCCGCCTCTCCTTGGTTCCTTGTTTGCAATTCAGTTATGCCGTGTCAGTTTGCGGAGCCCTCTCCCATAACACAGACAGTGTTGACTATTTTATACTATAAAAATACTTACTATGAACAATTGAAATAGTAGGCCTACACCAATTAAGTTGAACAATTAATTGCATCATCGATGAAATGTGATTCCTATGAAGTTTGTCAATATTTAAATACTATGTTTCGTCATAAAAGACGTAAAATAGGTTAAATTTGTGGGTTTCAGTGTTCAGTGAAGCGCCTGCTCAAGGGTTAAGTAACTCTAGTGCTACTGACATGGACTCAAAAAATTATTTCATAGCCCCCAAATTTTTCTGAAGTAAAGAAACTGATTTATATTTTCAAGTAAGATGCCAACGCTATCTACATGAGATAATGACGAATATGAGTGAAGAATGATTGTGAGATTGATGAGATAATAGCTGTATATTTACCATATTGTAAATACGTTTAAGTGTAAAATAATATTTTTAAGTGTTGTGAGAATTGTTTTTATTTACATCCAATTATTCATGAACTGAATTGAATGCAGTCCTATAAAATTTAATTTTTAATTCAAGAACTAAACTCGAAGGCTCAAACATTAGTCGAAATGCTCATGAAAGAGGCAAAAGCTGCTCAGTAGGTAAGTCTTTTTTTTAATCTTAGACCATATTTTCACCATATGAAAAACCAAGTTGATAATAAAAAACCAATAGGTACCCAAGTTCACTGGAACCACCTCAAACTCTATTTATAAACTGGTATTAATTCTTGAATAATACTTTTGAATTTGGAGAACCTAAAGTGATTTTTGAAAAAAAGTTAAATGAACATCCATTGTCAAGATGGTATTATGCAGTGCTGTTGGCAAAGTTCCGTCCTCTAAATACAAGTGTTTGTGGCCTTGAAATTAACGAGGTCTGATTGCAGTCTCTGCCTTTTACTTCTCTGAGAAGTTCAAGAGTCTGTCGCTGATAATGCAAATAATAATCTTAAAAAGATTCCTGATTAAATCATTACTGAATATTTTCCTCTTTTGTATCAACCATAGGCCTATGTTACTTAGAACAGTGAATAACTAGTACTTATGAATAATGAGTGTTCATAATCATTACCAATTAGACCTGCAAAATTCCTCATAGCAGATCACATGTTCTTTTGTTCATATTTCCACTAGAGAAATTTCATGAACTGTTTTTTTGAAGAACCTTTTCATGCCTGAGGGATTTAATATTAAAAATTAGGCTTAATCGTTTTGGGAGCTAATTAATTAAGTCTTGGTACGTTGTCTTTCTTTAGGTTTCATAAATTATATTTTGTACAGTTTAAAGAACTGTGATAACTTCAAAGACCATATCAAGATTGAATTCGTCCCTACTGTCATAAAGCCAAAATAAATTTATGGCAAGCACCCAAGTTTTTTGCTTCAATGTTGATGCCAGAGTTGACTATACTTAGAACATTCTTACACCCACTAAGTTCTAGATCGTTTGACCCATTGACTAGTGAGGTGATATGTTAATTAAATTTTAAATCAAAAGCTTTCTTGGATTTTTACTTTAGGATAATAAGAGCAATGCCAGCAGTTGGAAAGTTTCTTGAGTTTGTTTTGGCAGATTATCGTTATCTGAGAAGCTTCGCGCTTATCATCGTCAAGTGACCTAGTTAATGAGTTTGAATCACTGTTTGGCCTGAAATTTACACAGAAGTAAATTTAATTTAAATACTGTACCTATATTAAAATTATATGTCTATTTGGCACTTTACCTTGCCACTTATCGTTTACTTTGATAAGTACAATGGAGAAAGACAAATATTTTAAAAGTAAATCTGAAAATGCAAAATAATAATAATAATAATAATCTTTATTTCTCGTCAAAAATATACAAATCATAGTTCTCGAATAACAATTTCAATGTAACAATAAATGATGTGTAGTCACTAAATATTACAAAATCAAGAAATGAGTTCGAAAACAATCTTTTTTATGCAAAATAATAAGAGAAATAATACGCACCCAAGAGAAGTGCAAGTCTTCTGATTATGGGCGGGAGTCTCAGATTTATTACAGTAATTTACTTAATGGTGCAGTATTACCATTGAAAGTAATAGAAAGCAAAAGAAAGTAATAGACCTAGGTACCTAAGGTTTAAAATTGAGAAAAAATGTTAATCTCAAATAAATTTTTATTAATTGCTATTTTAGAGAAATTTACTTGAATATAATAGGTACAAACAAACAACTTATTTTTCAAAGTACTAAGGCATGTAGTGATGTGCTCGTCGGTTGGAATACTGAGAAAAACTTCCTTCCTAAAGCTGCATAATATCCATAGGGAGTTGTGCCTAGTTGGCATTTGCTGGGGTTTTCATCCTTTCAAAGCTCAACAGTCTACGGTCGGCCTGGAACATGCCGTTTGACTCTGACTGTAACACAGTGTGTTGGTGTCGGGTTGGAACACGTCGTCTGACTCGGACTGTAACGCAGTGTGTTGGTGTCGGGTTGGAACACGTCGTCTGACTCGGACTGTAACGCAGTGTGTTGGTGTCGGGTTGGAACACGTCGTCTGACTCGGACTGTAACGCAGTGTGTTGGTGTCGGGTTGGAACACGTCGTCTGACTCGGTCTGTATCGCAGTGTGTTGGTGTCGGGTTGGAACACGTCGTCTGACTCGGACTGTAACGCAGTGTGTTGGTGTCAGGTTGGAACACGTTGTCTGACTCAGACTGTAACACAGTGTGTTGGTCTGGGCCTGGGCCGCCTCGAGTGTGACTCGGACTGTAACGCAGTGTGTTGGTCTGGGCCTGGGCCGCGTCGAGTGTGACTCGGACTGTAACGCAGTGTGTCGCGCAGGGCCGTGGGCGTTGCTGCAGTAGGCGCAGCGGAGATGTTTCCACGTCTCGCCGCTGGTCTCGTCCGCCGCCACGTCGTGTGACTCAGACTGTAACGCAGTGTGTTGCGCAGGGCCGGTGGGCGGTGCTGCAGGAGGCGCAGCGGAGATGTTTCCACGTCTCGCCGCTGGTCTCGGCCGCCGCCATGTCGTGTGACTCAGACTGTAACACAGTGTGTTGCGCAGGGCCGGTGGGCGGTGCTGCAGGAGGCGCAGCGGAGATGTTTCCACGTCTCGCCGCTGGTCTCGGCCGCCGCCACGTCGTGTGACTCAGACTGTAACGCAGTGTGTTGCGCAGGGCCGGTGGGCGGTGCTGCAGGAGGCGCAGCGGAGATGTTTCAACGTCTCGCCGCTGGTCTCGGCCGCCGCCATATCGTGTGACTCGGACTGTAACGCAGTGTGTTGCGCAGGGCCGGTGGGCAGTGCTGCAGGAGGCGCAGCGGAGATGTTTCCACGTCTCGCCGCTGGTCTCGGCCGCCGCCACGTCGTGTGACTCAGACTGTAACACAGTGTGTTGGTCTGGGCCTGGGCCGCCTCGAGTGTGACTCGGACTGTAACGCAGTGTGTTGGTCTGGGCCTGGGCCGCGTCGAGTGTGACTCGGACTGTAACGCAGTGTGTTGCGCAGGGCCGTGGGCGTTGCTGCAGGAGGCGCAGCGGAGATGTTTCCACGTCTCGCCGCTGGTCTCGGCCGCCGCCACGTCGTGTGACTCGGACTGTAACGCAGTATGTTGCGCAGGGCCGGTGGGCGGTGCTGCAGGAGGCGCAGCGGAGATGTTTCCACGTCTCGCCGCTGGTCTCGGCCGCCGCCAGGTTGTGTGACTCGGACTGTAACGCAGTGTGTTGCGCAGGGCCGGTGGGCGGTGCTGCAGGAGGCGCAGCGGAGATGTTTCCACGTCTCGCCGCTGGTCTCGGCCGCCGCCACGTCGTGTGACTCAGACTGTAACGCAGTGTGTTGCGCAGGGCCGGTGGGCGGTGCTGCAGGAGGCGCAGCGGAGATGTTTCCACGTCTCGCCGCTGGTCTCGGCCGCCGCCATATCGTGTGACTCGGACTGTAACGCAGTGTGTTGCGCAGGGCCGGTGGGCGGTGCTGCAGGAGGCGCAGCGGAGATGTTTCCACGTCTCACCGCTGGTCTCGGCCGCCGCCAAGGTCGCCATGAGCAAGTTCGACCCCAACTGGTACCTGCCGTACGACAAGCTGAACCAGAACCTCGGCGTCATCCGCAAGAGGTAGGTCTTTAAACCCATTTTAACTTGAAAAATATGTCGCCTTCAAAATATTAAAACAGGGTGTCTACTGGTCCTGCAAAAGTCTTTCTTTTGAAAAACGGTCCTCCCGAGTCCTTATAATTATTCCTTTTGCCGTAAAGGTCCTTAAGTTTTTTCCAGTTTATTAAAAATATATGTAATCCTTAGCAATATGTTAATTAGATTTTTGAGGTGTTGCTACCACTGTGAAACAAACATTTTTGGTGTCATTATATGTGGATTACAATTGTTTTTGAGAAATCTTGAGAGGCACTCCAGTTAATGAATCAGATTATGATTAAATAGCTTCAGGTTTTTTCATGATTTACAATGATATTTTTCTTATACATCACCACACCATGAAATATTGTTAGTTGCCAGGTCCTGCAAAATTCTGTAGGCCCTACAGAGATTCTCCAATATTCTTTTTTTTATTGCATTTCGTGTTTTGATACCCTGAAATAGAATCAGATTGATTTAAAAATTCATCAAAACTCGCACGCATCCTCGCTTTTCCAAATGCTTCCACTTCTTGTTATCACTGTGAAAACTGATTTGGGTAATTTGGCAATTTGGATAATGTGAGTTCTACTGCACTGAAACAATAGTGCACTCAAATGTTCCAGTTAAAAATATGTTGAATGAAAAAATAAAAAAAATAAAATATAAAATAAATATAAAATAAATATAAAATATAAAATAAATATTATATAAATAAATAAAAAATAAATATTATATATCTATTTATATATATATATAAATATTTTATAAAATATATATAAATAAATATTTTTATAAAATATATATAAATAAATATTTTTATAAAATATATATAAATAAATATTTTTATAAAATATATATAAATAAATATTTTTATAAAAAATATATAAATAAATATTTTTATAAAATATATATAAATAAATATTTTTATAAAATATATATAAATATTTTTTCCCAGTTAAAATATGTTCATGTCGTTGAATACATTTAGTCTATGCCAGGCATGAACAGTTGGTTCGGTCTGATGAGATAAAAATGCTAAAAATTTATGTTGAAAAAATTTTTACTGTGTAAGTAAGGCTTCACTGTGCACTGAGTGACTTAATGAACCCGTCTGTCTCATTTCCTTCTACTAATTGATTTGATAGCTTTATCTTACAGGAAAAAAACATCAAAGAAACTTTAATCGAAGTGATATTGGTGATACAACATCGTACACACCAAAGTAAGGCGTCATAAATATCTGTCTCGTTTTTTGATGAAAATACAGGGTGTCCCGAAATTATGGTAAAATATTTTAGTGTATGATAGTACAGGTAAAAATAAGAAAAAAAGTTCATGTAAACATAGGTCCAAAAGTGCTTCGTTTTCCGTCTGTGTGTTTGTTTGTGATTTTTACATATTTAATCATATCTCATGAACCTCTTAACGTATAAACTTCAAACTTGGTACATGGATGACCACTATTAAGACCTATTTTTGTATGTAGTATCAAATTTCTACTTAGTACCATTTCAAAATGGCGACTGTTTTTTGTTTTCAAAGCTAAATATCTTAAAAACCGTAAATTTTTGAAAAATTATACAAGAGACAAAAAAGTTGTGAAATTGAATCCAATTAACGCTGATATTAAGATTATGATGATCGGATTACTAATAACGGAGAAATTTTAAATTTTCCAAATAAAAACATGGAAATGTCTGACAGTTTGTTCTAAAGGACCATGTTTTTATTCAGAAAAGTTAATATTTCTCCGTTATTAGTAGTCCGATCATCATAATTTTAATATCAGCGTTAATTGGATTAAATCTCACAACTTTTTTGTCTCTTGTATAATTTTTCTAAAATTTACGGTTTTTAAGATATTTAGCTTTGAAAACAAAAAACAGTCGCCATTTTGAAATGGTACAAAGTAGAAATTTGATACTACATACAAAAATAGGTCTTAATAGTGGTCATTCATGTACCAAGTTTGAGGTTTATACGTTAAGAGGTTCATGAGATATTATTAAATATGTAAAAATCACAAACAGACACACAGACGGAAAACGAAGCACTTTTGGACCTATGTTTATATGAACTTTTTTTCTTATTTTTACCTGTACTATCATATACTAAAATATTTTACCATAATTTCGGGACACCCTGTATAATTGGCCAGTGCCTTTGTTTCTATATTAAAGAATTATCTCTTAGTGAAGTTTATTAGAGAGATGTGATGTATAAAATAGTCTCAATTAATTTGCTGTGATAAATTGTCTGCAGTCTAAAAGTTGATTTAAAATAATTATCGATTTTGGAATTGTAGGGGTCCTCGTAAAACGTTTTAAGCGACAAAGTGTCAAAATTGGACGTATTCTAAAAAATGTTCTAACGCTCCACAGGACAAGGTACACTGTGCCATATTTTGATTTGAAGATATTTGAGTTTGTAGCCCTGATTTCATTTGCCAAAGTTGGCATAGTTCGCAGGACTCCACAGGCTTTCTGGGGAATAAAAAGAGGTCCTCCAAGTCTTTCAAATTCCTCCTTTTGACCTAAAGGTCCTTAAGCCACGGACTTTCTGGGGACTTTCTATTTGACGAAAGTTGGACTCTCCACTGGTCATTGTTTTTTTGCCCAGTGACCAAAATCATGCAGGCCTTAATAAAAATAAAAGACAAGAAGTAAATATTTCAAAGTGGAAGGATAAAATCAGGAAGGAATATAGAAACGCTGGATTACCCCATATTTCAAAAACTAAGAAGCGAAGGCCTGAAAAATTGCCCTCAAAAGAGGTGTGTAGAATAACGTTTTAAGCACCACCATTGGATAATTTTTTGCAAAATGATGTATATCACGTTATGTAACAACATTAAGTTTTTGTACTTTAGTATCAATAAAATTGTTTTTATTCAGTTTTATTTTCGTTTATGTTGGCATTCTTATATTCCCTGATGTTTTCTTTAAAATCAGAAGAGCAATCTGTCAGAGAACGTTTCAAATGTCTGTCATTAAGAACATTATAACCCCAAAAAACCATATAAAACGTTTTAAAATGCTTATTGGCAAGTAAAGATTTAATATTTGGCTAAATTATGATGTTTTGAAATAGAGTATTAAAAAATGATGTGTGATTATAAGTTCTAACCTTGAAAAAAGCCTAAATTTTAGAATTCAAATTTCAACGCTTGATTTCTCAAAACTAGGTTTTTTCGCTGAGTATGTTTTACGGGTACCCCCTCGATTGTTACATTAGATGAAAAATTATTGACAATGACTAAAATTTATTGAAATGACCCTGGATTTATTGCTTTTGCGTTCACCTAGGAATGGGTTTTAACTGTCATATTTGAAAACGTCGCAGCCACTTCTTCTATCAATAATTTTTTAAACTTGCTTTGTAATGTTTCCGATCTACTTTCATTTTGTAACATCTCTAACCTGTCCATGTATTGATACAATGTTAAGATTTCATACAAAACGTTTTATAAATGTGTCCAACCAGTGGTCACAAATTATGCATGGAAGCCTAAACTATAGACAAAAATTATAAGGTTAAATTATTGTTAAAAGTCCAAATTTAAATTTTATTATGGTTTTTATATAGCTTTGCTATTGTTGAGTGAAAGTTTTGAGAACTTAAAGAACAGTTTTTTAAATTATTCAATAATCTCCATATTGTTTTACATGCTTCTGAATTTTAAAAAACATTTAATTTAGAAGCTACTATAAATGATGGAAATATGTAACGATGCAGTAACATTGACCAATTTAAGGAAGCGAATAATACTTGCTGGTAGTGATAACAACAAGACTTTAAACTGTGGGTTATCTAATAATACAGTTGGTGTTTGTTTTGTTACTCTTCATTTTTACTTGCGAAACATAAGGAAGTTTTGATAATTTTGTATCACAATGCTTAATTAAATTCAACTCCTCATTCCAAACAAAATTTAGTATTCATACTTAATTTTATTCTTAAATTATACTTGATTCTAGGAGCTATCATAACTTTACTATTACTGGGTTTTTACCAGTCAGGAATTTTGGAAAAGCTTGGGAAAATTTGAGATTTTGTAGAGTTGGGAGCAGTCAAGAAAAAGTAATTAGTTACACTTTGTTCCGGAAATTCAAATATAGTGACGCAACAAAACAATCGGCTGTTATGTTGTCATAGTCGTCACGGTCGACCAAAACTGTTGTTCGTATTTTTGCCAGAGGTTGGGATATCTCTCGGTTTTATTGCGGCTGGAAATGTTTATGGCAAATATTTCTGATAGGAAAAGGATTTTCTCATTTCTACTTTTTGGTGAGTGTTAGAGAAAATGGCTTTGCTTTTTTATTAGACTAGCTGATAACCCCGGCCTTGCCCGGGAGGTTATTTTTTCTTGTATTCTTGTCCTTTCTTTGTGTTGTATTCTGTTAGTAGCCATAGAAGCTAGAAATAGCTACCATTAGAAATAATGGTAACCATAGCAACAATTCAAAGTACTCCCAAAATCCTTGAAATTGGTCCCTTTCGGAAGATCCTGTGCCTATGTCCTTAAAGATATCAAAACCAAATCACCATAGTGCACATCATGAGATTCCAAGCTTTAATTTGACACCAAGATCAAGTGTCTACGAGAAGAAACAATGATGTATTTTGTCCTTAATTATTGTGTATTTCCCCAATGGCACATGTTTGAATCTTGTTTAACCTGGTGCTAGTTGTACGCTTGAATCAATATTTTTCATATATAGAAAAAGAGTTATGTGTCGGTATATTTCGGGCTACAGACAAAACTCTATATTGTAGACTCTTAATCTTGGTGTCAAATTAAAGCTTGGAATCTCATGATGTGCACTATGGTGGTTTGGTTTGGTATCTTAAAGGACTAAGACACAGGATAGGCCAAAAGACACCCATGTCAAGGGTTTTGGAATTTTGTTAAATAGTTACTATGGTTACCATTTAAAATAGGTACTATGGTCACAAACAGAATGCAGCACAAGAAACAACAAGAATACAACCAAAGAATATTGTCCTGGGCAAAGCTGGGGTTAGCAGCTAGTTAGTATTCAATATATATAAAAAGAGATTTGTGAGTTTGTATATTTAGTGCTACAGCCAAAACTACACGTCGTAGACCCTTGATCTTGGTATCAAATTAAAGCTTGGAATCTCATGATGTGCACTATGGTGGTTTTGATATCTTATAGGGTGTAGGCACAGGATTGTCAAGGGGGAAAGGGACCTATGTCAAGGATTTTGTGAGTAATTTAGGTTTTATTTGTTTATATTATATCAAAACATATGGTTTAATTTGAAATGGTTACTGTGGTCACTGTGGTTGCCAACAGAATGCAACACCTACAGTTGTTTTTTGTAGAACAGGTGAATACATTCTTATTTAGCAAAATGTGTTTTTATTTAGTTTTCAATTATTTAGTAAATTTTTACTGTCAGGTTATGTTATTAAAAGATTTAAGTGCACTAAAATATAGAGTTGAATATTTTTTTGTTAGTAGTAAAAATAAGAAGAGAAAATGTCAAAACATTGGAGAAAATGTTTGCAATTCCGTATCTTATCACATAGACGAAACAATTTACAAGCTGTTTGCAAAAGGATAGGGAACTATGATTTGGACCATGAAGGACACATTATTCCAATCAAATGTAGATTATATTGAACACCCGAATGTAGTAATTTGCAAGATGAACAAAATTTGTTATCATCGCATAAAGGAATTAATTCAAAAAGGAAAAACGCATATTATGTGCTGTTTGAAAGGGAAAATAAGACTGCTACCACCAAATATGCCACCCCCGACTTTCTCAAATATATGTATGAAAAAACATCAAAATATATTGAGTTTTTACCTTACATTAGACATAATATAATGCTTGCTTCCAAATTACGTCTTTTGGATCTACTATTTAGGCCTTCATGAGATTTTTCAACTCAGCGAAGCGGGTTACCAACAGCTAGTACTTCTTGACAATTGATCGGTGTTATCTTGGTTGCAGGTTGAACCGACCCTTGACTCTGTCGGAGAAGGTGCTCTACTCCCACCTGGATGATCCGAAGGGGCAGGAAATTGGTGAGTGTGAAAGAATTACAGTTAAATCGCCATTGCGGAGGTTTCAAATGGCGAGGAACTGTTTATTTCAGACCTTTCATAATATACGCTCTACTAAAGGACTTAATTTTTTTCAGTCAGTATAAAATGTTTAAAATAATCCTAAAGTATTTTTTAACACCGAATATATGAAGACATATTGCCCTGACTTTTAACATGGTTAAAGGGGATTTTCAATTATCATTTGAATACTGTAGCTTAATTTCAGTTGGTGTCAGAGGAGTGATACAAAAACAGTAGATCGGCTGGTATAAACGCTCGTTTTTCTACACAGTGTCAAACTTAAAATGTATGTTGGACAGGTAGCGCGATGTCCAAACCCGTGTCGGTTGGAAACCACTTTCACAGCCAAGAGTTTGACTTCATCATTCATGACGCCGGGTTGATTTTGTTGATGTAGACAAGCTTGGGACCAACATAGAGCACGCTGACGCAGTATAGGAAAATTAGCCTTAAGAGTATAGTCATCTGTTGAATTAAAACAGTGCAATTCACAGATCTCTCGGTGTGGCCCCCATTCAGATCTATGTAATAACTTATTCAGATCTCTGTCCTTTAGATGGACAAATGCGAGTTCTGTACTGTGTACCTAATCAGCTGCAATCTCCACACTATAGTCTGTTTGAGCACATTCAAACATTCGTTAAATTTGGTTGAATACTATGATAAAATCAAGACGTTAACAGTTATATTTTTTTATAGAGAACTGTCAACAAAGGATCTTAGACCTCCCATTCTTATGGCTCAGCAGTCAGCTGTAGCTAATTTTGAGTGAGCCAGAATTTAAATTTGATATAGTTTGATTAGTTACTAACAGAGGGTGCCTCTGTCAACCCCTCATTTTAGCTAACCTATTTACATTAAAAATTTATTCTACATTTCATGAAGCAATAATTAATTGACACGCTTATTGTTTTTTATCTTTGTCACTAAATGTTATGTTTACCTCCTCTTGATACCTTAATTATTAGGTGACCATCGATACACTCCGTTGGAGATTCACTAGTTATATATGTACCTGGTGGACTGAGCCTTGCTAGGTGTTCTTTCATGTTTACCAGTTCATCCAATTGCTATAAAATATTTCTATGTCATTAAATTTATAGATAGAAACCCTTTTTATTACTCTATAAACTCTTAATTCCACTCATTGTATTTTTCTTTGACGGTTGAAAATTCCAAACAGCTGTTATGATTACTTCATTTGTTTACACTTTCCTTGTTTATTTCGTTGCTATCATGCCAACTCATAAGGCCGATGTTAAACTTTTACAACTTTAAAATTAGTTCTATCACGTTATCAGATTTTCTCTGGCCAAGTAATCTGCATAAAAATGTTTATGAGACATAAATTACTTATTTTCAGACTTTGAAGGAAATCCTCGGAGCTTTTTTTGAGATAATCGTGCAAGCAAGCAAGCAAACATGCAAGATACCATTGCTCATATAAAAGTATAGGATACCCAGGAGTTCTTTTAATCCTGGCTCACTCAAAACGTGGTATACGTCTGATAATTTGGATGGAATGCCTTCTTCAGATTCAAACCAATGTTTGGATATTATCAAATTTGGGTACTTACGTATTATACCAACCACACCCGAATTTATAAGATACAGTGAGGTAATGGGTAGTTTTAAAATTGATTGTTGAGCTGTCTATAAACAGTAGTTGTTGTATAGATAATTGCTGTGTACTGGCAACAATGCGATAACCCACCTCTCACCAGCCGATAATGAAGAATGCCTGCTTTTTTTTGCTCGTGCTTTTTTTGCGTCTACTCCTCTTTCTTATTCGCTGACTATCCTAATCCAACCTAACCAAACCTAACCTAACCTAATTGGCAGAATACGTGTGGCGGTCAGTAGTGGTAGCTAAAAGTGGCGAGGCAATCCGTTCTACACACAAGTTGACGACATCGTTCAGTTTTGTTTTGGGAGGGGACTGTAAACCAGCTAACAATACTAAGATGTAATAAGTGTATAATTTCATGATTTAAAAGTTGTGTTTTTGATCAGTTGTGTTAGGTTTCCCTCTGTAATGTGGGTAGGGTTGATATAAAACATAAGTACCCAAATTTGATATAAAATAAAATACATATTGGTGTCATTGACCGACCCCTGACTGTCTGTCGTCTGTCGGCAGAGCGAGGCAAGTCGTACCTGCGGCTGCGGCCCGACCGCGTCGCCATGCAGGATGCCACCGCACAGATGGCCATGCTGCAGTTCATCTCCTCGGGCCTGCCCACCGTCGCCGTGCCCTCCACCGTCCACTGCGACCACTTGATTCTTGCCCAGGTGCGTGGCTCGGCCCAACTTGACCTGACCTGACCTAACCTAACCTAACCTGACCTAGCTTAGCCAAACCTAACCTTTAACTTAATCTAACCTAAAAGCCTAACCTAACCTAACTTTGCCTTACCTAGCTTAGCCTAACCTAAGAACCTGACAGCCTAAACTGGCTAAGCCTAACCTAACCTAACAGCCTAACCAATCAATCAATCAATCAATCAATCAATCAATTAATCAATCAATCGTTTATTTTTCATATAAATGGATACATTGATAAAATAAATAATAATAATAATAATAATAAAAAAAACTAATATGAGTGAAAAATGGGTCCCTGCAAAGCTACGCTTGAGCGCAGGGGCCGAGCCAAAATCAGACAGTCTGTATTAAATTAAAAAAACAAATTGATATATCACTTCAGTAGCAGAGTTCAATCACTTCACGATCAAGTTAAGACTAAAAAAAAACACAATACTAATTAAGCCACGTAATAAACACAAACTTGGCTACTAATTAAGCCAAGTAATAAACACAATACTAATTAATTAATTAACAGCACATAACAAAGCACATAAAAGTTAATCATAGGCTTTCTTATAGCGACTAAGCCTACCCACAGGCAATCTGCCCATGTAGGCTTATTTCCATGATTTTTTGTTTTAGTTGTAAGAAAAAAGTGTATATTTTGTCATTTTATATTATCTATAAGTATAAAAGAGGATGTTGGTATATATATATATATATATATATATATATATATATATATATATATTTATTTATTTGGCAGGGATAAACACAAAAACCGCTGGACCGATGGCCACGAAACTTGGTACATACATGTAGAATTTCATGGAGTAGGTTTATACACCTTCAATTTCGTGATAACTTTCAGGGCTTAGCCCTGGGACCGTCTTAAAGGTACCCATGTCAGGGATTTTGAAATAATTTGAGTTAGATTTGTTTACTAACAAAACATATGAAAGTAAAATTTAAAACAGGTGATGTAAATTATAATGGTATTTCTTTCTGCTATTTAACTGTATTTTTGTTAAAATGAAGATTTGTTACTTGGTGCCAGGTGGTCAATGAATTAGACTTTTGCATTTTTTCAAAGTGCAATACACTATATAAAATGCTGATAATATGTAGTATAACATAAAATAAATTACTGATTACTGAAGGACTCCAGTGATCACTGATCACTTATACTTGAAAGACTTTTTTTATGACAACT
The DNA here is from genome assembly GCA_035578135.1 of Flexamia atlantica. NCBI lineage: Eukaryota > Metazoa > Arthropoda > Insecta > Hemiptera > Cicadellidae > Flexamia > Flexamia atlantica. The sequence continues at coordinate 1,291,191 of JAQJVK010000033.1, forward strand.
AACTGCTATTTAAAGAGGAAGAGTGTGCTACTGTAAAGAATTAATTTTACCTACAACACTTTAAAAAAATTGCCGGGACGGCTCATTCAAACGTTTTGCTCAATATAGAGTCTAAAAACGTAAGACAGTACTTTTTAATAATTGCTGGAGTGGCATTGTAATTTTTTGTTCAAGGTAGACCCTAAAACCTTAAGAAAATGATCTTTTACAGTGAATAAAATTTCAAGCTAACTTCTTTGATTCCTCTAACACGTATGCCTTCATGAAGGAAATAAATAGGATTTCTAATAAGCAGGTCTGCTGCGACGGGGGTGCATAATAAAGTTTTAATTAAGGGTAACATATGCGAGCAGATTCAAAGTGCCGTCGAAAAAGCCAAGGGTGCCGTTCCTTATATTGTGCCCCATGATCATCATCAGGGCAAGCTCAGGTACCGTGGAAACGACCATTAAATGCTTCTCGGCGTTCGTCTCTGTAAATTGGCCTCTTGAGTGTGTGAGCGCAATCCTCTTCACCTGATAGCACGATCGACTGGACAGCCGACACAAGCAAAACGCACTTGCAAGAGGAAGGACCACCGATATTGGGCATGAGCCTACCCAGGGCAGCAACACCATTTGGGGCTTTGTCGGTGGGGCGTTGGATATGGTCACATTTTTTTATGTACAGGCAGTTTATGCAGGAATATAATACCCCCGTCGTAGCAGACCTTCGTACTAAGAGCGAATTTCTAAAAACTTTTGCTTTATGGAAGTACATTTGATATTTTCAAAGAAGTAGATACATTACATACATTAGATTTTACAATAAGAAAAATAAATGGGAAAGCAAGACTATATAATTCATGGGTGATAGTGTATGTATAATTTTAATCGTGAGCGAAGCCACGGGTTCTTCTAGTATTTGTATTAATTGATGTACTTTCTGGAAATAAACAAAAATTTGAATTTGAATTTTTTGAGCCTACCATTGAAGAACAATAAATATAAACTTTACTTTATTATCCAACCATAAAAACACTTAATATTAATAAACATATTTATAAATGAAAGCGTTACAAAACTCAGCCAAAGAACAAGAGTGAGACCTGGCTCATTCGCACACAACAACCTCCCCCCCTCACCTAGCACACGCACCACCACACCACATGCACGCATGCACACATGCACGCACACACGCCCACCCACACACGCGCCACACACACACACACACACACACACACACACACACACACACACACACACTACTTGTGTAACCTAACTAACTAAGCTAACCTAACTTTGCCTTACCTAGCTTAGCCTAACCTAAGAACCTGACAGCCTAACCTGGCTTAGCCTAACCTAACCTAACCTAACAACTAAACCTTACATAACTTAGCCTAATCTAACCTAGCCCAATCCAACCCATCTCGACCTTACCTAGCCCAAATGATGTCAGTTGTTTGTTTTAACCAAAAGGCTTGCTTTTCTCAGAGGGGAGAACCATAATGTGGATAAAAGCTAATTTTTAGGAAGTCTTTAATGTTACTTTTTTAGTGGACTTGATGTAAATAAAAAATGTCTTACAGCACTTAAAATATATTTACACTTATATTTACATACAAGATGGTAAATATACCAAAATGGCAGAAAATGGCGATCGATTTCGATTGGTCACACCAGTCATCATCAGGCCCAATGAGATGAACTTTTTTAGTCTTACTACTTCCTAGAACTGACCACTTTGTTGGAAAAGTGAGTAAAAAATAAACAGGGTGAGGCGTTAAAAATGCCAGATGTATCTGCCTTCTTTGGGTACAAATGAACAGATTTTCGCCACTAGTCCTGGAAGGGATCAAACCCATCCTACTAAAGACGATGATGAAGTAGAGGTATCTGTTGTGTGCTCGGGGAAAACTTAAAAACTACAAGACCAATCGAGTAGGTGTTAAAGATTGTAAAGGTAGATCTGGCCAACACATAGTCCCAAAGGTTGATAAAAATTCCCTCAGACTACATCCTGAAGGCTTGTGTTATAATCATAAGAACTTCATTATGTTGTTGTGTAGGCTCCGAATCACAGATTTTAATTATATAAAAAGGTTAAATTACCTTATATCCGTCGTGTGATCCAATTAAAGTATAACATATCGTGAAGGCCTGAGGATGAAACTTTAAGTTTCGAAACCACGTGGTAGCTATTGCTACTAATTTAATTGGATCACACGACGGATATAAGGTAATTTAACCTTTTTATATAATCAAAAGGAATAAAAATGTTTAAATTGCCACCAGTTTGAGTTTTAAGGTGCCTGAAGAGATGCCTAGAATGTTTCTCAGATCTAAAACACATAACTGATCGTCCAAGTAATCTCTTGGTTTCTAATTATTTTAACAAGTAATCTTTGTTTCTAATTATTCTAACAGTATATTTTTCAAGTATACTATAACTTACAGAATTCTGCTGCTGCTTACATTAGATAGAAACTTTTATAACTTTGCTGTTGTTAATTTTTTTTTATTTTCATTTACAGGTTGGCGGAGTGGAGGATCTGAAGACGGCCAAAGAAGTCAACAAAGAGGTTTACGACTTCCTGAAGTCCGCGAGTGCCAAGTACGGGCTCGGTTTCTGGCATCCCGGCTCCGGAATCATTCATCAGGTGCGTTTATACGACTTGTCCTTCCATTGATATTGTGCCAGTCAAGCTTATTACGATTGGATACTTTTTATGATTCACCAGAAGGCAATATCAAAAGTTGCTATGGTAAAGGCACTCTTCAAAAACAGAGATAGCAAAGGTTAACTAATGCCATGTGTTAGATGTAATAACAAGGTGGTCTGTTTTTTTTGTTCATTAAAATATGTAAGGCTTTTTGCCAAGATACATCTCAACAGTTTCTGTAGAGTCCTTCCATTGATATTGTGCCAGTAAAGCTTATTACGATTGGATACTTTTTATGATTCACCAGAAGGCAATATCAAAAGTTGCTATGGTAAAGGCACTCTTCAAAAACAGAGATAGCAAAGGTTAACTAATGCCATGTGTTAGATGTAATAACGAGGTGGTCTGTTTTTTGTTCATTAAAATATGTAAGGCTTTTTGCCAAGATACATCTCAACAGTTTCTGTAGGAATTCACCAGGTTTATCAGAGGGATAAAGAAAAATCTCTAAACTAACTCTTGAGTAGCCTACAGAGAAATATCCCAGGAAATTGTTTCCTTCTTTTGAATGGTGTAAAGAATTTTTAACTTGAGTACGGTATGTTAACTTTGTGTTGTGTATGGTAGATTTAACCAGAATCGTGTTAACTCATTTTAGAACAAAAATACAAGACTGTAAAACTTGCTATATCAGTATCCTTCATTCAAGTATGACATAATGGTAAAATTTAACTTATTTATTGAAGTCAAGTTTTTTTTTCTCTGCCCCTCCTCAGTATCAAAGTTGAATTTGAATAACGGTCTAGTACAATACAAAATTTCAAAATCAAAATGGAAAGTGTGTTTCTATGTGAGGTAAATATTTCAGTGTGGCGAAAAACCCTTAATTATTAGCGTGTTATCACATAAATAATTTACCTAACATCTTTTTACACAGAGTGATTCATATCTTGCCCTCCTCCTGCAGAATCAACAACAACTCCCAACTTGTGTCTGGTTTTTCACTTTCACTCACATAAATACACATTTCACGATGGCCATTCATTTTAAATCCTCCTCCTCCTTCTCCTAATTGATGAACAATTAACTACAGTAGACTCCCTCTCATCTGGAGACCTCTATCAAGTCATTGGTTCAACCGGACTACACTCCACGGAGGGGATATGTTTTTATGTGGATACTTTTTATCAACTCATTGGTTTAACTGGACGTGACCGTCAGGAGAGGGACGGTACTGTTTTTATGGTCCTTGTGAAAAAGATTTGAAACCGTCAATCACTTGTGTAAATATGAGTTTCAGCTTAAACAGATGTGTCCTACAAAAAGTTTTTATCGGAAACCCCGTTATGTGGACGGCTTTTGGTCCTCAGGTGTATGGATAAGAGGGAATCTACTGTAGCTTTAGCTAACTTTGCCTGTTTAACCTTAATCTTTCACTTATTTTTCTACTTGTTTTCAGATCATCCTGGAGAACTACGCGTTCCCCGGCCTGCTGATGATCGGCACGGACTCGCACACGCCCAACGGCGGCGGCCTGGGCGGCCTGTGTATCGGCGTGGGCGGCGCCGACGCCGTGGACGTCATGGCCGACATCCCGTGGGAACTCAAGTGTCCCAAGGTGAGAGCTAGACGCTAGGTTAGGTTAGAGATAGGTACATTAGATACATTACTTGAAATGGCGACCATCCAGCTAGGTATTTTAAGCCAAGTACGAATGACAGATGAGTGAGGGATGATTGTGGCGCGATCTTGTAGTCGTGTTATTGACTAAGGCCGACATGTTCCTTAGACAGGACTGTTAATTAATAGCCCGCAGCCAATGGCAACTAAGGGACCTACATTTTAACGTGGAATCCGAACCACAATTTCCTCGGTTAACAGTTTTACGAACTGGTCTAGTTATGAGGACGGTCCCATGAATGTAGTATTCAGTAGACTAGGTTAGGCTAGGTTAGGTTAGGATAGGCTAGGTTAGGTTAGGCTAGGCCAGGTTAGGTTAGGTTAGGCTAGGGTAGGCTAGGTTAGTTTAGGTTAGGCTAGTTTAGGCTAGGTTAGATTAAGTTAGGTTAGGTTAGGGAAGCCCAAAGATAGGTTTGAACTAGATCTGTGCATTGGTTTGGGTGATATGGACAGGGTTAAATAAGGTAAGGTTTAGATTAGGTTAGGTAAGGTTTAGGTTAAGTACATTTTATACATTTTTTTAATAAACTGAAGGAGTCTGTCTGAACTGCATCCATCAGCATTTTTAAGAGAAAATTATGTCAGTGGCTATCGGTTAATCCATTTTATTCAGTAGATGAATTTAAAAACTGTGAAGTAAATGTGACATTTTAAAATATTTTGTCCCTTGGATTTAATTATAGTTATTTTAAGATTATCTTAACTGCTGGCTGTACAATACTTTTAAGATGTTAACTGTGACCATGCCTATTTCATGTAAACTGTGATCAATGGCAATAAAGAGTTGGTTGGTTGATTTATTGATTGCAAGGTTAGGCTTGGTTATGGTTAGGTAAGGCTAGCTTAGGTAAGGATTGGGCTAGGCCTGTGGTATTTTATAGATTTACCTTGTATTTGAATATTTTTCCAAAACTTTTTTGTTACATTTCTTTGCTCCACATTAAGGAAAATTAGAAGTCAAATATATTTTTGTGTTAGGCCGTTTACTGTGTTTCCTCTCATAATATGTTTTGATAGTTAATTTGCGAGTTATTTTTGTTTTTATTTTATAATCAGGAATGTATTCTAAAATTCTTTTCCAATGATGTAATTATCAGCAATGCTACAAATTAATGACACTATTCAATGTATTTTTGTGCCTGACATGAATAAAGTGGTTTTGAATTGAATTGAATTGTGCATCGGTACAGGCAGATCTGATGCAGTCGATGTCATGGCTGACATCCTGTTTTAGCTCAATCGCCCAAAGGTTAGAGTTGTTGAATGATTGTGGTTTGATTCCACCTGCAGGCGACTCCTATTCCATCATTAGCGGTCGCCTCTAGCTGTGATTATCGCTGTTACAGAACCTCACTGCTCGTTCTTTGGATCGTTGCTCAAGCCTATCAGGCCTTTGCGACAGGCAGCTTACGTTTTTTTAACAAAATGAAAAAAATAAAGGAAATGTTATTTGTTCATGTTGGAACCACATGGCCTAACTTTAACTTGCAAAACATGAAATAAACTGGGGCATAAATTAAATAAAATCATACCTAACAACCAACCTAAAGATACAGCTACGGGTACTTATAAAATAGCATGTTCTGATTGCCCAAGATATTACATAGGCCTAACCGACAGGTCGTTCAAGAAGTGTTTCTCAGAACATGTACCCAAACGCGAACCCAAAAAGTCCAAATTCGCAGAGCATTTAATAAATTCAAATCATAAAATAAATAGTTTGATGAAAACACAGAAATACTCCATATTTGTAAAAAGAGCTTCATGCTAGACACGCCGGAAGAATTTTAGATTAATAAGGCTATTAAAACAAATCCTCAGAACATGCTTAATGAAAAATTGAATTACGGCTCAAACAAGTTATTTAATACAATATTAGATTGTTTAGGCAACAGTTATGTCGGCAGCAGCAGTCCTGGAGGAACAGCTGATAAGCGGAGTGGAGTAGGCTAAGCTGTTAAGGAACCAACCAGTTCAGTGAAGGGTGCCGGCCAGCGGACTGTTTTTAATATTTAGGTGTTGTACAGTTGTATTGTGTTCATGTGATTTTAAACTTAAGACGAAATTCAGAAGAATGATATTTTAACGTTCTTATTGTTTTGATAATGACTTTGCAGAAGTCAAAACTATAGTCAACAGTAAGTTGTACTTTTGTGGAATTGCGATGTTAAGCTATGTAAACCTATTCATTATTGATTTATTGAAATGATATTCTTGTTTCGCAGGTGATCGGCGTGAAGCTGACGGGGAAGATGAAGGGGTGGACGTCGCCCAAGGACGTGATCCTGAAGGTCGCGGGCATCCTGACGGTGAAGGGCGGGACCGGCGCGATCATCGAGTACCACGGGCCCGGCGTCGACAACATCTCCTGCACCGGTGAGTCGCCGGTCCAGTCCAGTTAAAGATGTTTTAATTCGTCAGGAATTTTGCAGCGGAACTGTGAGATATTCACATTTACTGCGTTGGCAAACCTGCGACACTAGCTGACAGAAAAGAATGAATATACAGTACACCTCGGATTATCCGGACATCACATTATCCGGATCCCGGATTATCCGGACCGCCTATCCGTGAAAAAAATTTAAATCACACGGTAAAAACGTGATTTTAGTGAGTTTGACGCTTAAAGAATGCCTTCTAAAAAGTAAAATGGAACTGCATTTCACAATACACTAACGTGTTGTGCAGTCTTGATACGCTGTTTGCAGCTTCAGTATAGCAGTGGCTTGGTTCGCGATCGCTATTTAGGCAATATTATATTAACCTCGGATTATCCGGATTTTTAGTTATCCGGATCGGTGTTCCGCCACATTAATCCGGATAATCCGAGGTGTACTGTATTCATGGAATCATCCTTCTGCGCATGCGCGTATTTGAAACCACCAACGGCTGGACTTGAATCTATCTCCTTGCCGAACCGTTATAGAATGTAGTCATCATCAATTGGAAGCAGTGGCGGATTTAGGGGGGGGGGGGCTTCCAGGCTGAAGCCCCCCCCCCCCCAAAATACTGCTAATAGTATTAAAAAAATAATAATGAGAGGCTGAATCATAATTTTGGCATGCACAATTTGATTAGTTTAAAATTGCGATGTTGTGTTTTCATTTCAAGTAGACCTTTAATTTCTAACAACTACAACATTAAATAAATACTTTCTTACTATGTTAAAGCAAACTAATCTGTTTTGTTTGTACTTTAGAATAACTAGGTTAATACATCATGACATATCGTTAAGTGTAATACAACTTTTTTTTAGATTAGTCCCTGACTAATAAATCTTTTTCTTATGCTAAGGTTCATGAGTAAAATGGAAGTAATTAAAAGTGAATTTTGGATAATCATAATTTAATTCCTTTTTCAACTGTTAAATAGGAGTCCCCAATAATTTGATGTTTCTGTGTACAAAAAGAGTCAAAAATACCTTATGCCTTTATCTTCTTATGATTTACATAGATAACACCATTTAAGTAAAAGATATGACTTTATGAATATGTTTTATATTATCCTATTATATTTTAAATATACCAATTTTTATCTCATTCATGCTTGTTGCTAATCTCAAATATACCTATTAAAAAGGCTAGAAACTCATAAAACTGCACTCCAAATTTTTAAAAAATTTTCCGGGGGAAAACCCCGGACCCCTCCATTTCCTGGGGGGAGAACCCCCCAGACCCTCCCCCATTAGCCTCTCCCAAAAAATGATCCTAGACCCGCCACTGATTGGAAGTACAAATAACAAAAAAAAGCTAGAAATTTATAATTTTTCAGGGAAATCAATATCATGGCTGAGGTCTTATATGACAGGTAGGTACCAAAGAACAATAATTTTAAAGGGTGGTTTGCAATCAAGATCTGAGTGGAGGGAGATTAAAGTAGGAGTTCCACAAGGCTCGATTTTGGGCCCCCTCCTTTTTATAATTTATGTTAATGACCTACCTGATAATATTCCTCACAACTTAATATTGTATGCAGATGATACTACTGCTGTTGTTAAAACTAAAGCAGGGGAAGATTTATGGGCGAAGGTTGATGAAGCTTTAACAGATCTGGGAAGGTGGTTTGAAATTAACGGGCTGAAATTAAATCAAGAAAAAACACAATTGGTAAAATTTAACACAATACAATCTCGGGATCAAATGTCATCCAAAACTGTCAATAGTACAAAATTTTTAGGTCTGTATGTCGATTCTCACTTAACATGGGCAAAGTGTGTTGAAAACATATTGAGTAAACTTAATTCTGCCTGCTTCCAAATGCTATGTTTGAGAGGGATTTTAGATTTAAAAACACGCCTTATGATATATTATGCCTATTTTTATTCAATACTTCAATATGGAATTGAATTCTGGGGGTTTTCATCAGAAATAGAAAAAATGTTTAAAGTTCAAAAAAAATATTTAAGAATTATGACGTTTGCTACATGGAAATCTTCATGTAAACCAATATTTAAAGAACTAAATATAATGACTGTGCCGAGTTTAACCATTTATATAACTTTGTTAATGGTACAATCCAATTTTGAAAATTTGTGTGCTGAGAATTTTGAACATTCTTACAACACTCGTTTTAAAAGAAATTTTCAATTTCCAGTACATCGTTTAAAATTAGTGGAGAAAACTCCTACATATATGGGGAAAAAAATGTTTAATAAATTGCAACCAAAATATCAAAATTTAATCAATAGAACTTCATTTAAAAGCAGCCTTGCCTCTTTTCTGATAAACAAAACGTATTACAGTATAAATGAATTTTTGAATGATAGCAATACAAATTAATATTCATTTGCAGTAACATAAGTGACTATGATAGATTTTTTTTTCCTTTTAAGAATTGACGATTGTATTTTTAGGTAGTTTAAGATTACTTTGACAATGTCACCTGTTTTTATAGCTTGTGCTATAACTTGTAAACGTTCATGTGACAATAAAGAGCTATTTATTTATTTATTTATTTAACAATGTTCTAGTAGTTTCAGGGTTCCGAAGGGAGGGGTTACTGGGGATATAGGATTAGGTTAATTGACAAAATGATTCGGCCCTCAATTCCAAATTCTAAATAAGTAGGTTTTCGCTAGGGTTGGCATTAAATACCAGTTTTCAGACTTAGTCGTGTGGATAGAACATTTCATAATTTAATTCACTGTTTAGCAGATTTAGGTAAGGTTAGTTAATTTATATTTTCAATTTAACCAGAGTGCTCATAAAGCTGGCATGATGAGGGTAATTGTGACACAATTTAATTTTACGGGCTTTGGGATAAATGATTGGCAGCCTGCACGTTCAGTGTCAAGTTCGTCTGTAGAAGCTAGGGTTGAGGCCATTAGGTCCCTACAGAACACATTTACTTTGAAAAAAAATCGCACAGTAACATCGACCTGTATGTGACAAGAGTGCTAATCTGGGTGCGAAGTAAAAGTATGAAGCAGTTAACTTTCCAGGAAGTTAGCAAAAAATGAATTAGTCTAGTTGAAAAAAAAACTGTGAAGAACTTCAAAGTTTGAAAAATGTTTCCGAATACCTTAAGTTAGTTTAAAAAGAAAACAAAACGGGAATACAAATGAACATTTCAGCATATAAATAAAAAAGTAAGCTTTTAAAAAAAAACTCTCATATAAAAATTCAAAAGAAAATTTTCCAAAGTAAACACAATTTAAAAGCAAGATTCAAAACTAAAGAAAATCCACTCAGTTTTATCATTCTCTAGGGGAAAAGGAATGCCTCGGCTGCACATAAGTTCACATTTATCAAGTACAGTTTTTGTTTTGTATGTCTAAGTAGTCCGATGTTAGTCAAGATATTCAGGACTGTTAAGAGACTTGGTGTTGTCAAGGCTCTCCACTGGTGATTTGGAAGAATTAGGCTGTCTTAAGCTTCAGTAAAAGTGATATGCATTGTAAATTACTGCATTACCTCAAAAATAATTTTATAACATATTTGGGACCGTAGTTAATTATTTTTAGGTTTTAAAAAACATAAACATTTTTGCTTTTTTTATGTGCTCTTCAGCAGTTTTAACCACCAGGTAAGCCTACTGATTCCCCCTATCCTACCATGGTTTCTTACAACTAGATGTATGATTTTTCTCAACCACTCTGGTTCCGGTACTTACGTATTATACCGACCATAACCGTACTTCATCGAGAAAATAGTAAATGAATAAAATGAACACGACTTTTTAACAATGAAATTATAAACTTAGTATACATTTGTATTGTTGAATGGTTTACTGTCCCTTCCAAAACTGAACGATGTCACTGAGTAATGTGTAGAACGGATCACCGCCTTCAGCCGCCACTACCGACTGGACTGGTTAGGCTAGGTTATGTTAGGTTAGGTCAGCAAAGGTTAGGATAGGTAAGGATACCCAGTGACCTAACATAGCGGAGTACATTACACACTCTCGAACAGTCAGGCATTCTCCATCATTGACTGGTGATGGGAGGTGAATAGTGACAAGACTTGGTGGCAGAGGGGAATCGTATTGTTGCGAGGACACAACAATTTATACAACCCAACTGCATTTAATAGACACCCATACATTCTGATATTAAAACTACCCATTACCTCTGTTTCTTATAAATTCGGTTGTGGTCGGTATAGTACGTAAGTACCCTGGTTTCCGCCCTCAGGTATGGGCACCATATGCAACATGGGCGCGGAGATCGGGGCGACGACCTCTCTGTTCCCGTTCAACAAGCGGATGGGCGACTACCTGAAGGCGACCGGGCGGGCGGAGATCGCGGCTGAGGCCGAGAAGAACAAGGACCTGCTGACTCCGGACGACGGCGCGCCCTACGACCAGGTGTGTGGGGAGTGGGGTGGTGCAAAAAAACAAAATTTTACAATTTTGGATCACTATAGGTCTCAAAGGTTGCAAAGTAGCGTGTAGAACACAGAAAAAAATCCTAAAAAAAACTTTGAAATCATATAAGATCTTCCAATTGTGCCATGACCTTGAAGTTTAACCGGTAAAACTCCATAAGAGAATTATTAGTGAACAATCATAATTTGGTTTATGCTGAACATGAATAATCATACAAAAGTATTGCTATGAAAATTGAGAGATATCTGTAAAACATTTTGAAAAATGTATAATTTGTCCCACTAGGCAACAGTATTATCGATCTATGGCCTTCTAAAAATCCCTGATCTACGCGTTTTTTAATATTTTTTGGCTTGTATTAAGTTAATAATTCTGTGGCATAATTGAACAAATTATATCATTGTTCAAAGCATTTTAAAGAGCGCCATGTCTTTCATGGCAAAACCTTTGTAAAATTATCAATGTCCAGCATAAACCAAATTATGATTAATCACTAATTTTCTTGTGGAGTTTAACATGTTAAACTTCAAGGTCATTGCACAATCAAAAGATCTTATATGATTTTTTAAAGTAATTTTTTCAGTATTCTACATGCTATTTCGCAACTTTTGAGACCTATAGCGATTCAAAATTCCAAAATATTGATTTTTGCAACATCCTAGTGTGGAGAAATGGAGTACTTTTTCGGTTGTTTATGATTAGAGAGTTAATTTGTTGGTGACAGAACACATGTTTATGAGAGCAGCTGATTAACAAAAGAGATTTTTTTCTTTTTAGGGATAATTTAGACATTGCATTCATAGTTACTCAACCCATTTTGTTTATCCCCTACAAAAGTTAAAAAAAAATCCCTAGCAATGGATAATCTCAAATCTCTTAATTGGCTCACCTGCAGTTGAGTAGGCCATCACCATACAAAAACTTTACAGGAAAAGTCCCAATATTTCGGTCTGTCCATTTGAACCTTCCATCGAGGGTGAAGAAATGGAGAAAGACTATCACTGTTGGGGTGATGATGGGCTGGATTTAAAATTTCAACTTACAACTTGATAATGTTGCAAAATCAACTTTCACCAACCTAACAGTAACAGTCTCTTTCCATCTCTTCAGCCTTGATAAAAGTCCAAAGGATTCGGACCGAAATATTGGTACTTTTCCTGTAAAGTTGTATGTTCTGTGTGCTGATGGCCTACTCAACTACAGGTAAGCCAGTTGTTTCCTCGCTTATCAAATATAATACCAACTCTTTGAGGGTTTTCCTAAAATATTTAAACTCTTAATTTATTCGCCGGTTAAGTGGAATTATTCCTGGTATTTGTCATGATATCTTTTATCGCTTTAGGTGTTTATTGTTTGTAATCCTTCTTATGGATTTTATTTATCTAAGCTCAGTTTCAGTGTCCAGTTTAAAGATGATTTTTTTAAGAGGTTGATGGATTATTACTGCCTTTATAGGGTTAGAACTCATCATGATCAAAAGTGTTAGTGGCAAAATTAACTCGGAAAGTGAATAATTATTTCTGCTGGTTGAGTGAAGGTGGAGTCAAGGATAAAAGAATCAAATAAGATAATTTTATCACTGCCAATAAGTAAGTTTTTCAGCAAATTCTTTCTTTGGCATTTCATCCCCATTATAAATTTTGAGAACTAAAAGTTAAATAAACCCTACTTTATGGTGATTTAGCATACTTTTTCCTCTCAAATTACATTTGCAAGTAAATAAAAACTACATTAACCTACTATTTAATCTACATAACCACTTCTGGAGTTTTGCTCAGATAATTTTATGTGAAACGATTTCCTTCAGATGTGTATATAACTATTTTGGGTCTGAATTTATTTCCATTTAGGTTGTACAGCTTTGAAGTGGCTTATTGATTTATTTTTACAGATGTTGTGACAATAATGACCATGTTTGTTGTGAACATTCTCAGTGTTGTTGTGTTTTACAAAACGTTGACACTCGTTTTGTCCGACAGCTGATTGAGATCGACCTTAGCACTTTGGAGCCACATGTCAACGGTCCGTTCACCCCCGACCTGGCGCATCCCATCTCTAAACTGGGCGAGAATGCGAAGAAGGCCGGCTGGCCGCTGGACATCAGAGTGGGTGAGTGGCTCGTGTGTAGGGGGTTAGGCCGGTTCTGCAGTAGTAGAGGTGTGTGGTACTGGTGTGCAATGTTTTTGCTGCATCTGAGAAACGATTCTACACTCACAGACATTTTGTGTGTAAACATTTCTCAGATTGCAGCAAAGTAACATGTTTCACACTGGTTGCACAAAAAACTATTGTCGGTACATTGTAAATCATTGATACATGATCAAAATTTACAACTTTAACGCTTTTCTGAACGATTTTTAGACTGTCTAAGAAATTCGTAATAAGATTAAGTTGGTTTGTTTGGTTGACAAATTTCCCCTTTAAAAAAAATTAAATAGGCCCTACTTTTAACGTTTTCTACCAGAATATTCCAGGGGTTAATCCTAATGAGGCAGTGTCAAATTAAATCAGATCAAAATCATATTTATTTATCTTTGCAATAGTTTAATACAAGAATATCGGTAAAACATGTTTTTACTAACTCAACACATTAAACGAGCAATAATTTAATAAAAACTTTTTCTAGATAGGCCTATGATCTAAAAAAGTTACGATCAATGAACGTTTTTGATACCCTTTGATGTTCTTTGTAGTTTTGAATTTAGATTTAATATTATTATTTTGTATGTCGGCAGGCCTGATCGGCAGTTGCACCAACTCGAGCTACGAGGACATGGCCCGCTGCGCTGCCATTGCGAAGGAGGCGCTGGACCACGGGCTCAAGTCCAAGATCCCCTTCAACGTGACCCCGGGCTCCGAGCAGGTCCGCGCCACCATCGAGCGCGATGGATTCGTAAGTATTTTCAGCTCTCAAACAGGTTTATTTTTCTTATTAGTCAAACTCAAACTCAAAATTTCTTTATTCACAATATGTAAACATGGTACATGAAAATAGCGTCAGTAAACTTAACCTAAAGGTGGAAAATACAACTAATCCTACAATTTATAAAATTCATCAAATGAGTACAATGCTTTCTCTGATAAATAATTTTTAATGTCATTTTTAAATTTATCAATATCACTTTCTGACTTTAAATTATTTGGTAGATTCCTAAAAATTCTGTCCCAATATGTGTCGGTTTCTTATTATAAAATTTCAACTTATGTTGAGCAAGTACAATGATATCCCTGTTCCGTGTGTTATACGGGTGAAGTTTTACAGTTCCTTGATTTGTTTGGTTTGATTTTATAAATATTAACAGAGTATCACAAATATATTGTCCATACACAGTTAGTATTCTGAAATTTATATAATATATATAGATATAATAATGTGGCCTAGTCTGTTAGTAGGATTTTATCTCCTCTGGCTTTTTATTTCCATAATTTCCTCTGGCTACAGGCCTGCCCGACTTAAGTATTGGATTCATAAGTATTGTTTGATATAGGGATGGTCGGGTCCCGAAATTTCGGGAAAATTAAATTCCCGATTTTCGGGCGGGATTTTATTTACTTCGGGAAATTTTTCGGGGCAAGATCGTTTAAGCGATCGCAAACAAACAGCGGGTTTAGCTTCACAAGACTCGCGATCGGCCGCAGAAAACGATCTCGCGTATTTTCCGATCGCAAATAAACGGCAAATCCAGCTTTGCAAAACTCGCGATCGTCCGTTAAAAACTATCTTGCATACTTGCCGATCGTAAATAAACGGCTAATGCGGCTTTGCAAATCTATTGATCGGCCGCGAAAACCATCGCACGTATTTGCCAGAACAGCGAAAATAGATTAGCGCTGTTCGCGAACGGCCGCGAAATACACTAGCGCGTATCTGTCGATCGCGGATTAACGGCCGATGTAACTTTACGGAACTCGTGATCGGCTGTGAAAAACGATCGCACGTATTTACCGATCACGAATAGACGGCAAATCTAGCTTTGCGGAAATTACGAACGGCCGCATACTTTTTGCGGATTAACGGCCGATTTTGCTTTACGAAACTCGCGATCGGCTGTGAAAAACGATCGCGCGTATTTGCCGAGCCTTGATAAATGGCAAATGTAGGATTGCTAACTCGCAATTGGGTGTGAAAAGCAATCTTTAGTTATTCACTGATAGCGGTTAATCAACGGAAATAACTTGCTATAAGGTATGACAGTGATGATTGTTCATATTGTCGGCCACATTGGTCTGCTACAAATTGTGGTTTTGCCCATTGATTCAATTTTCTAAACTAATTCAGATGTCTTTGAATCCCAGTCGAAAGTATGTTTATTTTTCATAAATAAGTAAAAAAATTTGATAAAAGTAAAGACTTTGAGACTTTTAAGAAATCTACTATATATTTGTCAAATACCACTCACCCATCATCGCACAGCCCAAACTACTTGACCTAGAACCTTGAAACTTTGCATGCACGTTCCTCTCAGGGCATAGGCACCCACTAAGAACGGATTTTTAAAAATTCCCTCAGAGCTACGCCCTATGATACATCAAAGTTTCAATGTTAAAGTATAGGGAAGCTCATGTAGTTGTCATGGCAACCTTAACATTAAATCATGAATCCAAGGAGGTTTTTCTGTTTTTCCACGGGTAAAACCGTGTTAATCAGCTAGTTTCTAATACATAGGTAGTTAATATTTTATGTAACTTAAGAAATATTAAGTTTGGGAATTGTGAACTTCAAATTTATGATTTTAAGCTTGGAAAAAGTAGTGTTATTGTTATCTCTAAAATTAAAACTAAATTTATCTCTCTTGAAACTAAATTTATTTTTTATTTGTTTATCGTAGTTTAAAGTCTAGAAAAATCATGAGCCATAGAGTCATTTCCCAAAACTAGAACTCCAAAGCCCAAAGTTTATAAAAATACAATAACATGTTTACTGATTATACATGACAGTATATTGTCAATGTGCAATAGCCACTCTAGTATTTTACTTTTGGCTTTTTCGAAACCAAACAATAAAACAAAAAGCAGAAACTTAAAAACTATTGTGTTTCTGGCAAACGTTAAAAAATGCATATTATATTTATTTTTTATTATTTTTTATATTATTTATATTTTTCAATGCATTCGAATTAGAAAGAATAAAGATTAAAATTTAATGAAAAATAATAATAAATAAACAATACATTTTATTTACCATTTTTATATAAGTTTGTATTTTATTATAATTAACAATATCATTGTGTTACTTTTTATTATGTGTTTCTATTGTTTGCTATTTTGTCAATGGCATATAAGTTATTATTTTTTCACTTAAATTTATTTCCTGAAATGTTTTGAGTTGGGACGGTACAAACATTTATATATGACATTGTTTTTAACCTAATGCTATTATTGTAATAAAGAAAATAAATTCGTGAACAAGCATTTCCCGAAGATTTAGGGAAGACAAAAATCCCGTCCCGTCCCGAAGTGGAAATCCAATCCCGTCCATCCCTAGTTTGATACATTGTTCGGTAATTTAGATAGCCTGTTGCGCATGCCCACGCAATAGGTTACATTCTTGGAGTGACTTTTTTTGTGAAATTTATGAAAAGAAATTAATCTTTTAGTGTAAAGAAATCTCTCATATTCCATGCCTTGTGGCCCCTATGTTGGAAAAATGAGCCCAGAAATATCCTTTTGTTTTAGAAACACCTATTCTGCAATTGGTTGAGGGGTTTGTACAATAAACATTTTGGTATTTAAGTTGTGAAGAAAGATGATGCAGTACTTGTCGAATTTGTGTCGTTCTGTTTGAATACTATTATTTTGTAGTAAATATAAGTACCACAAAAGTTTTTATACAAAAGTTATCATAAATCACAACAAATTTTTTAAAGGTTTAAATAAAGCTTTTATAGCTTGAACCCTCTAACTGTAGGGTTTATTGCAAGAACCATCTGAGCGAAATTTTATCATTTTTTTTAATAAATATCTTTTTTAGTATAAGAATTCTGAAAAAGAGCTCCAACTCCATGCAGTTGTATGATAAATAAATCACAATGAATAAAAGCATTGGTTCAGTATGATAGTTTTTTTTAATTTCTTGAAAGTCATTTAGGGCTTTCTGCACTAGGCAGTTTACCAAGGAGCTTTTGTGATGAAAGCTCCATTGCCAACACCAATGAATTTTTTAGCTACTCGCACCACTTCTCCTTTTCTGGTCTGTTTGCTTTGAGGTGCTTGTCCCAGGCTTGCGACTCCCAAGTCCTGAGACTTGCCTACTTTGCCTTGATCCAGTCCCACATATCCTATGGTGTTTCCATCTATGGGGCCACAATAGTTAAAAATCTAAAAAAAATTCCAACTGTGCAAAAGAAAGCCCTAGGGATCAAGGCTGGTCTCAGGGCCAGGGAATCAGTGAGGCAGAAATTAGTTGATTTTAGTTTATTGACAGTTTTTAATTCATACTTATTTGAAACGGTTAAGTCGTTGGTTAAAAATTATTTTTGTAGGCAATCATTAAAAATCCATAACACTCGTACAAATATTGTTGTTGAGCCTCACAGACTTAGAATTTTTTAAGAAAAAGCCATCTTCTATAGGGGTTAAGATTTTCAATTTTATACCTTTAGAAATAAGAAAAAAATTATATAGCACAGAAAAGTTGACTAGGCTCTTAAACCATTTTTTAATAACAAACCCATTTTATTTATTTAATGAATTTGTTACATTTAGGAATACTTAGTCAGTGAGAATTGTACTGTTTGCCTTAAGCGAGTTTGTTACTTTTGTTTCTGAGCTTATATGATTTTTTTTTACACTATTCTGTCTAAAACCAGTATACAGCTGTGAATATAGATATTGTGATTTTATCCCCGCAGTCAGAGATCTTCCGCCAGTTCGGCGGCACGGTGCTGGCCAACGCGTGCGGCCCGTGCATCGGCCAGTGGGACCGCAAGGACGTAAAGAAGGGCGAGAAGAACACCATCGTGAACAGTTACAACCGCAACTTCACCGGCCGCAACGACGCCAACCCGGCGACGCACGCGTTCGTCACTTCGCCCGAGCTGGTGACGGCGCTGTGCATCCACGGCTCGCTGGACTTCGACCCGACCTCGCAGCCGCTCAAGGGGAAGGACGGTGAGTGGTTAGGTTAGGTTTAGACATGTCAGGTTTGATTTGACCAGGTCCGCTGAAGGGGAAGGACGGTGAGTAGCTGATCAGGTTTGGTTAGGCTACTTTGGTTTAGTTGGGTTTGGTTTGGTCAGGTTAGGCAACCTTTGGTTTAGTCAGATTAGATTAAGTTAACGTTTTGGGATTAGGACAGGTTTGGGCAAGTTAGGTCAGGCTGGTTAAGGTTAGGTTAGGCTAGTTCAGATTAGGTTTGGTTATGTTAGGTTAATCTATTCAATTCAATTCAAAATATCTTTATTTGTCTCATAGCACATAACATAATGTACAAAAAATAGTGTCATAAAGTAAACAATACAGTAAAGTTTGGAGCTGTCAACATGAACTCCAATTTATAAGAAAAATTACATACCATATTCACTATGTAAATTCCTCAAAAGACTACACCACCCTGCTGATGAGAAATAATTTTAGTTTTGATTTAAATTTATTGTAAGATACCTCTGTCCGAATTTCTGGAGGAAGTTTGTTGTAAAATTTTGACCCAGCATATTTAGGTTTCTTTTAAAGTTTTAAATTGTGAGGACTTGTTGCTAAATCTTCCCGGTGCCTAGTAAAGTAATTGTGGTTACCTCCTACTAGCTCTACATCCTGCAATCGATTTTTGACTGATAAGATTGTTTCAAAAATATACATGCCATAAACTGTCATAATTTTTTTAAGATTTGAAATACTCTTTGACTGAGGTTCTGGGTTGGAGATTACAAATTATTCTTATTGCTTTTTTTGCATTTTTAAAATAGAATTTAGATTGTAATCATCTGTAGCACCATACAGTGATGTTCCAAATGATATAATTGAATGAATGTAAGAAAAATAAACTACTTTTAAATTTTCTTTATCACAGAGATTTTTTAGCCTAATCAATGCATATAAAGCTGAAGATATATTTTTTTTAATTGCTCAACAAGGAGATTCCATGTAAGTGAACGGTCAATTTCTAAACCCAAAAATTTAACATGGTGTTTCCCCTCAATATGTTCGTCATTAATTATAATTTTTATTTGTTCCTCATGACCAATTTTTTGGGCTTGAAAGCAAAGAAAATAGGTGTTTGAGGGGTTCAAAAGTAAACAATTGGAATCAAAATAATTTTGTAATTGATTTATATCATAATTTGCCTTGGCTTCAATTTCAATGTGATTGGGTGCTGTAATTTTCAAATTAGCATCATCTGCATACAGGCAGAGTTTACTGTGGTCACTAAGATTCGGTAACTTTCTTAGGTAGCAAATAAATAAAAGAGGGCCTAAGATGGATCCCTGAGGCACCCCATATTTAATATCTACTAATAGGCAAGTCAGATGCCTATAGGCTAGTTAGACGCCAACTCAGTGACGCAAACATTTGTCACCTCGCACAAGCTGGTACCAGCGCAGTGCATCTACGACTTGCTGGATTTTGACCCCACAACACAGCTACTGAAGGGCAAGGACTGTGAGAGGTTAGGTTAGGTTTGGTTGGTAGGTTTAGGTTAGGTTTTGTTAGGTCTGGGCAAGTTAGGGTATTTGGTACTTATCGGTTAACGGGAGGCCACCCATTAAACGATCTAAAATTGTTGAAAATATTTTTTCTAGTGTTTTTAATCAAGAGATAATGTTTTTAAACTGATTATTGCTTATCGGTATTCCTCGGAAACCAGCCTGCATTGTTGTTACTAGGTCAAGGTCGGGCAAAGGTCATTGCTCCGCGCACTACGCTGCTTATCATATCGTGCAATTAATTTATTTAGTTGTCCAGTTACTGTCATTTCATTCTACAATCGCACTGAGCATATCTTATATTTGTCGTGTGTTGATTCTCCGAACATGAGTGATCGTATGCTAATATGGGACTTGCCCAAAACCGAGAAAGACGCCGTTTCGGTATTTTGGTATCATACCGAGGCCACTATTTTTAGAAAGATTTTTTTTACCGGATACCAAAAATATCTACATAATACTTTAATTGAAAGAACATACTTTAATTGACCTACTGTCCAAATTGGATATTGTTTTCTGCCTCCCAGAAGACAGCGATATTGGTGAGAATTGAGTTGAACACGTCACCGCCGCCGCTAGCAACTTTACCCAATCGCCACCCTTTATACAGCGCGCTGCGGCGGTTATTTTAGGTTATCATAAATATATTAATAGGACTTTCCTTGCTTTTATTATGAATTGAACGATACCAGATGATAATAATAATAATAATCTTTATTTCTCTTCAAAAATATACAAATCATAGTTCTTGAATAACAATTTCAATGTAACAAAAAATGATGTGTAGTTACTAAATATTACAAAATCAAGAAATGAGTTCAAAAACAATCTTTTTTATGCATAATAATAAGAGAAATAATACGCACCCAAGAGAAGTGCAAGTCTTCTGATTATGGGCGGGAGTCTCAGATTTATTACAGTAATTTACTTAATGGTGCAGTATTACCATTGAAAACAACTAATGAAGTGGTCAATATTGAAGGGGGGGGGGGGGGAAATGCAGCCTAATATGAAATCAATTTGGGTATTAAAGGCCTAGTGAGAAAAATGGCAAATAAAAACATTTAAAGCAATTAAAAAATAATAATTATTATTATTTGAGTCACACTTTAGTCCGCCAAATATCCTTCAAGTAGGCCAAGGTCGGGTCGTTGACCATAGCGCTTGCATCAGCTGTCAACGGGATTTGGCAGGCAAAATTATGACTCATTTGGTATCGTTCGATTCGTGAAGAAACGAGGAAAGTCTTACTAACATATTTATGATAACCTAACCCAACATAACCGCCGCAGCGCGCTGTATAAGGGTGGCCTCCCGTTAACCGATAAGTACTGGGTATTTTAGGTTAGGCTGGTTAGGTTTTGATAGGTCAGGTTAGATTTGATCAAGTTAAGGTAGGCTCGTTTAGGTTAGGTTTGGACAGGAATGGTTAGATTTTGACAGGACAGGTTAGGCCACGATTGTCTAGGTTTGGTTAGGTAAGGTTCATATATTGACTGTAATTTACAACAGAATTATTGTACTAAATTTGGAACATAACATTGGTCTTAGGGGAAGCAAAAAGTCATGCAAGACCGGATCTCACACGGGACTTATGCATTCTGGAGGGGATATATTAAAAACGTGGTGTTTTAAGGAGCAAACATATGTGTGGAAAGGTTTAGTCCTATCGATAGCTAATTTAGTTTTGCAAAATGGCAAACATTGAAAATTGATGGAATTGATTAGAGTTTAGATCGGAAAATATGGTTTTTTTAGAGCACGCACCTTCTTTTAATCCTTGCGTCGACACTTGGGGGAGGACATAGATCTTGTAGAGGGGCGCCCCTGCGGATGTAGCACTGGTGATGAAGGCCTAAAGTTCGTTCGAGGTGATTGCGAACACGAATCACTACAGGCTTGAAACACTGTCTTTCAGTTTATATTCACAATTAAATAAAACAAAAAGTTATGCTGCTTACACAAGGTTAAGAATTAACATCTATATACAAGTGGTAAGTTAAAATAATTGATAATATTACTGCAACTGATGGCCTTTGGAAAATAATCGTCTTCTGATGGACGAGCTGGGAGTGGACTGCAGACACTGACCGGAAAGCAATAAAGAAGGAAAACCCTGAGTTTCCCGACTTGCAGACTCTTTAAACAAATTGGTCAGCCAGCGTTTCGATCGGCAACAGATCTCATCAGTGGCGCTGCCTTGCGCCAGACGCAGCTCGTCTCCCTCTGGTGGTTGGGAGACCTTAAATGGAACCCCTCCAGATTCCAGGAGGGGTTCCAATATTAAACCAAAAATGGAATGGAAATGGGTTCCAATATTAAATATTAAATGGAAATAGCCCTCCAGATTCCAGGAGGGTTGGGCAGCGACGTGACAGGTGCAACAAATGGCATCCAGCGTGCACCTCGGCCGGTGTGAGGCTACAGATCTCAGCAGCTCAGGGCGAAGATGTTGATAAAGTTTCGGGCCCCTCATCAGGGGGGGCCGCCCGACTTTATCAGAAGAAACCCGGAAGGTGGCGAGGAAGTCCTCCTATTTCAGAAACAGGAGGTCTTCTTCTGCCGCCAGGGGTTTCAGGAGTTCCACCCTGCACCGCGTGGGCGGCACCGGGCTCCCCACTCCATCAGGGGGTCGAGCGAGCTCCGCTCGACAGTGTGAGGGTGGTTCCATTTAAGGTCTCCCAACCACCAGAGGGAGACGAGCTGCGTCTGGCGCAAGGCAGCGCCACTGATGAGATCTGTTGCCGATCGAAACGCTGGCTGACCAATTTGTTTAAATTGATCCGCCGTCGCATCAGTCGACAACTACTTGCAGACTCTATTGAAATGTGAACATAAAGGAATCTTGTAATGGCGACTACTATTGTTGTAGCGGCCGGAAATGTTTAAAAATAAAATAGTTGAAAATAAGAACTGAGAAGTTGAATGTTATTTGATTAATCCTTGACAATATGCTAAAGAACTCTTTTCCTTATAACTTATATAATGTTTGAAATTCCAGATAAATATTAGCTAGTAAATAATTTAAAGTAGTATTATCTTTTAGGGACATAGTCAAACTATGAACGCTTAAAATCATGGCTTATCCAAGAAAAGGGCATCACTGGACCATAAGGATGGAAGTCTTTTGTATGTAGTAATGTTACTAGGTTAAGGAAGGTCTAATTGTTTGAGTTTAGGTCTTGCTAGTGTTGATAAGTTTAGTTGTGTTGAGGTTTTACATGAAAGATTATTTGGTGTTTAAATAACATCAAAAACTGATTCTTTTTAGGTAAACAAATAAAATACTTGTGACAGTTTTCATGTTAATATATTTAGAAATAAAAGTTATCAGTATAAATAAAATCCTTGGGGAGTTATTAGTATAAAATCTCTTTGGGAATTTAAAGTAAATTTAATTTTAAGTAAATTCCAACCCTGTCAGATGATGACCTAACTAAAAGAAGACAGTAATATTTCAGTGTCAGTTTTGTTTACTTCGGGCGGATGGAGTTGCGACCTAGCTGAATCAGATTAGTGTAGAGCCCCCATTGCACCACCTTGAAGGCACAAACAAACAGACAAGATGAAGTGTTAGTGCTGCTTGTGTTGATTGTTAATTGGGTACTAAAGGTAGGGTTACCGTAATATATTGTAGCCAGATCCGGACATGGGACTTTCCGGGGGGTCTGGGGGATGTGGGAAGCCTCCCAGTAGATTCTTTCTCTTTCTTTTCTTTGGGTGACGGCCTCTTTTTCACCTGGAAATTTCTTGAAACAAGCACTGAGGTATGCAGTTTTAGCTATCCTGAGAGGAAAAATGTTATCAAACTCAGGGTAGTTTATATGTTTTCTGTATTAAAAATAAGAATCATGAGGTTAAAAATTTACTAATTTATCATAATTAAGCCTTATTAATAAGCAGTCACTCAAACTCCGTTACATTTACACTGATGCAGACAGAAGGCAGTGCTGACAGTGTTACAAACCTAGGTTGCTAAGCGACGTAAAATTCCCAATTTCGGCCACGTTTTCAGTTCATAATAGTAAAATCCGGACATTTCTCAGATCAGGACGCCAAACTGGACACGTATTCCAAAACTGTCAGGACAAAATCCGGACGAATGGCAACCCTAACTAAAGGTGTTTACAATGTTGGCAGGGAAGGAGTTCAAGCTGTCTGACCCGTTCGGAGCCGAGCTGCCGCCCAAGGGCTTCGACCCTGGTGAGGATACCTACCAGGTAAGATCTCCTGTTTGCATTTCGACACTTTTCTGAAAGTAAAAGTTGGCAGCCATAGTCAAAGTCAAAGTCAAACAAACTTTATTCAAAATTGCATATACAAACTTGTACATGGAATGGCGTCAATGAAAGTTACAAATTATAACTAATACAACAGTTCCTTAGCCAAAATCAATTATCATCTGTACATTTATGCATACAACAACATACCAGTCGAGTTTCCACTATTCATTGAAAAATTCCCTTAATGAATAGTATGCTTTCGGTGTAAGGTAATTTTTTAATTGTTTTTTAAATTTGGATGGGTTTAAATTAAGATTTATGATAGTCAAAATTTTATTTAAAAATTTTGATCCAGAATAACTAGGTTTTTTTCAAACATTGCCAATCTGTGCTTGCTGAGTCTAATTTTCCCACTACTTCTGGTGTTATGATGGTGGATTGCATTTCCAGGTTCAGGAATGTTCCCATTTTGTTTTACATATAAGATTGTTTCATAAATATAAAGACTAATTACTGTCATGATCTCTAATTCTTTGAATTTGTCTTTCACGTGTTCATCTTTTTTTAGGTTAAGCATTACTCTAATTGATTTTTTCTGTAATTTCAAAATTTTATCTAAGTTGTTTGCAGTTGTCCCTCCATAAATAGAAATATTATAAGCTAAATGGGAATGAATCATACCATAATACACCATTTTTAATGTGGGTAAGTCACAGATTTTTTTCAATGACCTGAGCACATAGAGCCCCGAACTCATTTTGGCAACGACTTTATCCACATGGGAATTCCAACTGAGGCTGCTGTCTACATTTAGCCCTAAGAAAGTTGTGAAATCAATTTTCTCTATAGATGATTCATTTACTTCTATATTTGCTACATTAATATTTGTTTTATTTTTCCCAGAAAATGACATATAATTAGTTTTAGAGATATTTAATATTAAATTATGTATGTTTAAAAAGTTTCGGATTCAGAATATTTTTCAGATTCGAAACTGACCGAAAAAGAACAGCTTTATAAATAATGTGGAGTCTTTAATTGAGATAACTGGTATCTAAGTCTATATGTATTGTTTGTATTTTACTACTTAATAGTATTTGGTCAATTGTTTCAGTGATTTAGACATGAATATTTATTCCGTCTTTAAACAATACAATTATTGTGATCGACATCGTCATTAAAAATTATGATATAAATTAAAGTATTAATAATCTACAGCAAGAGCTAAGTAATGCATTTAACTAGACTGTGAGCTTTCCTTTAATGTTCTTATAAACCTAATTTTTCTTACATTATATCACAGACAAAAACTATGAATTAAATTAAAAATTAGTAACAAAGATAAAATTTGACATTTATTAGGCCTGTATTTAAAGTACAGGCCTAATAAAGGTAGGTAGGTTTTGTCTCTTTTTTGTTGCAAGAGACAAATAAATATATTTATATAAAAAAATTAACATTGGCTAAAATTGTAAAAAATCAATAACAAGAGTAACAATAATATTACAAGAGTACATCAATAATATAATGATAGTGGAACAAACTTTCAGACTTTCTACATCACTGGTATTAATTATTAGACAGATGAAAAGTTACTGTTGATGTTGAAGTTACTTTACAGTGTAGTTATACAACGTTTACTCAATTGTTTCTCCGATCAAATTGAAACAACTATTGACAATTAACTATAACAAGGGGCAAACAGAGGTACTGAAGGTACTGTTGTGAACTTACTGTTACTCTCTCAGAAAGAGGTAAAATGTCGAGGATTAGTAATAGCTGTTTTACGTGTTAACTTAGTTTAAAGTTGTAGCAGATACTTCGAAGCTTGAGCGAGGCAGTATAAAAATCAAAATCAAAATCTTTATTGCCGTAACAATTTTTTACATTGCATAGCATCGTCAAGGTATTAATTACTAATATTATATCAAGATGGCTACATCGTCAATCTTTAAATCACAGATAGTTATACTATAGCATTTCAATGTCATATCTAAAACATATTATACTGGAACATAAGACATAACATAAATTGCACACTCAGCAACTCAGGGATGACTAGAAAATAGACTATAGACTATAAATGTTAGAAACTATAAATGTAGGGGTGTGCGAGTACTCGAGAATCGAGCTTTTTTCGAGCCGAGTATGCGCTACTTGACTCGACTCGAATTATTGCAAAATACTCGAAAATTCGAGTCGAGCAGTTACTCCCGCCGTTTACCCAGAATCGGTACGTGCGAAAGAATATTACGGCCATTTTTCACAATGTCAATCCATTTTTAACGAATATAACTGAAACCTCGTTTGTTATACTTAAAGTTAAAAGTTATTTTTAGTTATTAAAGACACATACATTTTTATATCACTCTATCTTTTCTATAGTTTGAGGTTATTTTTTATTATTACATCTCGTAAAAAAATTGTTTTTGTTATATTTTAGAAACCATACCAAATAAATAAAAACTTAGTTTTTTGTTGACAGTTACATGAATAAAAATGTACCTGTGTGAATGACTCAAAGGAAATATTTTAATCATGAATTGAGTCAGGTAATTGGTCATGGCTTATAGTCTGTGTTTTCATTTCATTACTAAACCCAGGTAAGCCTTAAACACAAGTTAGGCTTGAAAAATATATCAAATCAAGAATTTTTGTGAGTTTAAGTAAAAGGTTTTCTTTCTTTTTTTGGTATCATTTATTTGCATATCTGATGCTCTTAGTTCAATAACTCTTTTAGGTTTGATTACCTCGAAATTGTAATTTGTATGTCAGTAATGATAATAACTTTTTACCATTATTTAGAAACATGATGTCTATTATATTATAAAGTAAAAAACTCGACTCGAAAAAAGCGCGAAACTCGCGGGTATTTTTCAAAACTCGGCTCGACTCGACTCGACTTCAAAAATCACTACTCGCACGCCCCTATATAAATGTATAAAAACAACAACATTGAATTAAACTCACGGGGATGACTAGAAAATAGACTAAAAAATTCAATAACAAATGTTAGAAACTATAAATTTATAAAAACAACAACACTGAACTAAATTAAAACTGATGGGTTTTGATCACATCTAAAAACTCACTATAAACAGATAACTCAAGTAATAGAGCCTTAACCATTTTTTTAAAGGCTAAGCTGTCTAACTCTTGGATTTTATTTGTGTGAGGTTAAGTGTAAGTTTCTCGAGATTGTCCTTAGTTATCAGTAATCGCCAGTAATCAGTTGACATAACCTCGCTCCACAGGCACCACCCAAGGACGGACAGTCACTCAAGGTCGACGTAGACCCCAAGAGCCAGCGACTGCAGCTGCTCGAACCCTTTGATGTGTGGGACGGAAAAGACCTCACGGACATGACCATTTTGATCAAGGTGTGTGTTCAGTTGACCTAACCAACTCTAAACTACTGCCTGACCTACCTATCCAACCAAACGTATTTCTACCTGGTCTTTTTTGTAAACTAATGTAACATCACAGACATGACCATTTTGATTAAGTTTGGTGTTTAATTGACCTAACCTTAACCCAAGCTAACTTTAACCTATTGCGTAACCTATTCCTGTCTAAGGAACATGTCGAAACATGTCCTGACTAAGGCATGGTTAGTTTTTACTGTACTAATAAGAGAAATCTCGAAAATAAAAGTTACCAAGTAATAAGCGAGAAAAGTTTAACCGATTGTTTAAAAAAACTATTCGTTTCAATTTATGGTTCTTTTAGTAGTTCTGATAATAATCTAAGTAAAATCAGCAGCTGGGAGTAAATCGAAGCATCGATTGTACGGAAACGTGGTCAAAGGTTTAATCAAAACTAAAGTTTTTATCGTAGCATTTTTTTTTCTGCTCATCAAATTTGCCAGAATTACAATCAGTCACTAAATCTAGCAATGGATGACGAGCTGTTCATTCCAGTTGTCTCTTTTTGTCGGCAGCCGATTAATGGCCTTCTCCCTGTTCCCAGGTGAAAGGGAAGTGCACCACCGACCACATCTCGGCGGCCGGCCCCTGGCTCAAGTACCGCGGACACTTGGACAACATCTCCAACAATCTCTTCCTCACGTGAGTCTTGTCATCCGTGACGTAACTGATCGATCATATTGTAAGCAATCTAAAGAGATAATGCGAGTCTAGAAATCCAGACTGATTTGAGTCTGGCCCTTGGTCGGATTATGGCAAGTTTGGATTATACAGGGTTTTGTTAAAACTAGTGGCGCTGCTTAGCGGCTTTACATTTTGTTTACGGTCTCTTGATAAATGTTTATTTATTAAAATTAGCACTCCTCAGAATTTCCGCTCCAACATTAAAACTCGAGGATAAATACAAAACTTTGAGGGCGTCTTGGGTTCTTCCCTTTGGCAATACCTTTGTTAATTTAATTTCTTGCAAAATTTGCCACCGAGCTCTTTATAATAACACCTAAATTATTAAAATTCAGAACTGTAGGAGTTTTCATCACAAAAAAATCCTAGAATATTAATTAAGTATATATGCCCTTAACACAACAAAATAAATCGGATATTAATCTTCCTCGATGTTACTCTCGTCATGCTACAATCTTCCAAAGATATGCAGAAATGCTTGTAACAGCTATTTACGCCATTCTTAATGATATGCACTCCTATCACTTATCCACGAATGGTAAAAAAACGCACAATTCATTACACGGGCATTCCCAGTTTTACAAAGTTAATAGTTGCCGTTTATCATGAGCAATCAAAAATTGTCATAATTTAAATAGGTCTTTAGTCGTAAAGAAAACTTTTGCAGTTCAAACTAAACATTTCATTCCAAATCGAGGATAACAGATGAATCGGAGAAGTTGCATTTGCTACCACCTGCCAGAGCGATAGTGAGTAACTCGTCAGGCAGTACAATTATTATGTTTTTTTCCAGTGCGACCAACGCCGAGAACGGAGAACTGAACAAGATCAAGAACCGACTGACGGGAGAGTGGGGACCTGTGGCCGAGGTGGCTCGTGCTTACAAAAAGGTAATTTATTAAAAGGTGTTGAAAGTTTACTGGTGATGCACAAGACTTGAGATTATAACACTAACCCTAATTTTAGATCATTGGTATAGGACTCTAGGTCACATTAGGATTATTTAGAAGGGATAGCAGGCTTACCTTAAAGAAGATTATTCAAGGTGATAGTACACTGATAATTGAAACATAATTGGAATATTTCGGTGTCACTGACACCAATCTCAACCAGGAAGTGAATGAATTTCTGGAAATTGTCCTTTTCAGTGTTCATAAACAGGTAAATTTTGTGAATAATGTATAATGTGTATTGTAAATAATGTTTTTGTAATGTAGAAATAATGTAAAATATCTGCCATTTAAAAAGTATTGGGATCCAAAAACGTCTGCTTTGTTCATATAAAACATGTGTTGCTTATACTTTATTTAAAACCATGCACATGCTAGTTGTTGATATGGTATATTTAAAATCCAGCTATAAACATGAAGGTTGAACGTACTACAACAAATAACGGTTTTTACCTTTAAATTTTCTGATTTTACAATTTAGGGACTTCAACATGCTCACAATTTAAAAATAAAAAAAACATGATGGATTCCATACATCTGTTTTGTTAATATTAGGACATGTATTAGCAGCTGATGCTGTTTTATATCCAAGTGTTTTGTAATATTAACACAATCGATAAGCACAGACTATACGTACAGAGAAGACTTATAATTTTTAATGGACTTATGACTTTTACTGTTCATGAATTTCTGGAAATTCATTCACTTCCTGGTTGAGAATGGTGTCAGTGACACCGAAATATTCCCATTATGTTTCAATTATCAGTGTACTATCACCTTGAATAATCTTCTTTAAGGTAAGCCTGCTATCCCTTCTAAATAATCCTAACCCTAATTTTAGATTGGGATTTTGTACAGCCTGGCTCAAGTCTTGAGTAGGTGGCTGTACAATAATATGTTCATTTCAAACAAGAACCACATGTAATAAAAATTGAAAATAAGATGTTGGATTGTGAGGCAAATGTTGTAAAGAAAGTAAATGTTTCTAAGAAAATTTACCTATTTGGAAGAAGCGTGATTAAGTGTGAGGATACCTCTAAATTTCAAATTTTTTTTTAAGTATAAATGAATTTTTCCAACATTTTGAACTTGTAGGATTTTAGGGGCAAAAACCCCTAAAAATAAAATTCAAATACTGAACATTTACTTACTTACTGCTTTGACCTCTTGTACCCAAGCTGGTACTTGGCCTCGCCAACATGTTGTCGCCAATTCTCTCGGTCTCTCAAATCTTCCTTCATAAGTCTCATTCTTTTCCAAATCATTCCGGACTTGATCCCACCATCTGGCCTTTGGTCTTCCTACTGGTCTCCTTCCCCTCGGATCTCCCCTCAGCACCATCCTCAATAAGCTCTCCTCATTTCTCCTCAGGATATGGCCAACCCACCTTAAGTCTTCTACTTTTGACCTCTCCTATAATATCAAAATCTCGGAACAATTCTCTGAACCCTCGGTTGTGGCGGATTCTCTATACTCCATCTTCGCACACTGGACCATATATAGTTCTTAGGATTTTGTTTTCAAAGGTTATAATCTTCTTTTCCGTGTTCTTGCTCAGGATCCAATTTTCCCCTCCATATAAAAGTACTAGTCTTACTATTGTTTTGTAAATTCAAAATTTTGCTTTCCTTGATAAAAGCTTTGATTTCATTAGTTTTCCTCATTTAATGAACATTTAATGTAAGATATTTAATAATCGATATATTAATGTGTAATGGGTTTTCTACACACTTTTTCTACTTACTTCTGTCAACTCTGAAACAGTTTGACAGATTTTGACCTTTTAAGTGTATTGTTAAAGGTATTTGTGAGATTTGCTAGTACGTCTCAGAATTTTAAGAAAGGGCATTAGAGTACTTCAGTATAGTATAGGCATTGACTTTTGGAACAGTGGCGCTATCCGTTGACCTTAAAACTAACCCAGCTAACTTTGTTTACAATTCAACATATGAACATGAGGCAAGTTTGAAGAAGTTCTAAAGATTAACCACAGGTTTCATCCCCAGGAAAGTCCTAACATTTAACACAAAAATGTAATCAAATTGTGACGTCATAAAGCTCGTATGTAGCCTTCAGCTGGTTCAAAAGAATATATTGGACAGTTAACGGGTATTTGTTATGGAAACCTTCGATTGAGGCTACACTGAAGCTACAGTAGGCAAGTAGTCAAGGATGAAATCAGAAAATGGTCTTCCCTTGACGCTTGCACGATCCACGTTGGCGCCTCTGGCTCCACTCCATACGGGAGTTAGGTTTGGAGACCACCAGCTTAGTAAACACCTAGGACATATTGATTTTACCTTACATCCCATACGTTTTTATGGTTTGCCTCTGAGTAAATACATTTTGTTTTGGTAGACTGAAGATTAAATGTACTTTTATTGGCAAAATTTAAAGGTGAACCCTTTTAATAAGATGAAATTTAAAGATGATGTTGCACTCAATCGCTGTTACTGAAGCACATTGTGATGTTGCTTGGTCAAAACTGTGACCATTTCCGACCGCACATAAAACTGCCAGAGCTATAAATGTGTTTTTTTTATAGGCCTTAAAAATTATAAGTCTTCTCTGTATGTATAGTCTGCACTTATCGATTGTGTTAATATTACAAAACACTTGGATATAAAACAGCATCAGCTGCTAATACATGTCCTAATATTAACAAAACAGATGTATGTAATCCCTCATGTTTTTTTTTTTTATATTGTGAGCATGTTGAAGTCGCTAAATTGTAAAATCAGAAAAATTTAAAGGTAAAAACCGTTATTTGTTGTAGTACGTTCAACCTTCATATTTATAGCTGGATTTTAAATATACCATGTCAACATCTAGCATGTGCATGGTTTTAAACAAAGTATAAGCAACACATGTTTTATGTGAACAAAGCAGACGTTTTTAGATTCCAATGCTTTTTAAATGGCAGATATTTTACATTATTTCTTGTTTTCTGGTGAATTTCAAGCAATTTCAGTATTTTTCCCGCCATCACGGAATAGAGACCTTTAATTTGAGCCCTCTCCCTTTCCATGACTTGCCAAACGCCCACAATTTTGACGCAAAGAATCGCCTTACGAAATTAAGTATATGATAAGTCCAAGCTCAAAATGAGTTTTGTAATATTTGAGTGAAATATTTATTCCGCCACCCTTGGGACCAGGATTATATCGGGTAAATGAGTAGACAGATAACACAAATTTTGTTATCAACCTCTACAATAACTAGTTTTTAAAGGTTTTGGAATAAATTGAACCCTTTGAAAGTGAATAATACATATATATTTATTTAAATTCATTCATAAGTAATATAGAACTGTTATATTGAATTTTGTACTTGTTCAATGTTTTTATTTTGATTTTTTCGGACATATACCATCACAAACGTCCAAAAATTAAAATTGAAACATAAAATAATCATCACCAACAACGAATGTGGAAGGACTTGTTCAGTGTTCATACGACGTCAAATACCACACATTAAAAGAACATTAGCAGTGAGTAAGCAGTGACGGATAACACAGTGACGGTTTAAAGAATGACGATTGATCAAGGTTCTACTGTAGTTGTTTTTGAGGTAAT
Source organism: Flexamia atlantica (assembly GCA_035578135.1). Taxonomy (NCBI): domain Eukaryota; kingdom Metazoa; phylum Arthropoda; class Insecta; order Hemiptera; family Cicadellidae; genus Flexamia; species Flexamia atlantica. The sequence goes on from JAQJVK010000033.1 coordinate 1,323,836, forward strand.
TGAGAAAACACTAAAAAATACAAGCTAAAAAATTATACTTATGTATGTGCAAGAAGTCATGTTATTATTGGTGGTAATACCTCGGTACATTGATAAAACTGGTCACTGACTTTCTCAGCTTGGTGGGGTTAAATGTTCTTTCAAAGTTCAAAGTTCAAAATATCTTTATTGAATCAAAAATACATATACAAATTATACATTTCATATGCCAAATGTGGCATGAGCGAAATGAAATTTTAACATTCATTTATTTAACTATACAGTAAAACATTCTTTTGTCGGTGTGCTGAACCACTTAACAAAAAAAATTTTTCCAGGCTCATATACCGGGTGTTTCAAAAAGAATGACCCAATTTAGCAAAACTGAATCAGTTGTAACCGTTCAACGAGCGTATCGGATTCGTTTTGGTGCTGAACCACCTCTACCAAAGAACAGTCAACGGTGGTATAAACAGTTTTTAGATACTGGGTGTTTGTGCCAGAGGAAAAGTGCCGGTCGACCACGCACATCTGAAGTGCCGGTCGACCACGCACATCTGAAGTGCCGGTCGACCACGCACATCTGAAGTGCCGGTCGACCACGCACATCTGAAGTGCCGGTCGACTACGCACATCTGAAGTGCCGGTCGACCACGCACATCTGAAGAGACAGTGCAACAGATTCGGGAGAAGTTCCAACGGAGCCCGCGAACATCAACACGGCGTGCAAGCCGCGAACTTTGAGTAGCTCATACTACTGTGTGGCGCGTGTTAAGGCGGCGTTTGGCCTTACGACCATACCGACTGCAACTCGTACAAGCGCTTCGTGCCGGTGACAAAAGCAGATGCGTCGACTTTTGTAATGATATCCTAGAAGACATTGAAGAGGATACCTTTTTACCGCGGTTGATATTCAGCGATGGGGCAACGTTTCATGTAAGCAGTAAAGTTAATCGACATAATGTTCGTATATGGGGAACTGAAAACCTCATGAAACATTGGAGCATGAACGAGATTCGCCTAAAGTGAACGTTTTTTGTGCAGTTTCACAAACCAAGGTGTATGGACCCTTCTTTTTTGAGGAAAACATAGTGAATGGTGCATCTTAACTAGCAATGCTACGAAATTGGCTATTTCCTCAACTAATTGCTGACTCGGACAATTTCATCTTTCAACAAGATGGAGCACCACCACACTGGCACAAGGATGTACGCCATTTCCTCAACACCAACTTGCCTCAACGTTGGATAGGGCGCACAGAACATCTAGACTTGGCTATGCATTCCTGGCCTCCACGGTCCCCTGGCATAACACCGTGTGATTTTTTCCTGTGGGAATACGTTAAAGATCGTGTTTATGTTCCTCCCTTAGCACTTGGTATTGAGGAGCTGAAAACCAGGATAACTGATGCAGTAGCTACAGTCCGAGAAGACATCTTGCGAACAGCCTGGGATGAATTTGGCTACCGTCTAGATGTCGTCCGAGCCTCAAAAGGAGGGCACATAGAACACTTATAATACATCATCATAAACTTGACACTTCTGTGAGTAATTTGATGTAAAATTGGTTTTTGTGCACCATTTTATAAAGTAAATATAACTGTTTGAAATTGGGTCATTCTTTTTGAAACACACCGTGATATAATAAAAATATCACTTATACAATAAATCAGTTAAATGCAATAAATAACCAAACATAAACTTATCAGAATTAACAGAGAAAAATAAACTATATGAAGCAACAAAAAACAAGAACAATACATCGACAGTCATAAAGTGAAACAATTAAACTCACTACCATAACTTTAAATAAATTTATTAAAACATTTTAAGCCAGAAAAACAGAACTTTTTCCTACCAATTTTTTTTATAATAGTGTGGAGTTTCAACAATAATTTTACTTGCTAAACGAGTATTAACTGGACATTTTTTTATTGTATAATTAACAAAATGCTTCCTAATGAACAAGATCGAGCTCAGAAAATACAGCTGTTCGAAAGTTAAAATGCCCTCATCTTGAAAAATATGTGTTACCTTATCAAACTTTTGTAATTTATAAACGTAACGAACAGCAAATCTTTGGAGCATAGTTACAGGTTTCAATATTGACTCATAGGCACCTCCATAATAGATAATACCATACCTGTCAGTTCCTTCAAACCATGAAAAATATAAATTCTTAAGTTGATCTGACCTAAGGAAACCTTTCATATTATAAAGTGAATAGTTTATTTTTCTAAGCTTACCTACCAGATAGCTAACAGTAACAGTTGGGGGCTGTTCTTTGAACAGTTCTTTTGTGTCTTTTTGCGCCAGGGAACTTTTTTTACATTTTCATGGGGAACGGTCAAACCCAGGTCTTTTTGCTATTTAATTTATTACTAGGCCTACTATTTAATGTTACTATTTTTACCAGTATTATTAACTAATAGCCCAATGACAAATAACAACTGGACCCAGTTTCGATCCTATCAGAATCGAACCGACAACCCTCAGGTTGTGAGGTGAGTGCTTAATCCTCTCGGCTATCCATTCAGTTTCGTTAGATTCTTCTTGAATTGACGATTCATAGTACTTCAAAATAGGTCAGAATAAATCGGGTCTTTAAGTAAAGTTATTACAGTAGAGCGCCGATTATCCGAACTAATTGGGGACAAGGGGTGTTCGGATAACTCAATATTCGGATAATCGAACATGAAAAGACAACATTTTAAAATTATATATGTAACGTAATTCTTACCAGTAAAAAGGCTAAAAAATCATCAAACAAAAATCATTCACATAATTTTATTATGAAATTGATCAGAATACATGGGTATAAACTTTTAAGGAACAATTTATCATACATAGATACAGTACACTGTATACTTTTTATTAAGAGAAAAAGTCCAAAATTTGTTTTTGCTTTGGCCCTGACACGCGAATTCGGCGTGCAAATTTGAATTGCTTGAGAATCATGTTCAAAATATGAATTATTAAGGCGTTCGGTTAACCGACGGTTCGGATGACCGACGTTCGGATAATTGGCACTCTACTGTACCTTGTTTTTTTTCTACATTCACGCTGGAAAGGAGGTAAAAATAGCTCTTACCTGCACTAAAGCGAGCCCTCTACGCCGCTCCACTCCTACGAGCAATGCGACGAGCAGGTGTCTCCAGCCTCTTTGTGACATCAGACAGCTGCGAGTGATGTCGAGGCCTTGCCTTGAGGCGGCCAAGGGGGAGGTGCCTATGTGCCTCCAGCTGTCGCTGCCCTGCAGCATCTTCCCCACGATGTTGTTTGGGGTCAGATGTCCGCCGACCAAGTCGGCGAGGGCAGTCCATTCTTCATCAAAGCGACGGCACATGAAGAAAGTGTGGTGCACGTCGTCTCCATCGTGTCCGCAGTGCCTGCACCTGAACGAGTCAACCTTGCCCACTCGGTGGAGGTACAGGTGGAAGTAGCCATGACCAGAACTGGGTGAGGTTAAAAGTTTACCTCCCCGTTATCGCGGCAAACCCGTGGCTCCAGGTTCCTGATGAGGCGCCATGTCCACCTTCCGGTCGTGTCTTCGTCCCAACGACACTGCCAGGCGGCCATTGATTGGCCATGGGCCAGCCTTGTTATACCTTGTTGGTAACGTTTGGTTTGTGTCTGGCAGGCGGGCGTGAAATGGGTGGCCGTCGGGGACGAGAACTACGGGGAGGGCAGCAGCCGGGAGCACGCGGCCCTGGAGCCGCGCCACCTCGGCGGCCGCGCCATCATCGTCAAGAGCTTCGCGCGCATCCACGAGACCAACCTCAAGAAGCAGGGTGAGAACCAGTTGTGATGTCTTTGAACTTATAATTTATAATTTATGACTCACCGTCTTCTAACCAATCCACATGTCTGCATCTAGCGTGGCCAATTGTTTCGCGCCTCTATCTCAGGGGCATCATCAGCAAGTACGGGTCTTGAGGTTAATCCATACCAGTAGACAACTGTTTCTTGTCAAAAGTTAAAATATAACATAAAACATTGATGGACACAAAACAAAAATGAAAAAGACACATATTTACACGGCGACTTCCCTAACCTCACTCCTTATTGTGACGACTGGCCGGTACAGACAGGTTGACATTACCTACATCCATAGCCTGCTGGATGATGTGTCCTTATCAACATAGTTTATAATAAATCACGTTTGCCATGAAACTGGCCTGTCTGTCCAACAGGAGATGAGGCTGATGTTTATTGGCCATGTAAATTTCGATCTCCTCCAAACGATCAAATCGATGAGATTTATCACATACATGTATGATTTCCAATTCCTCACTGATGAGCTGATAAGAATGGCCTGTTCCAGTTATGTGACTGGCAAAATTAGAGTTCTGGGCTGTTGGTTGTTTACTGCTTACAGCCTTGATATGCTCTTTGTAGCGAACTAGTCTTTGTATTTAACTTCAACTTCTGTCTTTGAACTGGTTGTTAACATCTTTGAACTGGTTGTTAACATCTTTGAACTGGTTGTTAACGTCTTTGAACTGGTTGTTAACATCTTTGAACTGGTTGTTAACATCTTTGAACTGGTTGTTAACATCTTTGAACTGGTTGTTAACATCTTTGAACTGGTTGTTAACATCTTTGAACTGGTTGTTAATGTCTTTGAACTGGTTGTTAATGTCTTTGAACTGGTTGTTAACATCTTTGAACTGGTTGTTAACACCTTTGAACTGGTTGTTAACACCTTTGAACTGGTTGTTAATGTCTTTGAACTGGTCGATAACTATGACCCGATTTTTGAAATCACAAAGCACATGTCAACCAAAGTAACGATGATCCAAAGTCGGTCGCTAATCCTTCTTACTTGCATTGGGAAAATAACGCGAATAAGAAGTTAGTTTCCAGAACTTACATTGCTGAAGTCATATTGCTGGAAGCTGTGAGTTCCAGAGAAATGTGCAGCTTTTATAAAATGTGTAAGTCTGGCAGTTAAGTGCTCATGCTCCACTTGTTGACAGCTTCTTAGTCTAAATGGTTCTCACGACGATCTTAACTTCTTGTAAGACGTCTCCAGACAGAAAAAAAATGCATTAATTAATTTTTTTAGTCTTAGGCCATCAGAAGACTGTATCTGAAGTTTATACTAAGGACACCATCTAAAAAATAGGCTACAATGAAAATGTCATAGCTTTTTATATTGCAAAATGTAGAGCAAAATCAAGAACAGCTGTTACAAGTTACTTAATGTCAAAAGCCAAATTACTTTTTCATTGACTTTAGTTTGATCAAAATTAAAAAAAAATTTCTTTTGGTTTCAGGTCTTCTGCCACTGACGTTTGAGAACCCCTCAGACTACGACAAGATTCAACCCGGTGACAAGATCTCCTTGTTGGGTCTTAAAGATTTGGCTCCAGGCAAGGTAATCAAAGTTGAACAATTTTTGATAAGTTAAAAGTTTTCAACTGGGTAATAATTATTCATGTTGAGCGACCTCGTGTAATGAAGAACGATTCATTTCCAAAGTTTGTGTTTATTAATCGATTAAGGACTTAACAATGATAACTAGTATACTACGTTACATGCCGGGAAGTACAGTTTTGCCGGACGAGCATGATAGTTCCCGTGCGAGCGAAACAAGTGCGAGATTTTAATGCGAGTATGTCAAAACTTCCCACCCATGTAACATACGGTATTTTTCATATACTACTCAAAAAAATGTACTTTCAATCATAACGTAGTCCTTGCATAAACCAATACTTTTCTAAATCCTTCGAACATAACCTATAACAAACAGAACTAAAATTTGTTACTGCTGCCAGAGCTCCCACTACATTCCTCTAAAAAGTAACCAATAAACAAGCATTAAACATCGGTTTGCTGCAAATCAGCTGATTTATCCGGCCTAGGACGGCAATGGGTAACTTTCGAGCCAACAAAAAGGAACTGAAAACAGATGTTTCTGTGTCAGTATGATGAAAAGTTGTTTTTGAGACGAGGAATAAAACAAAACAAGAAACAAGAATAGCAGATGTAAATATGAACATTTTTACTTTTTCCATATAATGATGTGCAACACCTTAAAAATTACTTTTTATTCTCTCAGCGGTGTACATTTTCTAACAATCATTCAAACGTGTTTGTCATAAAATTATTAAGAACACTCATGTTTTCATTGGGTTACAGGTGCTCATTTAACCCATGGACCTACCTTTTTTATATTTCTCAATTTTTATTTGTAATATGTTTATTTTGTCTATATTTGGTCTAATATTTTAGTTATGACCTGTCTATATGTATTGACAAATCAATAAAAATTAAAAAAAACGTGTCCTCCTCCTCTATACAAGGGTAAAAATAAGCAAAACAGGTGTCCACTGCAATCCCTATTAAACCTACAATTGCCGTCAACTTCCACCCACGCCGGTCACCGTTTATTTTAGGTGGGCCCTCCCACCAACTAAGCCACACAATTGCAAGCCTAATAGGGATTGCTCATGGTGTGGGAATCGAACCCGCGCCGCGGCGTATGTCCTGAACATTGGCTCGTCAGTCAATGATTTAGACCACACGGCCGCGTGGTACCGTCAGACCAGTGCTCGTTTGAGTCTTAAAGCCTACGGCTCTGGCAGTGATTCACTGAACCGCTTGAGCAACCGGCCTGGTGGCAAATCAGTGAACTACTAGGCCAAGCCGTCGGTAACAGCACCCGCGCGACCAGCGACGAGACCATTTCGTCAAAGTAGGCGAATGGGTTAAGCATTTTATAAAATCAATTATTTCAGTTAAATTAAATTTTAGTTTTAATTTTTTACTTGGTTTAAATGTTTTTGTAGGGCCTTTTTAGGGACAATTTACTTCACAAAAAAAGTTGTTCATGCAACCGTTATTAAAAAAAGGCGAGAATACAATTTTTTTTTTAAATTTTAGCTAACTATAAAATTTTCTTATTTTCTAAACAAATTATTCTGTTTCAGCCGGTCGTCTGCGAGTTGAAACACGAAGACGGGAAAACAGAAAAGATCAACTTGAACCACACGATGAATGAACAACAGATCGAGTGGTTCAAGGCTGGCTCGGCGCTGAATAGAATGAAGCAACTCGCCGCATCCAAGAAATGAACGATAGACTGCAGTTAATCTAAATTTTAAGTGATTTGTTTGTTACTGTGTGAATTACGATTGATCGTTAAGCCAGTCTTGACCCCTGGCTGGTTTAACGCAACTAGATTGCCGGAAGTATTAACCATCAGTAGAGAGTAACATAATGGCAGGACTCTAGTCTTGTGTTTTTCCACTATACCCACACTTTTGTAAATATTGTTATTGTCGAATTAAACTGTAAATTTTAGTAGAAAATGTGTTTTTTTTTTACCCTGTAGTTGAATGTTCAGTTTTAGTTTTAAGAGGGAGTACTCTCCCAGTTCAGCCAGTCTGTCCTTGTAATTTTATTATTTATAGGACAGTGGTTTTGGTTGAGTTTTCATTGAAAAGAAGCTTTTACACTTGATGACTCAAGCTTAAACATGTTTAATATAACCAGTCTCAAAACATATTTATTGAAATTTTTCATTCTTCCTAAAAAAAAAATTATATTGCACATTTTCATTCCTCCACCTGAACTTACATTCAGGATTTTCTTTTAGGCAATGAACAGGAGAAAATGTTTCTGAAATGATTTTGACAGACAGATTATATTTGCCTTTTGATTCTACTCTGTTCTATACCCTGATTATCGAAAGTAGGTGAGCGGCAGAGCGAGCGAGCGCGCGGCAGTAAAAACATTCTTATTCAAAACGCTGTAGAAACGTAAAGAACGCTGTTAAAAATTTGCAGACACTTTATTCCAATGACCAGGTAATTACGTTATCAGCACTGTTTTGAAATAATTTTTAACCCTCCAGAGGTCGCTTAAAATTATAAACGTCGTCTCTCGCTCAAGGAGGTTTCGTCCGGGTTTTAAATAGCGCACAAAATGTATTCTAAATACTTAAACTGTTTGAAATAAAAATAGAATATGAGAAATAAATAGTTTTCACGCTATATCTCTGCAAAAAAGGAGTGGAAATTGCAAAGTTAGTATAACAATGTAACTATTATTATAAAACACATTGTAACGCTCACGGAGGTTTCCTCAAGGTATCGATCGAAAATGCTCATGGAGGAATCCTCCGGAAACTCAGGACATCGCTCACCAAACTGACCTGAGTCGGTAAAATTGGAGTGCAGGGCGGTCAAATGCTTTAGGAGGGAGGGGCAACAGCTACACAAAAGGAAAGCGCTGCCAACCCCAAGATAAATATTTCCCACTACAAGGAAATTTAACCCGGAGGATTCCTCCGCTTAGCGTCCCCTCGAGGGTTAACGTATATCGTTTAGTTAATACTGTGAGTTATATTAATAAAAACACGATTTATGAATTAAAAATGTCAATTCTTTGTGTTTGATTTATGATAACTCTGCTTAGAAGCATCGGGGGGAAAATTCCTATAGAGAAACTAGTCGACTTTCTTGGGAACACGATATCAAAATTTGAGAGTCTTGTGATTACTATTTATGTCGTTATTAATTATTTATTTCTAAAGTACTGTTATCTCAGCTATTAAACTACTTTGATGAATGAAATTCAGTAAACATTATCATTGAATGAAATATAAGTGAATTCCGTTACAGTTTTACGTTTTTATTGGAATGGTTTGTTATAATAAATTAATATATAAACGATTGTATCTGCGAGGCAGAGCGCAACAATGACTGTTGAAGTACAGCCTAGACCTAGTGGACCCATTTTATTTGAGCGCCACTACATCTCTCAGTTTTTCTCTTACAAACAACGCCTGCTTCCAGATGTAGAATTCATTGTTAAAACAATGCTGATTTACCAACATTGAACAATAAGGAAACTTTCAGTTCCTTCGAACCGCATGTGCTGTCTGTTTGGAAGCTTGTGCTCCATTGTTGTTGGCCAGTTGCTGTACCTCGTCTGGATCGCGCTTGCCAGAGCAAGGTTGGTAATTAATTTCAATTATCAACTGATTACAGATTAATCTAGTAGTATTGAAGTAATTTTTTAAGTGAATAAACTATCTAGTGTCATTAAAGGGAAAAATGAAAAATGAAATGAAAATCTCAATAATTATTAACTTAAGAGTTAGCAGTTCTTTAGAAATAAATTAATAACGACGTAAATATTGATCACAAGACTCAAATTTTGATATATTGTTCCCAAGAAAGTCGACTAAAGGTTCTATACAGGAATTTTTTCCCCGATGCTTCTAAACAGAGTTATCATAAATCACACACAAAGAATTGACTTTTTTAATTCGTAAATCGTGTTTTTAGTAATATAACTCACAGTATAAACTAACGTTAAAATTTATTTGAAAAAAACAGTGCTGATAACTTAATTAACTCGTCATTGGAATAAAGTCGACTGCAAATTTTTAACAGCGTTTTTTATGTTTCTACAGCGTTTTGAATAAGAATGTTTTACTGCCGTGCGCTCGCTCCGCCGCTCACCATCTTTCAATAATCAGGGTATAGTACAGTTTTTTGGGGAAAAATTTGTCATAGTTTAACATAAACTTAACACAGGCATTGTCAACTTGCAAGAGGCTTTCCCTCTCATCAACCTCATACAAGGTGTTCAGTGGAACCACCAACGCACTAAACCTTGGCCGGAAAATGATTTGGCCAGATTTATCAACTTGTTCTGTAATGAAAACGAAATAAAAGGTTCTGTTTGATACAGTCAATGATATTAGCATTTGAGAAGTGGCCGGGTATCAGAGGCTCTAATGCATCGTAATCAGAAATGGAAGCTTCATAAATACTAAACCTGTGGTTACTGTAAGACTCATAGGGGACCTTTAAGAATAGGATTAAAAAATTATTTAAATGTTAGCTTAAAAATTCTACTGATTATAAATTTATTTTACAGTCGACTCTCGCTAACACGGACCTTGATAACACGAAATCCTCGATATCACGAATTATTTTTAATCCCCTCGGAAAACCCTGTCTAACACGAATAAATTGCAATACATAACACGAACCAATTTCCGGGTTGTATTTTACCTCTATAACTCGAATGGACACAAAAATTACCTCTATAACGCTGAAGGTGAATAGGTAAAGACGAATTCGATTCGCGCTTTACCTCCATAACTCAAAGTTTACCTCCATACCACGAATTTTTCAGAATGGACCTCTTTAATACAAAGTCCCGGCATTAAGGATGCAACTTGTTGGTGAATCATGTCTGGGGTAAAACGTCTTAGTCTGTCCGCAGTCTCTGGTCTGTTTATCTTGTGCGGGGCTCTTCGAATGTGTGTGAAATATTCGAGAATGAGTGCAAAAAGGCAACCCAAAGCATTATCTGTTGGTGAAAAATTATAAATAACAAAGTTGGTGAACGGCGGGGCGGTAAAGGAAGACATCGCTGCCAAGTTTGAGGTAGTACGCTATCAACAATTATAAAAAACTAGGTGGTAATTGAAAAGCAGGCAAGTGAAGGTAATAAATGAAAATTGAAGTGCAAGTGAAGGTTGTTGAAATGTAAATTATGATCGATGCTTTGATTTTTTTTACATGTTTAAGCAGAGGATGATTACGGACTTTATAATAAGAATTAATAGGATCTTATTTTTTGTGTTTTACAGGTTATTATATTATAAATATTATATTTTTAATTGGTATATAATAGGCTACTAAAATAAGTTAAAAGCTTAGATTTGTCGAAGATGTAGGGAATAAACTACATTTTCCTTGACCTCTGTATCACGAATTTTCATTTGGTTTATCTCTATAACTCGAATTATGCCTACGACGAACTATACGTAACATGAAGAAAAATCGCAGTCCCGTGGAATTTCGAGTTAGCGAGAGTCGACTGTAATTGGTCAGTAAACGGGTTTGTCTCATCGCAGGCACCTGTGCTGAGGGACGAAACGTTCTTAAAACCTACAGGTTTCTTTTAAATACAAATTGTTCAGCCATCCTATTTATTGGGAGAAAAAATTAAATACCAGCGCCAAATTACCTGTTAAACAGACATTTGACATCAAATTCAATGACATTAAAATTCAACATCAAATTATTCCCGTCCATTGCGTAGGGTAAGTGTACCAGTGAAGTGACCGGTAAAGGACATGTTAATTTGACATGTTCTCTCATTTCATAGTCACAGTTATACATTTTACTATAGAAAGTTAATTTATTCTTTAAGGATCAAGCAACATTAGTTAAATACGTTACTTAATGAGAATACTGATTGTAATAATAATCAAAAGGCAACTATGTCAATGCTCCAATAAATGACTGGGACTGCACCACTGAATGACCAATCTTGCACCAGTGAATGACCGGTCTCTTTTGGCTGAATAACTGTCAAAAAGTTGAAAAATCAGTTGACAACAATGAATAAGATAAATTCAGATAGTTCATGGCTAATAAATGACTGATTATTATTTAATTTGTTGGACTTTTCCTATCGCTTCTAGTGTTTAAACTACACTACGTTTCGAGAGGTATTGAAACTCCTCTCGTTTTCAAGTGACCCTTCTTAAAGTTACATTAACCTACTTATGTTTATTTAACCTACTTTTTTTTGGGTTTTTTTGTTTTTTTTACATACAATTACATTCATCCAACATTCAACAGAAATCTCACTCATACAAAATTTCATACAAAACACATTGTATGAAATCATACAATGTGTTTTGTATGAAATTTTGTGTGAGTGAGATTTCTGTTGAATGTTGGATGAATGTAATTGTATGTAAAAAAAACAAAAAAACCCAAAAAAAAGTAGGTTAAATAAACATAAGTAGGTTAATGTAACTTTAAGAAGGGTCACTTGAAAACGAGAGGAGTTTCAATACCTCTCGAAACGTAGTGTAGTTTAAACACTAGAAGCGATAGGAAAAGTCAAACAAATTAAATAATAATTACAAATCCTTCGCTATTATGAATTTTAAAAATACAAATGACTGATCTTGTTCCAGTGAATGGCCGCGAAGATTTCCCCCGGTCATTCACCGGTTTTTGCCCTAGTTAGTTCCAATTTATGATCGCCCTCAGTAATAATTGTTAATTATAACATGTAGAGCAATAAAATTGATTTCGAACTGTAGATAGTATGTTAAATGTTTATTTAATTGCAACACATCTTTGAAATAATCATCATTAGAATGAATGTAAATCCAGGTAAACCTTGCAGGGATAGTCACTATAACAAGAAACATTAAAATCGTTCATAGTGGGACACTCAATATTAAATATGTTTAAAAAGTATTTTCGACTCCAACAATTATAACCAATGATAGATTATTGTTAAATAATATTCCAAGGCTGTTTCACGCTTATTTTTAATTAGCTAGCCTAAGAATATGCTCAATACTGGGTTTTTTAAGCAAATCGGTCATTCACTGGTGCACGCACCCTACCAACTACTCAGAAAAAGGGCACAATACACAAAGTAAAAACAGGGATAAGGGTGTAAATAGAAGATAAATGAAATATTGTTTAAGGAAAACTGTATATATTTACACTTAGTATCATCTTCTAGACTTGTTCCCTTTGAACTTGTGTTTCTTCATCCTCGCTTTGACGCGCTCGTGTTTGTTTTTGTGCGACTTCTTAATCTGCTTCTTCTTCTCCAGCCGCTGCTTCGTCTGAAATGCTTTGCTCTTCTGCACCTGTTTCGTAGCTTTGTTCTTTATCGCTTTCTTCAAGTCCTTCTCCGACTTAAACTCCATTCCCGGCAACAGACTGGTTGTTTCATCCTTCTTCTCATCCTCATCGTTAGATTCTTCTTCTTTGTCGGTTTCGTATTGAACCTAAAAATTGGACAAAAATTAATAAAGATTGGAATTTATAGTGGTTTATACCGAAACCTTCACAGTAAAACGTTAACCGAAACCCTCGGTCTGTGAGACTCCCATATAAAATAAAGGACGGCAAATTAATAGTCAGTAACCGAATCGCTCGGTCTGTGAGACTCCTGCATAAGAAACAATGGAAAACAGACTAACGGGAACTGAAACCCTCGGTCTCTGAGACCGGCACGTGATTAAAAATCGGGAAGTCGAGTACAGAAGAACCACTCAAACTGGAAACAAACTGTGCGAAGGTCAAGGGGAAGGGGAGGGAGGAAGGTACTGGGAAGGGTAGTACCACCGCTTCAGCAGTGCTGCCAATATCAACAAGTGACATTTCCCTGAGGTCTGTAAGACCGGGGGTTTCAGTATAAGTGTTAAAAAAATCATCTTATGTTTTTCAAGAGCATTTAACAGTGAAAACAACTGAGATATGCAACTGGAGTATTATAAAGTCAAGAGAGATGGAATTTAATTTCCAGATTTATACCTACTCCCATATAAGGGGACCTACGCCTACACAAAGATCTCCATGCTGAGTCCCACCGAATCACACTTTTTGAGCATAAGCTTTGGTACATGGAGCTAAAAATTTTCCAGTCCCTGCCAAGCAAAATCAAATCAATTTTAAAAATTCAACACAAAGCGTATCTGGTCTTTTTGCTATATCTCTGGATGATTTTATAATATCGTAAGAGATGGGCCTGCTTTCTTTGCCTAGTTTTAGTTTTTTTGACCAGTCCAACAGAGTTCCTGCTAAGGAGAAGGCCACAAATACGTTGGTATGTAGCTATTTAGCCTACACCAAAGTCTCTAGACACGATCAACAATTAATTCGATACCAACTGTTAGGGGTGGGCGAGTAGTGGATTTTGAAGTCGAGTCGAGTCGAGTAGTTGTTTGTGAAAAGTAATGAAATTTTAATTTTTTCAACTAACATCTTTCTTCAATTTTACTTATAAAATTGGTCTACTTTATTTAAGCTTATGTTTTTATATATTTCTTGGAAAAATAAAACTCTGATATTGTAATATCCCTACATTGCATAAACCCTACTTTTAAATGAATAAGTTGACTATGCTAAAAAATCACTCAAAATAACAAACCAGTTAATGTAACAGGATCACAAAATAAATTTATGTAGAATATGCATAGTTGTAAAATTTAAGCAGTAATAAGATTGAATTAATAGCCTACTATGTAAACAATCAAAAACAGTTTTATATTTTACCTAAAAAAGATTTTTGGCCCTAATTAAAATCTTAGCAGAGAACTTGTGGAAGAAAGAACTAAAAACATCAGGGAGGAGAGCTGTGCACAGTTATTTGTTTACTTCCCTAAACCCAACCCCGCCCCCTTGCCTGACTGCTGAACTATTGTTTTTGACATCCAATCACTTGAGCATGAGTGATACAGCTGCGACCAGATAAGAATCAGATATCCCCCAATAAAAGATTATAAAACCTTTACTAATTGTTTTATAAAGTCCACTTTACTAATGAAGTCCACAATTTTCTTCTCATTTTTACAAATCAAATGAGACAGAAATGAAGGCTGAGTATCATTTCAAAGATAAAATATAATTACAAATTTGAAGTAGGTCAGAGCTAAATATAGCTGATGTAAGTTTTCAATTTCCGAATACAGAAACATCTCTCAGAATCTGGTATTTCTAGATAACTGCCAAAATCCATTCTTCTATGAGTTATTGAAATATTTTCGAGGTTACTGTTATGAAAAACTCGTGGACGGCTGCGAAAATCGATAGCGCATTTCTATCGGTCGCGGCTAAACGCGGATGTAGCTTTTCAAAACTCGCGATCTGCCGCGAAATACGATCGCGCGTATTTGCCGATCGCCGAAAATCGGCAAATGTAGCCTTGAAAAGTCGCGGTCAGCCGCGAAAAACGATCGCGTGTATTTGCCGATCGTAAATAAACGAAATGCAACTTTGCGAAACTAGCGATCGGCCGTAAAAGTCAGTCGCGCGTATTTGCCGGCCACAAATGAATAGAAAATGCTGCTTTATTGTGAAACTAGCGAGGAGCTTCGATAAACAATTTGCCGATTGCGGATAAACGGCAGATGTAGCTTTGCGTAACTCGCGATCGTCTGTAAAATTTGATCGCACAAACGTAAATCGCACGTAAATTCGGCCGCCGCGTAAACGGCGGGAGTAACTACCTACTCGACTCGACCTCGAGTAGTAGCAACTACTCGAGTAATTACTCGACTGTCGGGTACTCGCCCACCCCTACCAACTGTCCTCACCCTATTGATCACTTAAACCTCCTCATTCTGTTGGCCATCCCACGTCCTCACCTGCTTGGCTGCCTAAATATCCACACACTATTGGTCAGCCCAATGCCCTTTACCTTACTGAACACCCATGTCATCACCCTATTGGTCACCCAAGTGTGCTTACCCTATAGGTCATCCAAATGTCATCACCCTATTGGTCTCCTCAATGCCCTCAACTTATTGGTCAACAGCTGTCCTTGGCCAATTGGTCTCCTAAATGTTCTCATTCTATTGGTCACTACAATGTCCTTACCCTATTGGTCCCGATCCAGTGGTTCTTGCTCTCCAAATCCACTGGGTTCAGTTCGACGACACTCACGGAATGTTCTGGCAAGTCGTACTCCTCTTCGTGAAGATGTTCCAACTCCGGGATCGGTCGATTTGTCAACACCAGCTTTTTAATTTCTTCTCTTGCCTGCAAACGGCGAACACATTTTTGAAACAGTTAAAATAAGGACTTGCAATTCGAGCAACTGGTGCAATATATTTATTTATTTTACTGTAGGCACTTTTATTAGTCCTACAGTAATCTAAATCTTGTATTGTAATCGGTATTTTAGAACAGGAAAGACTGGCTTGATTTTTTAAGAGCTACTAGCACTGATAGAAAAATTAAAATTGACCTCTTAGGGGTGAGATTGGGAGAAGATCTTTCGTAGGATGGTCAGATTGAGCGGATCAAGGGAAAACTTGCTGGAGGTGTTTTTGTACTCCGGAGGCTAAACAAGATAGGCAGACCTAACATTTCGCTTCTGAGGACGGTTTACTTCAGCCTAAAGAGTCCCACATAGCCTACTCCATTGTCTTGTGTCATGCAGCAAAAGGCAATTGAAACAAAGTGTTTACCTGGCAGAAAAAAGCCATCAGATCAATTCTGAGACTGCCCCGTAGAACAAACTGCAGAGAGGCTTTTGTGACTCTGGGAATTCTAACTGTCCCATGCCTGTACATTTTAGAGGCTATAATGAATATTAAATCCTCCAACCTTGATCATTTTCAGCCGTCTCACAGCCACAACATGACACAAATCTCGCTTTGCACAACAACATAGGCTCACTGCACTTGAACAACTACCTAAATACGCTGGCAAAAAACTTTTTCATTGCTCACCAAATTGGCTTAAAACAATAGAAAAAACTCACCTTTTCAAACAAAAACTCAAAATCTTTTTACAAACCCATAGTTTTTACACCATTGAAGAATTTCTAACAACCTACCAAACCCAAACCTACTAACAACCCTCTCAAACTAGATCATGACGCATGGACTTGGTTCGTCAGCACAAAAGATTCTTCGAATCTATTGACGCCTCCAGTGCCATCCTAGGAAGGCCAGAAGATAAGAGGACAAAAAAATGATGAAAATTGCTAACTACAAATGAAAAGAATACATATTCTAACTAAGCTTAATGTGAAGGTAATTACAGTGAAACCTCGATATATCGAACCTGAAGGGGAAACTGAAAACTTCGATATATCAAGGCTTTCGATATAGCAAGGTTCTATATATCAAGGTGATTTTTGACTGACTTCGATATATAGAGGTTCGTAAGAGCGTGGGTTGAAACAAGGGAAATGTAAAGAATATGCATTCAAATTTAACACACTAATTTTAATGAATTATAAGTTTTCTAATACAAAACATAGAGGAAATTAAAGATAAAACATCAACATTTATCAGTAAATCTTTTTAAAATACTTATCAGCAGTACGGTTATGTACTTTAAGTTTCTATCTACTGTACTGCTCAATCTTGTCTAGTAGAACTTCAATTTGAATTGTAAAAATACTAAAAAAATTAACCATAAAAAGTTTAAGAATCATCACGCGGAAAAAGTAAAAATCGATAAGTTTAAAGTTACACAATCGCAAGGCTTTTACCCAGATTTTATGCTTTTGTTCTCTCAACTTCACAGCCCAGTCATTGGGTCGCTGCAATGACACAGAGGAACATATCATGACATGATTTGACGGAAGTGTGGTTACCATGACAACCTTGGTTACCATGACAACAAACCATGTCCTGGGGACTTATTGGTGTGTTTAGTTGAGCAGTTAGGCTAGTGAAAAAATACTTGAAGGAAGTAAGAATACATATTTATAATCCTGAAAAACAAAACCATTTAGCCCTGGTTGGTTTTTTGTCGTTGCGTCTTACCTCGGACTGATGATCGATAATGACAAAAGAAGCAACTTAGGACACATGCGCAGGGCGACAGTCCCGCAGCAGCAGGATGCGACATTAATGACAGGTCGTTGACTTTAAAGATAAAATAAATATTTGCAAAACAACTTCGTTATATTGAGGTTTCCAGCCAAAACTTCATATATAGAGGTGGTTGGTTAGATATATACCTAGAGGTTTCCCAGCTAAAACTTAGATATATAGCCTAGAGGTGAAAAGTGCGTACCCAGAAACCATGAAAATTCGTTAGATCAAGGTTTTCTAGGTCAGTACTTCGATGTAGAGGTAAAATTAGCATTAGGAAGATAGGAAGGTTCACAGGGAATTGAAAAACTTCGACATATCAAGGAATTCCATATATCGAGGTTTCACTGTATTTCATGCCTTTATCTTTTTCATTTATGATCAAATATAGGCCTAGTGTCTTTTTTTTTACTGATTGATTCTTATTATGGACCTTCAAAAAATTACCTCTTTCTTAATGCGCTTCTTTTCTTCCTTCAACCATTCCTTCAGCTGTTCTTGAGCTTTGCGCCTCCTTTCTTGTTTCCTTCTGCGAAAACCAGTGAGGAACTCTCTAAAAATGACACAATCTATTATAACTAGCTAAAGGTAATTTCAGAAAATCTGTATGGTATCATCATCAAGAATCAGAAAGCAGTTACCAAGAGTCTCAGTCTCTCAAATGAAGTTGCAGATGCGCTCAATTCTGATTGGCTGGAACAAGTGCTTGTCAATATTTGATCGCCTGAAAAATTAATGATGTAGGGTAATTTGGGAGATTGCCTCACTGCAAATACTTAGGCCCACAGTATTTTGCAAGTCGACGCACCAGCAAGTCTCGCTGCAAGCCAAATTAGCACCAACCACAGACAGCTGAGGTTATTATTATTTATAACATGTTTCTTAAGCTTCTAACTCACCTTTTTATTTCAAGGTTAAGTATTTATTTGTCAACAAATGAAGACTATGTTACATTCTAGTAATGAAAAATCTCACGAGATTTGCACGTGAACTTGCTGAACCTTCTTTCAAGTGTTAGACTACCATGACGTCACATCTTTTTCTTACTCTCACCTGCGCAAGATATCTACCGTATAAAGATATTCTAGGTACTGTGCTTAGGCCTACCTAGTTATCATGGTTGTCTCCATGTGAAATTTTTTTTGTAAAGGTTATGGTGTTGGCCTAGTTGTCATTGTATAGGGTGGGAGCCCAAGTGAATGACCCCTCCCCCTCCATGAATGACCGTTCTGCTAAAAAAAAAACTTGTACAACTAAGCTCTTCCTTTAGGCTAGCTAATTGTAAAACCAGCCTTGGAATATTATTTATCATTTATCTTTCATTGGTTGAAATTGGTGGGGTAAAAGAAAAATACTTTTTAAACATATTATCGAGTGCCCAACTATTTCTAATTTTGATGTTTCCTGCTATGGCGACCATCCCTGCAAGGCTTAGCTGGATCTGCATTCATTCTGAATAAGTTATGATGAATATTTAAGTGTTACAATTCAATAATAATTAATATAATGTCCTCTAATTTAGAATTTATTCTATTGATCCAGGCCTACATGATAAAATAAATTATTACTTAGAGCAGCCATATATTGAAACGTAAGGCAAATTCCAGTGAATGATCGCGTAAAACCTCTGCTTTTAGGAACAAGATTGGTCATTTAGCCTATTACCTATTACAGGTCTGTTCAGCCCAGAAGTCCTGTGGGATGCGCATGCGCAGTGAAGATTTCCCCCCCCCCCCCCGCGAGTCTCAGAACAGTCAAACTTAGAAATATCCTAACTTATCTGTCAAAACATATGATTCTTTGTTTGCAGCAATATTTGTAATGTTGTCATAGGCCATGTGGGATTTTAAGTTGACTATTCACAACCAATGAAGGAAAAACAGTGGTGGGGATATTCTCCATCTCACTCGCACTTCCACCCCTGCTAGACTTCCTGGCTGAATAGATCTGTATCTATACTCAGCTGAGTTGATTCAAATTGTTCATTCTTGTCAGCTGTTACTCTATCTTTTTTTACCTTTTAGCTGGCTTTTTTATTGATCCTTAATCTAGTTTAATAATGTGTTTTAGGTTGGGTATGATTTATTAAGTGTGTGATAAATCTGTCTGACACTGCAAAACAAGGCTGGTTCAGTTTCTTTCAAACTTGTAGGTAGCCGGATCGATCCCGAGAAAAGTTAGTAGCTTTTTGAAGGGTTGTTTCTGGAGCCAGCTGCCATTGGTTGTTGGGCTATTAATTAACAATCCTGTCTAAGTAACATGCCAACCTTAGTCAGTAACAAGGCTACAAGATCGCGCCACTATTATCACGATCATCACACTCATCCTTCACTCATATTCAGGGTAACGTCCTCCATGAGGTACCTGTCTTATTAAAGTGATTAAGTGATAATCGAGTAATATATTTGTCAATGCTGTCGGTTATTGGTAGTTATCGATGTTTCTTCATTCCTGATGGTTGAAGAAACAGTATATCAACTGAGTTAAATACGATAAGTTGATAGGAGTTGTTATCGCATTACCGAAACGTAAGCATAAATTCTTACACTAGAATGAAAGTGATCTTCGAGAAGCAGTTCACTAAACCTGAGTAAAACACATACCGGTAAGTTAAACAATAATTGGTGCAAACATAACCTGTAAAGGTAGAATGCTTATAGCCTTTTTTGTGTTTTAGCCTGGGCATTGTTAGGTATTAAGTTTTAACCTAGACTCATCCTTCACTCATATTCAGGGTAACGTCCTCCATGAGGTACCTGTCTTAATAAAGTGATTAAGTGACTATCACCATGTGGTGCTCTCAGACAGTATCAAAGTCCCTCCCAACACAAAATCACACTACAAGCAACACAATGTGGGATGCATTTTAATTAGCTCCTTATTCTAATGAACAAACTGCTCACTGACTTACTTTCTAGCTTTTTCGTTAAATACGATGTTCAGTTTTGTCTTTCTATTGATAGGTTTGTGCCTCTTAACAGAATGTGTTTTCTCTATTTCCTCTTCAAATTCACCATCCATTTTATTTGTTATGATTGAAAAGTGAAACCAGAAGACACTTAAATGTGGAATAAGAGAGTTATAAAAATAAAAGCTATCAAATAATTCTTTTTATTTGTAAAAAAATAAATAATAAATTAGATTTACATTTAAGGTTATGTCTTAGAAACTGACAGCTTGAATGTCTAGATTATGGATCTTCTTCTTCTTTCTTGACGTGTAGGGTGTAGGGCGTACTTCATTTTGAAACATATAACTTATTAATTCGTAAGTAAATTATCCTAATTGTTATGTTTCCCTTTTCAAATTTGGAGTAAGATAATCAGGTTTTAGTTTTAATAGTTTAAAATCTGATTAATTTATAGATGTTAAATTTTATTACTAGTTTCTTTTCCCCGCTCATAATAAGAGTGGTCGGCCATTTGCCATTGTTCCACATCAAATCTGATTTTCTCTTTCTAGACAGGAGAGGTTTGCGTTGCAACCCTGATCATTGGCACAATAATAATAATATGGCGGATGTGAGTTGACGAAGTGGAAGGTTATTTGGCATCAGAAAAATTTGTAAGGTAAAATTTGCATCAAATTTTCTTTCAAATCTCATAGTTTGCTATGTTATAATTATCTAGTGTACATGAACTTTAATTTTTGATATGAATTGTCAAGATCAGCCAAGGCATAAGCGATCTACAACCATTGGAAAGTAGGCTAGTTTCTTTGTTTTTGATGATGGTAATTTTCCATCATCTCCTAAGCCTTGGGGCTTGTTTAGTTAAAGTTATAAATATGATATTAATGGTATGAATTATGTTTATCTTTTGAATTACTGTTTCCACAAATTTATATTTAAAGATTTGGTCTTGTGATAGGCTTAGCATTCTTTGAGCAATATGGAAAATCAATTAATCCTTTCGGTGCTAGAAAAATTTTTGTTTTTTTTCCGAAAACTGCTTGAGATTTTTACTCATTTCGTCCGAAAAACTGCTAGGGTTGCCGCGTGGGCAAAGCCTAGTGCGCGGGGATAAAAATCGGTAAAAAAATATTTTGTCATCTCTAAAGTGCTAAGGAACGATATATCGTGCCTCAACCGTATGAGGAATCGAATAAGAGTATCATAGAGTAAGATTGTTACTAGCAAACTAACCATGAAAAATAGTGCAAAAAATTGGGTAACGGGTGTTACAGTGAATGACCTTGCTATTTGAGGTGTCAGAGATTCTCTTCAAAACTCTGTGATTTGAAATAGGCTAAGGTAGAATTTTGAAAAAAATTACATAACAATTTTAAATTCCAGGCTTTAAATTGATGTATAAAAATGTTTAATTCAAACATTATTCTCAGATTTATGAGCAAATATTTCTGGTAAGGGTGTTACAGTAATAGTAATGGGTGTTACGTGTGTGAAAAGACCATGTATATTTCCCAAGATAATGAGCTTTGGAGATAAAAAATATAACAACATGATTTGTTAACACTTCTATATTGCATAGAAATATCCGTTACATCAAAAAACTGAAATTAACTTACAAAAAATATAACTTAAGGGGAGCATTTGCGGAGTTACTGTAAAAGCCTTGGGAGGCCCTATCCTAATAAAAAACCGAAAAAAGAAAAGAAAAAAGAAGAAACCGAAGAAAGAAATAAAATATCAAAATAACTCTTTCAGTTAATGAAACTTAAGATATTTTACTTTTAAAAAAGTCTGTTAAATTAGCAAAAATAATTTTGACACTGAGGCTCATTTTGTCATGGAATGGCTGCATAGCACTGAAAGGGTTAACCCTTTCAGTGCTAGAAAAATTTTTGTTTTGTTCCGAAAAGTGCTAGAGATTTTTACTCATTTCGTCCGAAAAGTGCTAGGGTTGCCGCGCGGGCGAAGCTTAGTGCGCGGGGTAAAAAATCAGTAAAAAATATTTTGTAATCTCAAAAGTGCTAAGAAACATTATATCGTGCCTCGATCGTATGAGGAATTGAAAGAAATCATCCCTGTTTCGAAAGAACAACCGAGTCAACCGATATGCCCATCTTAACACACGCGAACGGTAGTCGCGCCGGAACGATATATCGCTGCTTAGCGCTCCTCGGATGAAACACGCAAAACAATATATCGTTCCATCGCACTTTTCGAGAAAAATACGCATGACGACATATCGTTGCATAGCACTGAAAGGGTTTAAGGCTTACAAGTTGAACTAGCAAGATTTCAACACTACAACATGCTTCTCAATATTATCTCACATAATTTGCATAATTCAATAGTTCCTCGGGCACTTGGTCTGAAACAAGGTTTATAACAGAAGAATTAAGTAGGCTAGGTAAGGTCCCATAGGCTTAGGCTAGATGAACTTTATATAGGGTGAGCAAAGCTGTAGCCAGGAAATTTTTTCAGCGGGGTTTGGACAAGGCCGGCGACAGAATTTCCGGCTCGTCAAAAGTGGTGACCTTTTTTTTGCTCACGGGTCATTCAATGTCAAATCAACCAATAAAAAATAATTTCAGACCTTAGGTTTTTAAAAATGAGTAATATTTGGCAGGTTTGTTCTACCCTTCAAAGTAATGGAAAATACCAAGTTTCAGATTTTTTTTACGTATCGTTTCTGAATTATGATTTTTTGAAAACTGAAAAAACCGCTGATTTTCGACGTGTTTGGATAGGCTACCTTAAAATCTCTCTAACTCCAAAAATGTTCAACCTAGAGAGTTCAAACTTTCACCTTTCTCTTTA
The DNA here is from genome assembly GCA_035578135.1 of Flexamia atlantica. Lineage (NCBI taxonomy): Eukaryota > Metazoa > Arthropoda > Insecta > Hemiptera > Cicadellidae > Flexamia > Flexamia atlantica. The sequence continues at coordinate 1,346,883 of JAQJVK010000033.1, forward strand.
GAATTTCAAGAGCTTTAATTTGATGTGTCACTTGACTACATTAGTTTAGTAGGTAATTTTTTCAAAAATCCAAAAAGAATTTTCTTTTTAATCTCAAAAACTAAATTTTTAATTTTTTAGAAAAAATATATGTTTTTTGTCTCTTTTATTAGAGTACATGTGCCAAATTTCATTATGGTACTCCTATGGTATCATTTTTTTTAAAGTTACCACAGTAGGTCAACTACTGAACACGTAAAATGCATGTAAGTTGACATGACCATTGACTTTAGATACAAAACATAATAAATATTATATTTTATTTTATTGAAATTTTTTTTGTATGCCCTATATTTTGTTAGTGTGTGTACCAAATTTCATTATGGTACTCCTATGGGAACATATAAAAAGTTAACAATCACTAATCAGGCAATAATTAGGATAATAATAAGAAAATTCTAGCAAAAATATTTGAGGAAGCTATTACCGTCACTGGTACTCAGGGCTACCATGCTTTTATTCCTGTCAGTAAAACAAAAATAAAGACAAAAATTATATCTGTCACTGAAAAGTCAGATCTTCACAACATTCAGTTTGCTCCGGATGCTGATGATGTACCATTTGAAGAGATAAATTGGTTTGTTGCTTGTGTAAATGAAAGCAAATGGTGGATAGCTTGTGTTTTGTCTAAAAACCACTCTGAAAAAGAAGTAACTTTTTCATTTCTCCACCCTCATGGACCATCCCCATCTTTCGGATACCCCAAAAGACCAGATGTCTTAACAGTGCCACACAACTTTAATTTATGCAGTAGGAATCCTACGACACCAACTGGCAGAACCTACTGACAAGACGTCCAGAGCTTCCCAAATTTTATCAAAGAAGAAGCAAGCATTGTATTCATGAAATCATCACATCCTGGTCTCAAGACAGTGGCTTGTGATTTTGTCAATTAACTAGATGATCATATTTTCTATTGTAAATAAATTGAACTCTGAAATAGGACCATATTAGATAACTATTGTAAATATTTTATAAATAAATAGCCTAATAGTGTTTTCAAGTGATCAGTGGAAAGGACATTGCTCAAACATAACAATTTAATTTAAGAGGTAAGAGTTAATGACTTATTTTATAAAATAATAATAATTTTATTATTAGGCTATTGTAGTTCACTTTACTGCAAGTCTCTAAAATAATCATCTTTCTTTAAAAAAATACATTCTGATTTGCTCCCCTCCACCATGTGATAAAAAGCAAAATTAGTAGCCTATTTTATTATGTTTTGTATGGTCCCATGGTCAATGGTCACGTTAACTTGCATGCATTTTACTTGTTCAGTATAGTTGAACTACTGTGGTAACTTTTAAAAAAATGATACCATAGGAGTACCATAATGAAATTTGGCACATGTACTCTAATAAAAGAGAGAAAAAACTTTTTTTCAAAAAAATTAAAAATTTTGTTTTTGAGATTTAAAAAAAACTTTTTTTGGATTTTTGAAAGTCTTACCACTAAACTAATGTAGTCAAGTGACACATCAAATTAAAGCTCTTGAAATTCTAAAGAGAATAGTGAATGTTTGAACTCTCTATGTTGAACGGTTTTGGAGTTAGAGAGATTTAAAGGTTTCCAAACATGTTGAAAATCAGCGGTTTTTTCAATTTTCAAAAAATCAGCGGTTTTTTTCAATTTTCAAAAAATCATAACTCAGAAACGATGCGTAAAAGAAAATCTGAAACTTGGTATTTTTAATTTTCTTTAATAGTATTATAAAAAAGTTTCATAAATTTTGAGATATCAAGTTCCAGATCATTGGTTGATTTGATATGGAATGACCCTCACGCGTGTTTTTTGGCCCCTTTATTGCCATTTATTCGGACCCTTTTGTCTGTTCCCAGTCCCCTATACGTTTGCCCGGGAGGGTTTTTCAGTATTTCGGGGTGGGGTTAAGACTTTTCAGGGGGGTTTTCCACCCCCATAGACTACGATTTCAAGGCTACTTCTACTATTTCAGGGGGGGTTCTGACCCCCTACCCCCCCCCCCCCCCCCCCCCCCGTTGGCTACGGCCTTGAGGGTGAGTCTTCTAAGCCATCCACAACAGATTTTAGGCGAACGGCTTGACATATAAAGACGAAACAAAACATTTCCCTACTAAATCATACCCAAGGAACAATGTAAAAATATTTTTCACCTTTTTAAAATACATGGTGTTCCAGAAACTGGGTGTCATGGGTCCAAATCTCAGAAGTTTTAAATGCAAACATAATATGTCATATAATACATCATTCTAATTTAGAATGGTGTATATCGATATTATGAGCTTACACCAATTATTTTCATTCGATTGTTTCACCGGACCTCTAAGGAAGTGCAGCCTTTTAAAGTTCTAAGCAAGACAAACAATTTGGTGAAAACAGAACTCAATTGTTTTTATTATTTTCAAAATGGCGGCCATTTTTGTGAAAAATATTGGTATTTACAGTATGGAATATCCTGAATCTCAAGAACTAGGCTACTGAAGGTTTTTTTTGTTCTGATAGAAAATTCCTAATCCTAGTAAACTCAGCTTTAATTTGATAGGCCCTATGCAAGATGCCAACGTTAAAATAAAATAAATTTTTTTAAACATTTTATTTTTGGCTGCACCTCCGCAGAGGTCCGGTGAAACAATCAAATGAAAATAACTGTTGTAAAATACCAATACACCCGAGTTAATGCTGAGATATTTCTACATAAAATATCAGAATCGATACAGCTGACTATGAAAATCGTAGGTTTGGTTATATTTTGGTATTGCATCTGGTAGGCCTATGGTTAGGAAATTGATTGAGAATATTTTTCCCGTCAGAGTTTTAATTAAAAAGTTATTTGCACATTCAAACAAACAAGACTTAAATATAAAACTAATCTATAGGCTAGTTAACAAAACCAATAGGCCTAACAAAAGGCGATTTCGGCTCTGGTTGCAATTTTGAATACGACTCCTAGAAACTTTGACAAGCTGCCAATTTTGATAGAAACACGTTAGTGACCTCCAACTTCCACCGATCGCCTATTTTTTAAAGCTCTTTAAAATGAGGGGTTACTCAAAAGGGGTTTTCATTTCAAAATTTTGAGTTGCCCCCAAAATCCCCCATTTTTGGGGGACACTCAAAATTTTAAATATCACATAAGAGACTACTTTTTAATTTAATAATATTTTTCTCAGGCTCGTTTCAGTTTTACGTCACCAAAGGTGAATTAAAGCGTCCTAGATGAAAGGTTTCAAGGATATGTCGTATTCAAAACTTGACAACCTGTCAATTTGGATAGAAACACGTTCTCAAATTTTCACCATTCATCTACTTTTTGAACGCTCTTTAAAATGAGGGGTCACTCAAAAGGGGTTTGCATTTGATAATTAATTTGGGTTGAGTTAGTAGGCCTATTATTCCCCAAAGGTTAATTGTTTGTCTTAACAAACAAAAAAATTAAGGAGGGGGGAACGGACTTTTTTTACACACTGTATAAAGTCTACACTGTGGTTTATAGGAACGAGTATTTTATTATTTATAGAGTGTACACACAAGATCTTAAGTCTAGCCCATGATACAAAATGACTTTATATAAGCTTAAACTTACTTCCAAATAATAAAATACCCCCGTCGCAGCAGACCTGCATACTCAGCAAATTTCAAATGCAAAACAATATATTTCAATCCAACATAGCGAGATTTGACATGTTTTGGTAAGCTCCATAAGAGTAACATGGGGAATGAGTATGCAGGTTTGCTGCTACAGGTATATTAAAACTGGGTGGTTTTAACTCAATATTTAGCAGATCTGAACTAGAAGAAGCTATTTACCAAGTTTTATCAAGATAAAATAACGGAGATATAGAATTTTACTTATTTCCCATAAGGTTAACATTGGGACAACATACTGTGTTTACCACTTTCAATATCTCGGTAACTAATGGACATAGAGCGGTGATTCAAAATACTAAATTGTTTGTTTTTTTGAGCTGAATTCAATGGTGCCAACAAAAATTCGTTAAATTTTATTTTTCTATGTACAAAACTCAAAAAACCCATTTTTGGGGGGAGTGTAACCCCCATTACCCCCCTTCCGGTGATCCAATCGGGCTGGTTCACGAACTTGTCCGAGTGATTACCCCTTTACACTTCTGTTCCAATTTTCATTAAGATTGGACCATTTTTACGGCCGCTATCCAGGGGCGGACTGGCCCGCCGGCCCGCCAGTCGACGGGCCGATACGCCTTCTCAATATTACAATGTTTGCGCCCTTGATCAAAAAAAAAATCGTTAGAATTCAAAAATTGAGCCTAGACACATTTCTAGAAAGCGAGAGGAAATCACAAAGTGAGAATTTCAGCAGTGAATAGCAAAACATTAAGTCGGGTGTGAGACCTGAAGTTGACACTGCCGACAAGCGAGAGCGTGAGCAAAGCAGCTCTTCTCTCTCGTACGTGTTACCCTAGGCCTACTACCGACCGAGTAGGAGGTACTTTACTCTGTGGTCTGAGCGACTTAAAGCAGCTGTCCGCTTCCTGCGTCATTTCACGCCAAACTCGAAAAAACTACACTGCATCGGTGTCGTCTGTGGGAAACCATAGTCACGAAAACGTAAAACTAAAAACTAGTGAAGAGTGTGAGCTGTCAATCAATATTTCTAAACTGATTTGAGTCAAACTCTTCAATTTATTTTGATATTCATTACACAGGATAAGGATACATGGACGTAAGTAGTATTGTAGAATCACTACTTTTACAAAATTAAAAGTTTGTAAATTTAACTTACAAATTTGTAAATTACAAACAAAAAGTTACTTATACATTTCAAAGACATTAAAGCAGTTTATCAAATTATCTGATGAAAGTAAGCTTTGTAAGATGATTTTAGATCTATCATTTGTGTAATTAGTTCAGTTGTTGTAAAAATATACATTTTTTCATACTTTCATTTCTGTGTCGTCATTCCAAAATCTGACAAAGTTTTAAGCCTAAACAAAACCAATCTTAATAAAGTTAAGCCTAACCAAAACTAATCTTGATAAAATTAATCTTAAAAAATTATGAGAACAAAAAATGATAAAATTTGATGAAAAATTATAGTTTAGGCTATTTTATTTTCTTAGCTGGCAGTTAAATCAGAAAAATAGAACTTATTTCAATAATTATTAGGCTAACAGTTTTGGCTTGATTCAGTGCTAAAACAGTTTAAGTCAATAATGAATTTTTTGTTTGTTAACAACATGTTGAATGTGTTAATTAAATTATATCATAGAAGATTTTATATAAATTCTGTATTTACAGCGCCATTGTATAGCAGTTGAAGGTTGTAAATAGAAAGCACATGATTTTATATTAGGCATTCATAGGAAAATAGTGAAAGTACATAAATATAATACGAAAGAACCTAAAAAAATCATTTGTATTTTGTTTGGAAATTTACTGTCAGAATAGCATCAAATCATCGTATGTATAGGATGCAATTTTCCGTATTTTTTGGGGGGGAGACCGCCGGGCCCCCTGCAGACCTCAGGGGTATTCCGTCCCTCCAGACCCCCCCCCCCCCCCTGTGCGCCTCAGGTTAGTCAAGGTTTACGCCCTAATGGAGTACCCAGTCCGCCCCTGCCGCTATCGTGCTAACAGACACATATATAGATATATATGTAGATATATATATAAATTCGAACGAATGGTGTTTTTTGCTTCTGGTGGCCCCAAAACGAAAAGTTATCATGGTCTCGGGCTTAGGTCTTACCATGAGACCTACAGTAATAGCTTCTTCACTGTAGGGGAAATTCGCCAAAAAATTAAGTTGTTTAGCTTAGTATTTAAGGTGCATGCTGAGAAGATATATAATCATGCTACTGGTAATTTATTTCATTCTTTGAACCAAGTTGACTTAGTTGTGAAGCATGTTGCGTGTTATTCCTCATTCCCCTTCATTGGCGGTGTGAGATTTCATCTAATGTTAGGTAGGCTGTAGTGGCATTGATTAATCAAATGAACAGTTAGTTAGGCTGTTCTTGAATTTATTATTACTGTTTGAACACTTATATAAATGAGCGGCGACACAGCCTCTGAAGCTATATTTTGGACTTAAAAAGTGGAAAAGAGAACTTCATGTGCTAGTTAAGACCATAATATTAGAATAGCTGGTTATTTACTACATCACACTATTTTTTCCGATTATTATCGCATAGTAATTTTAGTTCGTATCTCGACTGCTAGAGCAACACCGAATTGCCTTTAACCTCTTAAAATGTTCCTTTGTGTTTTCTTAACACACATTAGTGGGGAAATAACACCCATTTCCCCACTATTTTATATATGATGGGCGTTCTTATGTCTTACAGGAGTAGTCCCCAATTCCCCCCTTAAGGGCAATTGGGTATGAAAAATATTTTTATATTTATTAAATTGGACCAAAAAGTTTCAGGTCTTAAAGTTGGTGAAAAGATGTTTATTAGAAGCCTTGATATGAAGGCATAAAAACTTGTAAGATATTCAATTTGGTTTAGCCTACAGAGTACATTTTCCATAACCTAATACCCAATTCCCCCCTTCTACCCTAGCTATAATGATTAATTAATTACGAATATTTTATGACGAAAGATTTACTTTTAAAACAGTAAAAGACAAAATATAGTGTTGAATTCATTCATACTTTGTACTTGTGATGAAATTATAAGCCCGTTTGTTTTCTTTGCTTGGCTAAGGTAAATGTTCTAGTGTTAGTTACCTCCGTCCTTTTTCCGGAATTGATGAAGGCTATGCGATCGCGTCAAGCCTAATTACCGCCTAGCGCGCCGCTGCTGCGCTTAATACCCGCGAACGGTAAATTTGCACGATCTAATTAAAAGGCCATTTGCTTGTTTTACAAAGTTGTGCCTATTACGGTAAATTTCATGGCTGTTAATTTTTTTGCAAAGTTATTCCTACAGTTACCCACGATCTATACATTTCATCGATCCGCAGTTGGTAATTACGTGAGATCGTCGTTCGCATAATTTCTCCTGCAGATTTCGCGCAGTCGAATTTAAGACAATTTACGCCTTAAGCAAAGTTTAACCTGTTTTTTTACCAAGGATTTGGGAACATTATCTTTCCCAGTAGCATTTCGGATTAAGCGGAATTTCAGATTACCGGATTTTGGATTATCGGGGCTCTACTGTAAAATTCAAACTAAAACAGCACATTTTGCAGAGATTTTTTTTTCAAAATCATTTGAAAACCTAAATACAAATAATTTGTTTGCAAAAAAAGCTATCCATTTGTTTGTCCAAAATTATTATGTAGGATTAAAAACATATTGTAAAAGTGAAAATTAGGCTAAGTTTTTTCAAGAAACTTTAAGTTTCGGATATTAAATCATGACGACATCCAACAATCAGAATAATTCATTATTGCCAAACTTCTTTGCTGTCAAATGTTTTTTTCTAGAATTTTTATTGAAACTTTGATAGTCCGTAGTTTCCAGTTAATAAAATTAACTATTTCAATGCGGATGAGTGTAAAATGAATAAAATATATGTTAAAGTAAATTATGATTGTACAGATGATTTTTCAGAATTCACACAGTTTGGTTGAGGATGCTTGTCACTAAAATTTTTCCAACTATCTCTCAGGAATTTTTAAAGATTTTCTAAATTGCATAGTTCTTGTTTAGGGTTCCTTATGAACCAAAATGAAGTCCATTGATTGGTATGGGCTTTTACTCGAGGTATAAAAAACCTGAGGTTTTGCAACATTCTTTATAGATTTTTAGTTGTACACAGATTGCACAATTAACAAACCAACAAAGTGTTTGTAGAATTTATGAATTTAATTTAAAACAAACCTTAAATGAGGTAAAATAAACATACTTTTTTCATACCAAAGCCTTCTCTGTAGTACAGCTAACCTTATTGTTGTAAAGCAAAATTGTTGTAGTCAGCTTTTGGTAAATCCAACATTAACTTATCTAATTAAAAACCAGTTAAATAATAATTAATAATTATTAGACTATTAATATTTAGATCTGTTGTTTCAGGATTGGAGAGGTTCACTGTGTTCAGCAGTAACTGGCTGATTTTGAATCTGTCAAGTAATGAATGACAGGAGAGTGATGCGCTCAAGAACTAGAGGTAAGTTTTATTTAACTAAGCTCTTAGACCTTAGTGTTATATTTTTATTTTTATCTTTGGATATTTCAAAATAACCTTTCAAGACTCATGTCAGATCTTAATCCAAACCTAATAATTAGTGCAACATAATGTGCCAGTGGTCTATTTGCCCCTCACTTCACAAAAATCTCTGAATAAAATAATATTTTATGTTTAGTCTTAAATGTACCTAAGTATCTGCTCACGATATAAACATTATTTGTAATGTCATTTCAGAATGAGATAGACCTAAGGCCTAATTAATGATTTAAATTATTGGCATTAATAACTTAAAATTATAAAGAAATTATAATCTTATTTGTAAGATTAGATTAGATTACATTAAGACACCGACCACCGGTCAGGGGTATTTTAAGGCGAATGAATACGAGTGAAGGATGAGTGTAGTATGATTGTGGCGTGATCTTGTAGCCTTGTTACTGACTAAGGCCGACATGTTCCTTGTACGCATGTAGTCTTGTTACGGACATGACATGTTCCTTGAACAGGACGACTGTTAATTAATAGCCCAACAGCCAATGGCATCTGAGGAAACATTTTAACGTGGGATCCAAAACACAATTTCGTCTGGTTTACAATTTAAAAACTGGTCTAATTATGAGGATGGTCTTATGAACTCAGCACTCAATAGTCTGGACATCAATCGGGACATTCTCAGAAATCATGACATTTTCTTTCCCTGTAGGCCCTACAAGTAAACTAGGTTATCACAGCATTGGAGCTGTAATAGTTATGGACTTATATTTATTGATAAGTAATCTTATTAAAAACAATTTTTCATCCCTATTCTTTTATTTATTTAAACCCTTTGACCCACTTCATACCCAAAATCTCATTACTGTCCCCGTTCCCGATTGCCGTTTTACAAGTTTGAAGCTTGAGTATTTGAGTACAAGTTTTGAGAACGTATTTGGTGTACTTATACTCATAGTCATAGTGATTTATTTTCTGAATAGATACAAAGTTTACATTAGTATATCTCATTCGTCAAAATAAAATACAAATTGAAACAATCAATAAAATTAAAAAAATAAATAAAACTCCTCTGTATAAAATTACTCTATATATTAGGTAAAATTACTTTCTATATATTAATAGATATTTCAAATCATAATTTCATTAATAAAAACGAGTTTAAAGACAAAAGTAAATGTGTAATTAATCACGATATCGTTTCCCAACGTTTTCTCTTCACTACTGTCCCCGCAACTTTTATTAGTTTTTTAAACGGCCAGGAAAGCGCTAGCGTCTTATCTTGATTTGCAAACAAAAGAGGCTGTCCGCCATTTTGAATGAGAACCGGTCGCCTAGATTCAAGCGCTACAGGTTTCAATCGGTGAACTAAGATAAGGACGATCTTGTTTGCGAGTGGTTATTAGTACTAGTTACCGTCCGATATATTTGTCGTATCACTTATTACACGTTATGTTTATTGTTTTTTTAACTCAAATGCTGAACGTAAAAGTTTGGTAACGTATCGACTCGGTCATCCCTAACCTATTTAGCGTCATGATAGAAAATGTTTTGAATATTCATTACCGTCCCCATGATCTTTAAAATACCCCCGTTGCAGCAGACCTGCATACTCAGCGAATTTCAAATGCAAAACAAAAATGTCAATCCAACATAGCCAGATTTGACATGTTTTTTGTAAGCTCCATTAAAGAAGAACATGGGAAATGAGTATGCAGGTTTGCTGCTACAGGGATGTTTAAACTGGTTGGTTTTAATTCAATATTTAGTAGATTTGAACTAGAAGAAGCCATTTACCAAGTTTTATCAAGATATGTTGATAAATAAGCGAGATATAGAATTTTACTTATTTCCCATAAGGTTAACATTGAGACAACGTACTGTGTTTACCACTTTCAATATCTCGGTAACCAATGGACATAGAGCAGTGATTCAAAATACTAAATTGTTTGTTTTTTTGAGCTGAATTCAATGGAGCCAACAAAAATTTGATAAACTTCATTTTTCTATGTGAAAAACTCAAAAAACCCATTTTTGGGGGGGTTTACCCCCCTTTACCCCCCCTTCCGGTGGTCCGATCGGGCTGGTTCACGAACTCGTCCGAGTGATTACCACTTTACACGTCTGTACCAAATTTCATTAAGATCGGACCATATTTACAGCCGCTATCGTGTTAACAGACATATATAGATATATATATATGATTAAAATGAACATAATATTAACAAAGTACCCTTTTTTATAATATTTTTTATTTATATTATATTATAAAAAAAGGGTACTTTGTTAATATTATGTTCATTTTAATCATAACTATAGTAGCCCTAACAAATGAATGTTTTTTAAATGATATATATATATATATATATATATATATATATATATATATAAATTCGAACGAATGGTGTTTTTTGCTTCTGGGGACCCCAAAATGAAAAATAAACATGGTCTTGGACTTAGGTCTTACCATGAGTACTACCGTAATAGCTTATTCCTTTAAGGAAATTCGCTAAAAGAGATGGTAATGAATAAAAAGAGGACGGTAATGATAGAAAAGTGCTTTGAACCCTTGATTAATTGATGAACCATCCCTAATTCATTATATTATTAATAATTTTGGATGGGTATTGAAGGATTGGAAGTTTATCAACGCAACTCATGTAAATAATTTAGGCCTATCTTTCTTAAGTTAGCCTAATCAAAATCTTTTACTGGTACAAATAATGGTTTGAAATCGAAACCTTTTTAAAACCAACAATGATGCTAAGGCTTTTAAATAAAAGTTGAGAATTGTTAAATGTCTGTTTATTTTACATTGAATTTTCAAGTTATGTTTTTTTTTTATTCAGAAGGAGATTGCCACTTCATAACAACGACAGTGTCATTATATTTTTGAAGTTAATACACTTTAAAGAATGAAATATGTATTAATATGTATTATTGTGTACTTTTATTTAATATTGTTTATTGTTTGTAGCCTAAACAATAAGAACTGTTTAATTGTTGTATTTATATCCTGTATATAGCAGAAATATTACCAAGCATTACAATTAAGTAGTATTTATATACAAATAAAACCTCAAAAAACCTAAACAATATTTTTGATTTAATTACCATTACCTTATTTTCTTTGAATTTTAGGAAAAATTATGATTTTACCTAAATAACAGAGGTTTTACACGGTATACACTTATAATATACATCTTTTATTTCTTTAAAAAATCCTGTAACGACTTTAGAAAATTTAAATTTTATATGAAATTGAAGTATTAATGATGTAATTAGCTCTGCCCTAATAATAAAGATTAATAACCATCCCTCAAGATTAATTAACTACCGTCCCCTCAAAGATTCATTACCGTCCCTGGTTAATAAATCCTAAAAAATAATATAGGCTAACTTAATTTGGTGCAAGAATTGGTTTATTTTGTACATATATCATTATTAAGTACCTATAAGGAAGAGTTTTAGCTTTTGTACAATCCCTACATACAGCATGACAATTAAATGATACAATTATTGCATTTTTTCTCAATTTCATTTTGTTAACTGTATTTATGATCATAATAACGAAGTAGAGTATGAAAAATATATCTTAAACTTTTAAGTTTGGGTCCTCATTTACAAATATATTTAAAATTTTATAATAAATCTACTGATTTTAAATTATTTGATGCCACAAACATGGGGGACGGTAATGAACAATTTTGATGATTTTTTGTTATTTTACTTTATTACTCATTGGAAGTTTAGGAAAATGCTCTGCTGAGCCCATTACCTGATTCTACATATTTCTGTGATTATTACACACACAAAATTACACCCCTTCTTTGTATATGAATCTTTTGTTACTGATACACTTGAAATACCATGATTTCTGAGAACGTCCCAATCCCTACTAGGGATCACTGCGTCCACAATTCATCATCGCTCATAACTATCCACAATTGATGACTTCCAGTAATTAGCTGGATTACAGGAAACGCCACAGTCCCAGTCTGTTAACAAGGTAGAGGTTTTTGCAAGAAGACTCACATAAATGAAAACATAATTCATGTTATTGTACATTTTTGTAATTTCTTATTGTTAATGATCTAGATTTGCCCAAAGTTTTCATTATAACTAGTTACCGTAATATGGCAAAGGTGTTGTCCATTCAAAGATGCTGTGACATGCAGACGGTGTACATTGTTCACAAAACACTGGTCTTAGGGATACCACAATATTTAAAAGAAAAGCTAAGACAGCGATCAACCATGAGAGAGCGTCGAACACGGCAGGACGCGTTGTTAGACATACCGAGGGTTAGGCTTGAAGCAGGTAGAAAGGGGTTTTACTACTTTGGGCCGGCCCAATACAACACACTGTTCTCTCAAATGAAGGCACTGTCTTGCAGTAAATTTAAACTTGCCCTCAAAGCTGTATTTTAATCAAGTATATATTTTTATTTTTAGTTTTAGTTTTAAGAATCATTGTTTTTGTACAGTTTTTGACATGAGTCAATTTGCAAAACATTTGTAAAAATGAAATTCGCTTGCAAAGAAAGACCTTATTTATTTATTCTATTTATTATCATACTTAGAATATTGTTAAAATATAAAAAACCAGAGTACCCTGTTTTTGTATGATTTTTTATAAATACAATAAAATGTATTGTATTATTTTTTTAGTACAGTAAAATAAAATTTTTAAAAAAATTAATAAAATAATATAAAAACAGTAAAGCCTACTCTGGTTTTTTTATATTTTAATAATATCGATAATAGTAGGCCTAGCCCTACAAGGTGAACAAAATTTCAAACATTCTTAGAATATATTTTAATGGTTATTGTTAACTTCTTTGTTAAACCAATTTAAACTTAAAAAACGTTCACTTTTATATTGAATTATGTTGTTAAATTTATATTGAATTGTAAAATGCTGGTTTTCCATAAGTAATTAAAAGATAATTAGGCTAACTAAACAAAAAAATTATTAGTAGGGCCTATTGATACGCCTGGGATTTAATTTACGAACGAAACGCGAACTACACCTGCTAAGACACGGAGGCCTACTTTGATGTTGTTTGGTCGTGTTGCAGCGGCGGCGCGGCGGCCGGCGGCAGCGGTGTGCCACAGCTGCGAGGAGGACGAGACGGACACGAGCGCGTCGGACCAGACGGGCGGGTCGCCGGTGCCAGTCGCGCCGAGACACGGCTCCGCGCGGTGTCGCGGCGGCGGCTACTGCAGCGACTCGGCCGCCCACCACCCGGCGCCCGCGCAGCGTCTCCCGCCCATCGGCGTCTACTGGGACATCGAGAACTGCCAGGTACGGGATTTTTGAAATATAGTGTTTCAGTAGGTGAAAAACAGCTTTAATGGTGTTCATTTTATGTCTAACAATTAGTTTAAGGTTGCGCCCAGCAAATTCTTACTAAGCCGGCCTTCCTACCACATCAAAGAATTTTTTGAGGTACCCATGTCCGATTTTTCTACTGATTTTAAATTAAATTTTGCTAACTTGATCAATGTAGGCTAGTGTTAGAATTAGCCTATTCTGTGATCATTATATGTTTTTATTTATTTGACATTGTGATGTGGTCTATTACTGTTTGTATGTTCAATGACCTATGAAGAGTAAAGAAAGAAAGAACATACAGCCGCTGTTTCATTTTTTTTTACCTAGTCATTGGGAATACCTGATCGGTGTGTCTATCCAAGGACATCGTAAGAACTTTTTGATTAAGTGGTAATAGTAGCCCATATTACGTTAATAGGCTGGAAAGTACTGTTTTGCCGGTCGAGCATGATAGTTTGGTAAAACTTCCCAGCAGTGTAATGTATGATACTTTTCATCAAACTACTCAGAAAAAATATACTTTCAATCATAACGTATTCTTTGCATAAACCAATATCAAGGAATAGTGGTGTAATTGGTAAACCAACATATTCCTCAATCCTTCAAACCTAATCTATAAAAAAGAAAAATTAAACATTTGCTACTGCTGCCAGTGGTGCCACTACATTCCTCTAAAAAGTAACCAATTAACAAGCATCAAATGTCAGTTTGCTGCAAATCAGCTGATCGTTTACTTCCATTTCCTGTCACAGTCCAGCCAAACTTAAGCAGTCCGGTAGACTAGGACATCAATGGGTAACTTGGACTAACAAAAAAGGAACAGAAAACAGATGTTTCTGAGTCAGTATGATGAAAACAATGCACCAGTACTCCGTTGAGGCCTGAAAATCACTGAAATACTATAATCAACTGGTTCATTGAACTGGCCTAATAAATCAATTAATGGCCTATTCTGGTTCAAATTGTAAAAGAGGGAATGAAAACAGATTTGACTTTTTCGCAAAAAATGTCTTGTCTTTATAAATGCTATTATCTTTTTGTCAGTGGTATTGCTGCTTGCTTTAAACAAAAGAAGGATAACAAAATACTATTACCTTTGTAGGCCTAGTGAAAGTCATTAGTGAGTTAGTCCATGGACTAATTTTATGATGTCAAGGTTTGCTAAGTAAGCGGATGATTTTAGGACTTTAACCCCCATCAAACGACCCTAGTAACAAGACCATGGTTGTTCAACCAGACCTGTGGATTAAATGGATTACCTGGAAAAGATGGGTTGAGGATTAAAATGGAGAATTAGGCCTATCCTCAGTGTAAGATACACATATACAATTACTCTTCTAAAGAATCAGAGGTGTTTGATTACCAAGATATATAATATGTTTCATGATTATGTTAATAAATCATTTTGATTTTCCTCTTGTTCAGATCCCGCGGGGCAAGTCGGCGGTGGCGGTGGCGCAGGCTATCAGAGACCAGTTCTTCAGCGGTTACCGAGAGACGGAGTTTGTTGTAGTGTGTGATGTCAAGCGGGAGTCCCCGCAAGTCATACAGGACTTGGAGAACGCTCAGGTAAGCCGAGCAGTGGATCGAAGTTCGGGTTTATTTTGTTAAAAGAGACGGCTTTAGAAATATTCGAAGATTGGTTTTTTTTCCATACAATAATGTTTGAACAATTTGTCCCTTTTATCATTGATAACGTTATTTTTTTTAATAAGTCTTTAAATCATAAATTTTTTGGTTCCTAAAAAATGTCTGGTGAACAAGATTGGCATTTTCAATAATTACCTTATTACCATATAGATGCCGACCACCAGTAAGGGGTATTTTAAGGCGAATTTAAGTGAAGGATGATTGTGGTGCGATCTTGTAGTCTTGTTACTGACAAGGGCCGACATGTTCCTTCAACAGGACAGTTAATTAATAGCTCATCAGCCAATGACAATTACGGGACCAACATTTTAACGTGGGGTGCGAATCTCAATTTCACCTGGTTAACAGTTTTACGAACTGGTCTAATTATGAGGACGGTCCTATGAACGTATTACTCAATAGTGCGGACATTAATCCAAACTAAGGAATTTCCCAGGGGTTAAAAATGTTCTCCCTATTATTCACAAAAAATTTTTAAAAATGTTTCGTTCATGCTTGGCAACCCTAAAGCCTGGTTTCCATGATACGGAAACAGATTCTCGCTACCCTGGCCTCTTCAGAGTTCTTGATTCTCCCTGCTCTGTATGATACAGTGGACAGTTAGTAACACCTTTGAAAGATTTTTTTCCTGTTCGACTGTTTGGTCTTCGTCAAAACTAGACTTTACAGTCTGACAAACTTCACAGGCCTAACCTTAACGCTTAATATTTTCGACAGTTGACCTCTACATTGCATTGATCCGTGCTCTGATTGGAGCCTCGGAAAATCTTACGTTAAAAACTCTTTTGTAAAAGCTGAATCTGTATTTTGTACTGTCAGATTTAATTTGTTAATGAAGAAAGATTAATATGTTTTTATTTTCCAAAGTTTAGAAGTACAACTTAATATACACAACAGTGTGCTAATTATATAAAGTAAAGCTTTTGTAACATGTTTTCAGTCAATGAATACATTTTGGAAAATAATTCAAATATTACCTTAAGTGAGAACTGTGATGTGTTGTGTAACTGAATAAATAAATCCTCGGTTGAGTCTAAAGAGAGGCAGAGCACTGAAGCCTTCACTGCAGAGGTGGCTCTTGAATCGACCCTCCTACAGCTTGGAGGATGAACACTGATAACGCTATGTTCTGTCGAATCATTAGGGATAAAAAAATTGACTATATTTGTAATATTAACCCATTGGCCTACCTATTTTCTAGTGCATAGTAACCCCCAGGAATTCCACTTTTTCTGGCACTTTTTTAGACTTTTACAATAACTTTGGTGTTTATTATTGGATTGACTTGAAATTTTCAGGGATATTGCTATATATAGTATAGATTTGTATTTTATAAAAATATATGCTATATATATATACAAATATATAAAAAAATATTTTTTTATTATGCAATTTATAATTACACTAATATAGTTTTAACATATTATATCAAAATATAATACATTTATTGAGATACAGCTAAAATTAGCAATATAGCGCGGACAAAATTTATAAGAACTTATAGTACCCACCACCTTCAAAAAGAGATATAAACTTACCACTGGATCCTTTCTTCATTTTCAATCATAAAATCACTACACTGCAGTTGTATACACATATTTATACTATTTAGGTACTATTTTATATACATATTTACACTTCACATCTTGAGTGAATCTTCTATCTAGTAGTTGAGAACTGTGTGGTACACCTCAAAACACACATCCATGTGGAGAGGCACCTTGCAAAGTTTACACTGCACCCTGACTTCTTTCCTCAACCCTCTGTCAACACACACTTTGCATCTTTTGGTTGGGAATTCCTTTTTCTCAGTTGGAGGGATTGTTTCTGGGAAGTGTCGTCCCTGTAGCCTCATTTGGTTTGAAGTCGACGGCCGTCCAATAGGTTTGTGCACCACAGTAACCGTCCCCAGCATTTGTTCAGCCACAGCTATTTTGAAATCAGAAAAGTGGTACTTTTTTGGGGTGTTTTGCTGGCAATAAATGACATATGTATTGAACATTGCCATGTCAAGAAGATAAAAAAATATCTTATGATATCCCTTAGCGTAGCGGCGCATTAGCGGGTTATAAGCTAAGACCTGATCCTGCCTATCTACACCCTGCATCCCGTTGTTATATTCGACAATCAGTCTCGGTTTGGTTATCTCTTGAGCAGGTTGGTTTTGAGAACCCCTAACGCGACGCCCTGTTGGTTGGAATTCTATTTCACTGTGCTGGGTACTGAGTGTGTTCACATTCTTTTTGTAGACCCACCGAACAAACAGAATCCCTTCACAACTTCTTTGCACTGCTTCACCTCTTTCCAGGTCCACTCCATTCATGTTAGGCATATGCTTCCTGTTCATTTTTACTGTACCAACAGCATAAGTTTCCCGCGACAGAAGTTTAGAAAACAACATTGGGGAGGAGTACCAATTGTCTAAATAGATAACATAGCCTTTACCCAAAAAATTATTCGCCAGTCTCATCACTACTTCCTCACTAGCTAGTACACCTTTAGGCATTGGTTTTTTGACAGTATAGATTTCAAAGGATGAACAATACCCAGTTTTAGATTCGCAAAGTTTGAAAATTTTGATTCCAAAACGTGCTCGCTTTGTTCTTATAAACTGGATATACGATAGCCTCCCTCGAAACTTCATCAGGCTCTCATCCACAGAAATTTCTCTGTCAGGAGTGTAGTTTCTCATAAACTTATCTTCAAGATAATCAATTACAGGCCTTATTTTACTTAATTTGTCATCTTGGTCCTGTTCTTCATTATTTGCAAAATGAAGGAATCTCATAATTGAGGTAAATCTCTTCAGAGGCATAACTTCGGAAAAAATTTTTGTTTCCAAAAATTTTTTCTTTGACCAATAGCTTTGAAGTGTTGGCTTATCAACAATACTCATAATAATTGATAACAATATGAAAGATTTCATTTCATCTAATGTCACATCAGACCACTTATCATCTGATTTCAAAACTTTTCTTTCCGGGTCAAGAAAGCATTGTTGAGCGTATAGGTTCGTTTCCCTGGTAACCATTTCCAAAAAATCTTGCCCAACAAATTCATAGAAAAAATCTAGCTCATCATGAAGATCATTTATGTTAGGAATGTTAATGCCAACATTCTGACCAGAAAATATAATATTTTTTGGCTCGTTTGGTTCATTATTCCAAACAAATGGACTCTCAAGGGAAAGGCCTATGTCTCCCCTCACTACTTGCTCTATTACTTCACTTACACTATCAGTACCGGTAGGAATTTCTTGCCTGGGTAATTGTTCTATAGCTATAACAGTGATAGTACTGTCATTGGGCACATCCTCAACATTAGTTCCTTCAATAAATTCATTATAATTATCCACTGGAGTGGAGGAATCTACTTGCATACACAAGTCATCTAGATCAGTACAACTAGGCCTAGGCGTAGCAGCGTTTTCGTTTGAAGTTAGCTGCCCATTCAGCTCTGTTTCGAAAACAAATTCATCATAAACAGATAAATCAATTTCCCCTGTACTTACTACTCTCTCTATAGTTTCATCTATAGTATTTGTATTAGGAGGAATAACTTCAGTAAGTTCAATACTGTCACCGTCAAACAGCTCTGATGCGGTCGGCCTAGATACCACGGTCGAGTCTTGACTTTCACATTCGAGATCGGATTCTAAGTCATCCTGAAACTGTTCAAGTGTCACTCGGTCCACAAATTCATCTTCACTCTCATCTTCATTTAAAGATAAGTCGCAATTATCAATAAATCTGTCGATTTCACTCGAACGCAAGCCACAATTATGCGACATCGCGACGAACACAACCTCAAAACTAGCGCCGGTTTGTTTACGTTATAAATTATTTTCTGGATGCCAGAATAGCCAACCGATAGAACAAAATTGTAGTATAACTAATGCAGTTTATCGTAGAAATATTCCGTGACCCAGTACGTGCTGGTATCTATCGGAAAAATCCAAAACTACTAGCACTGTCGCGCGGCGAGAGTATACCGTCGAAGTATTCTGCAGCGTCCGGCCGGCCGTGCGAGAACGACTCGTCGAAGTAGGCCAATGGGTTAAGGAATAACATATAATGTAAGGAGATTCCGATTCTGATTTGTCCGCAGGTGAACGTGATCCACGTGGGGTCGCAGAGCAAGAACGCGGCGGATGAGAAGCTGCGTCAGAGCATCCGCAGGTTCGCCGACACCCACGGCACGTTCGGCCCGTCGTTTCGGGCGGCCATTGTACTCATCTCGGGCGACATCAACTTTGCGCCAGACCTCTGTGATCTTAGACATAGGTATAACTGACGCCAATTCTTGGGGCCCACACCGTCCATAAGACTAATGTTAATTTTAGCATTGGGCTTATGGACGGTGTGGGCCCCGAGAATTGGCACCAGTTGTAACTCTTAATCCAACCTTACCTGATCTTTCCAGGCTTTGGGCCAAAACTCTGTGGACATAGGTAACCAAACCTAACCTGACCTTACTTAACCTTGGGTGATATCAACTTCGCACCGAGCCTCTGTGATCTTAGATATATGTCACCTTCCATAACTTTACCTAACCTAACCTAACCTTACCTTATCAGATCTAACCTTATATAGCCAATCCAACCTTACCTAACCTAAATTTACCAAACTACCTCACTTTACCTAATCTAATCCAAATTAATAATTGAACCTAATGGAAATTTGTTTGCCTGAAAAATCTTTAGCACTGTACAGGGCACTGTTTTTTACTGTACAGGGCTTGTAGCAAGTTATTTTTTTATTTTTTTGTTTTTTTGCTCTTGGTTATTTTTTTATTTTTTTCAACCTCAAGAACTGCTACAAGCCCTGTTCACACTATTGGTCTGTCAGACGATCTCGTAGCAGAATTATCGTGGCAGACAAATCTCATCATTGTACATTGCGTGAAAACTATGTCTCGTTGCATGAAAACCAAGTCTCGCCGTTAAATCTAGGCAGATTTGTGATTAGTCTGTTAAGATCTTCTTTTTTACAGGTTAAGAATGTATTATCCCCAATATAACGCCGGTTTTCTAATTTTTAGCAACATTTTTTGTTTACAAAAGGTTATTTTTTTCTTTAATTTTAGTTATTTTTTTATTTTTTCAACCTCAAGAACTGCTACAAGCCCTGTTGTAGAATTCAGTCGAATGGCTGCAACAATCCAGTAGTCCAACACCAGTGGATGGGTAATTGGTCAAAAACTGCTCAAGATTAAAAATATAGGTGTAGGTATAAGAGACTTTTAAAAAGAATATAGCCATCAAAACTTTGATTATAATTTGGCCATACTATTTGTAGCTAAAAAAAGTTTTAACTCCCAGAAATTAAAAGCTTTATTATTATTAAAACCAAACAATATTTTGGCCCCCCTATTTTGGATTCCCTAAGGGAATCTTGCTAAAGTATTTCCTTAAGATAAATTACTCATTTCCAACCCCCATCGACATAAGAGTATAGATCTGATTTTTATGATCGTTTCCTCACATTTTTCAACCGCTTGTTTCCTTCTCGTTTCAGGCAAAAAATCCATGTGATACTAGTCCATAACGACAACTGCTCGGAGTCGCTGATGGTGTGCGCCAGCGAGACGTGCAGCTACAGCGCGCTGGTGGCGGGGCTGCCCCTGCGCGGCGCAGTCAAGGTAAGCGTACGGACATCGCCAGAAGATGGTTGCGATAGGCTACATACTAGGAAGAGAATAGGTCTGAATCGAGATTCCTGAGAGATTCCAATTGTTATAAGATTTTGGTGAGATCGTTGCAATATACCTGAAAAACAATAGGTCCCAGTGTAGAACCTTGAGGGACTCCGGAAACTACTTTACAGTAGCCTGTTAGAAGTTTGATTGGGAAGGTCATTGGAATTAACCAGGAAGAGGATAGGCCCCGATAGAGTCCTGAGAGACTCCAGAAACTACTTTACAGTAGCCTGTTAGAAGGTAGATTAAGAAGGTTGTTGGGATATACCAGGAAGAGAATAGGGCCCGATGTAGTCCTGAGGGACTGCAGAAACTACTTTACAGTAGCCTGTTAGAAGGTAGATTAAGAAGGTTGTTGGGATATACCAGGAAGAGAATAGGGCCCGATGTAGTCCTGAGGGACTGCAGAAACTACTTTACAGTAGCCTGTTAGAAGGTAGATTAAGAAGGTTGTTGGGATATACCAGGAAGAGAATAGGGCCCGATATAGTCCTGAGGGACTCCAGAAACTACTTTACAGTAGCCTGTTAGAAGGTAGATTAAGAAGGTTGTTGGGATATACCAGGAAGAGAATAAGGCCCGATATAGTCCTGAGGGACTCCAGAAACTACTTTACAGTAGCCTGTTAGAAGGTAGATTAAGAAGGTTGTTGGGATATACCAGGAAGAGAATAGGGCCCGATGTAGTTCTGAGGGACTGCAGAAACTACTTTACAGTAGCCTGTTTGAAGTTTGATTAAGAAGGTTGTTGGGATATACCAGGAAGAGAATAGGGCCCGATGTAGTCCTGAGGGACTCCAGAAACTACTTTACAGTAGCTTGTTAGAAGGTAGATTAAGAAGGTTGTTGGGATATACCAGGAAGAGAATAGGGCCCGATATAGTCCTGAGGGACTCCAGAAACTACTTTACAGTAGCCTGTTAGAAGGTAGATTAAGAAGGTTGTTGGGATATACCAGGAAGAGAATGGGGCCCGATATAGTCTTGAGGGACTCCAGAAACTACTTTACAGTAGCCTGTTAGAAGTTGGATTGGGAAGGTTGTTGGGATATACCAGGAAGAGAATAGGGCCCGATATAGTCCTGAGGGACTCCAGAAACTACTTTACAGTAGCCTGTTAGAAGGTAGATTAAGAAGGTTGTTGGGATATACCAGGAAGAGAATAGGGCCCGATATAGTCCTGAGGGACTCCAGAAACTACTTTACAGTAGCCTGTTAGAAGGTAGATTAAGAAGGTTGTTGGGATATACCAGGAAGAGAATAGGGCCCGATATAGTCCTGAGGGTCTCCAGAAACTACTTTACAGTAGCCTGTTAGAAGGTAGATTAAGAAGGTTGTTGGGATATACCAGGAAGAGAATAGGTCCCGATATAGTCTTGAGGGACTCCAGAAACTACTTTACAGTAGCCTGTTAGAAGGTAGATTAAGGAGGTTGTTGGGATATACCAGGAAGAGAATAGGTCCCGATATAGTCCTGAGGGACTCCAGAAACTACTTTACAGTAGCCTGTTAGAAGTTGGATTGGGAAGGTTGTTGGGATATACCAGGAAGAGAATAGGGCCCGATATAGTCCTGAGGGACTCCAGAAACTACTTTACAGTAGCCTGTTAGAAGGTAGATTAAGAAGGTTGTTGGGATATACCAGGAAGAGAATAGGGCCCGATATAGTCCTGAGGGACTCCAGAAACTACTTTACAGTAGCCTGTTAGAAGGTAGATTAAGAAGGTTGTTGGGATATACCAGGAAGAGAATAGGTCCCGATATAGTCTTGAGGGACTCCAGAAACTACTTTACAGTAGCCTGTTAGAAGGTAGATTAAGGAGGTTGTTGGGATATATCAGGAAGAGAATAGGTCCCGATATAGTCCTGAGGGACTCCAGAAACTACTTTACAGTAGCCTGTTAGAAGGTAGATTAAGAAGGTTGTTGGGATATACCAGGAAGAGAATAGGTCCCGATATAGTCTTGAGGGACTCCAGAAACTGCTTTATAGTAGCCACTGTGTGCACTTACCTGTTGTGTAGTGCAGGGTGTACAGCAGGGTTATTCAAATTTAGATTGGGTAGGTAGTTGCAGTGTACCTAGAAGAGAATAGGTCCTAGTATAGAGCACAGAGGGACTCAATATTTGTGACCCAATATTGAGCACTGAGTGACTCCATATTTGTTACCCAGTATAGAGCCCTGAGGGATCCCACATTTTTGACCCAATGTAGAGCACTGGGTACTTTGGTATTATACGGAGGCCAACCTGATACAAAAAACTGTGGGGGTTGTTAGGTTAGTTTATCATAAATAATGTATGAAATACTTTCCTCGTTTCGTTACAAATTGAACGATACCAGATGTGTCATACTTTCGCCTGTCAAATCCCCTCCAAGTAGGGCAAGGTCAGGTTGTTGACCGGACTGTGTGCATCACTCGCTTACAGGATTTAGCGGGCGAAAGTATGACTCATCCGGTATCGTTTGATTTGTAACAAAACGAGAAGAGTCTTAGTAAAATATTTAACCAAACCTAACATAACCTCCCCAGCTTGATGTGTAAGGATGGCGATCTGGTGTGGCCGCTAGCGGTGGTGACACTTTCAACTCAATCCTCAATGACATCGCTGCCTTCTGGGAGGCATAACACCAAGAATGCTCATCATAATTATATCAAATTTGGACAGTAAGTCAATTTAAGTATGTTTTTTCCAATCAAGTAGTTATTTTTGGCATCCAGTCAAAAAATCTCTCTAAAAATACAGTACACCTCGGATTATCCAGGTTAATGTGGCGGAATACCGATCCTGATAGCAAAAAATCCGGATAATCCGAGGTCATTACAATATCGCCTAAATAGCGATCGCGTACCTTAGCCCCTGCTAAATTGATACTGCAAACGGCGTATCAAGGCAGTTACAACATCTTAGTCTTTAAACTTTTCCTGGGAATTAATTTTGAAACAAATTTAAGAACTAAACTTCACTACGAGTCATACGAATATAATGTTAACGTTTACCGTACTTAAGGTTTAGGTTTTAAATTTTTATTTCAAACCTAAAAACCTGGTCTTTGACTGGATTAATACATTTAAAGTATTAAGATTAAATAATCATAACTCAAAGCATATATCTCAAAACTTGGAATAATCATGACAAAACTTCAAGTAACTCAAAACTTAATACGTTAAAAAAAAAGTAACACATCAAGTCACAGCAATTAGCTTACAAAATTGCCATGCGCTACGCCTTTGTTGATTACTGCTAGCGCCCAAAGTAACAAACCAGAAAACTATGTTCATGAAAATCCCTAATTCACTGCTTAGGCAATAAGTCTCCTTCAACTATTGAGATTCCAAATGCGTACAGTAATGTATTATATTTGCATTTTAATTTTAGAAGGCAAATTTCACTCGTAAACTCACTAATATTACGTTTTTGCCGTATTTTAATTTTACAATTTCTCGGATGGACCGGTCCGGATAATCCGGGTTCCGGATAATGTGAGGTCCGGATAGTCCGAGGTGTACTGTAGTGGCCTCCATATAATACGTAAGTACCGAGCCCTGAGTGACTCCACGTTTGTGTGCAGGGAGTGCAGCAAGCGGAGGTGGTGGTGAGCGGGCTGCCCGTGCACTACGACCCGGCGAAGGTGCGCGCCCGGCTCAAGCGGCTGGCGGAGAACTGCGGCGGCCGGGTGGGCCCAGTGGCGGGGCCCACGGCCACCGTGCGCTTCCCCTCGCTGGAATTCGGCATCAGGTCAGTCCGGTTCTGGACAGCCTTACTGGCGGGTGGCAAAATGTGGAAACTCTACAAACCATCTGCTAAAACTCACGATAATGTCGATCTGTCAAAACACTGTTTATGTTTTTAAGGCACATTAACACTACAAAATTTGTCTTGCAATACTTTAGCGAAAGTTGTTTTGCGCAATACTAAATATAATATCAAGTATTGCTACTAGTAATGAGAATAAAACCTCTTCTTCGACTTGCGGCAAGTCCTGCGAGAATTTTTGCCGTCATTTTACCTGTAAGTTTGAAATAGATTTCAACGAGCCCTTGTTTAATATTTATTGCATATGAGCTTGCAGCATAATCTTTCATATTGTAAGTGCGTCTTCACTTAAACATGTGATCTTATGATTGATTGCCAACACAGATGTTTTCTTTTTTTAAGAACCACGTCAGGGTGTCCAGCAAACGTGGCAATCGGGGTTAACCAGTAAGTCTTGGAGTTTAAAATTATACGGTAAAGTCAGGGAATTCTTACTTTGGTCTGGGGAAACCTATGTAACTTGCCAAGTGGAAGATTCGGAGGCCAAAAATGCCAAGCTATTGCAAGATGCTCTTATAAAAGCTGAAAGTTTTGCTTCAGAAATTTTCTTCTTTGTAGTACTATAATTATTTTTAATTAATAGGCTGTTTAATTTCTTCTTACTTATTCATTTGTAATCAGTCTTGGTTTTGGTTGTTTTACCAAGACTTTCCCCCTTTTTGGTCAGATAAAAATATTGATGCAGTATGGAAAGGTCAGGGACTTTCATTGGAAGATTTGGTAGACACCCTGGAAATTTGTATGGGTAATAATGTCAATTGAGGTAGAATCGAAAGTTGTGCAGAGCTGCAAGAGCGCCCTAAAGGCCTTGGGTGAACACAACATAGTCCAGCTGGCATGGATCCCAGGCCACGCTGGGCATGAAGGCAACGAAAGAGCCGACAGCCTGGTGGGTGAGGGGGCAATGTCCGAACTCATTGGGCCAGAACCATACTGTGGAGTCCCAGTGAGTAAAGGACGAACAGAAATCCTAACCTGGGCAGAGTGCCAGAAGGCAAAGGTATGGGAAGAAACCCCAGGCCTGAGGCAATCGAAGATGTTGATCAATCCTCTTAGAAAGGAATGGAGAACCATCTTCAACCTCCCAAAAGGAGAAATAAGCCTTCTGATAGGTCTCCTCACTGGGCACAGCCATGTGAGGAAATACCTTAGAACAATAGGGCTTAGGCAAACAGATCAGTGCAGATTCTGTCTTTCAGAAGTAGAATCCGCTGAACATATATGGCTGGATTGTCCGGCGTTAGCCCAGAAAAGGTTGAAATACCTAGGAAAGGCACTCTTGATGCCTGCTGAAATAAAGGAAATGGGTGTGCACCAGCTGTTAGGCTACGCGAAGGGACTTCGGCTGGTGGACTAAAAGGAAGGGTGCTACAAAAGATCTTTTAGGTCGAGGTAGCAAGGGGTAATGTTACCCCAGCCCCCAAGAAAAAAAAAAGAAAAAAAAAGTCAATTGAATGAATGACTAACCACGATTGTCGTCGGGTGTCATTACTGAAGAGGGGAGGGTTATGCGAGAGTTGTCTATAGTAAAGTTACTTCAAGCAATCACTGCAGGAAAGATAACACTCTGCTTGAAGCTTTCAGTAGGTAAAGAAGTTGATCGTCCACACTCAGAACAAAACACTTTATGATGGTTATACATGTTCTATAGGTCTATATTATTAGCTACTTTAGCCTACTTAACCCTAGAAAGGTATCGTACGTAATTTTGACGTGTGTGGAAGTGTTTTTGTCCGATTTTGCAATCAAATGACCTTGAGTTCTGTTCCGTCAGCAGTGCTTTTCGCACTGTGGGTTTGATTTAATTTGACAGTATTATGGCTGTTCTTAATGTATTTCCAAATTTAATTGAAAAAATACGTCAAATTTACATACAATACCTACAACAGTAAAATGTGCTTTTCAATGGACTCTTATGGAGCTTATTCCCTAAAATTATAATGGAGCTAAAGACATAATGTAAGTTTATTACATAGTAAATAATATTATCAATGTTTTCTTGTATTTGGGTGCCATCTTTAAAAATATTTATATTTCATCAAACATATTTTAATTTTTAACCACAGAGTAAAATTTACGTTTCAATACCTTTAGCGTATATTTGAATAATGATACCTTTCTAGGGTTAGACAAATTATTTTTCAAAGAAAAAGAATGTGTTGTTTTTGAGATTGAGATACACGTGCCATTATTTGTGTAACCTGTAACTAATTTATTGGTCTTTTAGGATCTAGAATAAAATCCATTCTTGAAAGGAATGAAACCTAAGACTAATCATGATTTATCTCTTAAGAATCACCTAGTTGAGTCAACTTGCCTGCCGATGCGACTCAAAATTGTATCTTAATCTCTTATCATAATATCAGCATTGGAACGACATATAAATTTTTCCCCCAAGTATTTTTATAGCTTTAATAAACTGAATAGCTTATTTTCTTTTTCAGATTTGTGAAATAAACATTCTAACTTTAGTTCAATAAAGGGGCAGAATTCAGGTAGCTTAACTGAAGAAATCATTTTCAAGTCAGCACAGAGAAACACAAAACATACACCTATAGTTTTTCACTGATAATTAACCCCTGAGCTTCTTCTGAGCTTTCTTTCTTTCCAACTTTTGTGTTTCTTTTTTTTCTGTGCTGACTTGAAAATTATTTCTTTAGGAAAGCTAGCTGAATTTGGTCCTTTTCCTTAACAAAATCCTACTCAGACTAAGGCTTTTTACCAGAAACATTTGTATTCTGACCTTTTACTGTTCACAGGGCACAAAAAAGGATGGACAAGGAGGATGTTTTTGGAAACCAGATTGCTGTCGGTTACCCCACAGTCGTCGATGGGCGACGCCAGATTGAATACTCACCCTCGAAAAGTTCTTACAGTGAGTACAGCCTCGAGTCTTTTTGAGGCTATTCTTAAAATATGAAAAAAATCTTAAGAGCGTTAAAATCAAATCACACGTAGTGAAATAATTCAAACAAATTGAATCTACGCATTTAAATAAACATTCTTCATACCAAATGTCCTTTTACTAAAATTACTTTAAAATAAGTTGAGGAATGAACTATGTAGCACATAAATCTGCGTTTTCCTGTTCTCAGAGATAATGCTAACTTGTTGTCAACACGTTCGCTCCGTAGTGCAGGTACACCCGCAGTTGCGGTTGTTCCCTCGAGGCTCACTACGGGTCTACCCGCACACACAACACACAAACTTTACCGCTTCAATGTGCACCAGTGTGATGCCCGGGAACAATGATTTGTTGCCAGCATTTAGCTATGAATCAAGCTTTATTTTGGTGTAACTTGGTACTAATTTCCCTCTGGCAAAGTCATAAAACCAACCATTTTGTTCTGTTTTCTGGGATTTTTCTCTTCATATTGGCAACACAAATGGACTGGTGCAATCCAGGGAGTGCTGCTATGCTGGGGGGGGGGGGGGGGTGTTTCAGTGGACTACGTCCACTTTCATGGTTACGCAGTCCCATGTTTTGCATTTAGTCCAATGGAAATATATCGGGTTTGCTGATCCGCTGCCTCGCAACACCTGAACATCTCGAACCCCCGCCATTGGGTGGCTCATAGTGAACGAGTTAACTAGAAATTTAAACAAACCGAATTTTGAAAATGCAATGGAATTGTTATTATTGACTCATAACTTTCAAATAAACAATATACCCTTTTTGTGCTTAGCCGTGTATAAGGAAGTTTCCATTGGATTGTTATGGAAGACGAAAAAAATTAATTCTCGTATCGGTTTTTAGGGAAAGTCAATTGGTCTGAGTTCAATGGAAACAGAAATGAAGAGAGGAAAATCATGTCATTGGACGGAGCGAGAAGTTACTGGAAGGCCATGCCTCCCGTCAATAGCGGAATGAATGGGTGAGTGGTCGGGTGTTGTAGTTCTTGTTGAGACATTTTTTATTTCATGTGAACAGTTTTTCCTCGCTGTAGAGTGGAAATTGTTTTTAAATAACTTTTTGTCAGAAATAAAATTCAACAGCATTAATGTATTACTTAGCAGTATTACTTATTCTTGTCTTTGCCACTTTTAGAGCAACCTCCTTCAAATACACCTTAATTTTTCATTTTCTCTTGTTGAAATATGATTTTTTGTCATGTGCTTTAGTGTTAAGTATTTTAATCGTGCACTCCCAATGATACTTTCTCCTCCTTGAATTTCAAACGTATTATTTTCCAGTGTGAGTGATGGGAGATTCAAAAAGCCGTTCCCTGTAGCTCCTTTTTACAATCAAGAAAACGTTCCAAACTCAGTGAACTCCAAACTCAACGATTCGTCATGGGAAAACATTCAGAACAAACAGGTAAATTGTACATCACATCTTTTAATGCTTAATTAAGTAAATCTATCCTTACCTCATGTACTCGACTGTTGAATATGCACATGACATGGTGCTAGGCAATCCTATTTACGGCTTGACTGGTAAAATTATTTCCAACATTTTGCCCTGATGTTTAGTTTTCTCCGGTTTTTTGTGTTTAACCTGATTTTCAGTGTGGTGACTTAAGACTAGTCATTTTACAAGTAGTAGTTAGTTTTTAAATAATTTACCTTTTTTTAAAAATTAAACTTTGACGGAAATAAATATAACTGAATAAACATAACTATAATTAAAATAACTATAAATAATAGGCCTGTATCTAATATAGGTAATATATTTTCAGCCAACCAGACATTATGGTGGGAGACCAATCCTGGGGAGGCAACATGGAGCAAGTTTTTCATATGAATCAAAAACAAATGAAGGTGAGTAGAGTTCTTTAGTGGAAGCTAGAATAAATAACATGATCATGGAGCTATTTAGGTTTAGTAGAGGGAGTGAGCTTTTTTATTTTCTCATAATAGGAAATACAGTAAGATTAACTAAGTTATTTGCGTTTTCGCCTCTTTTCTGCCGAAATAGGTTTTCCACAGACCTGGAAAGTTTGGGAAATAGTTTTAAGGTCAGTGCAAATCACTACCCGTCAGGCAAATCACTGGCTGATTTAAGGTCAGTGTTGCAGGGAACCACCTGAACGAAGGACAAAAGTCATGGGAGTTCTCTGGAAATTGTGTTACATCAGAGGACACTTAAAAACATTTGGACGATGCGCTTGTTGATGTCTCAAAAACTTTATTCAACAATAATTAGCTTCTTCAACATTTTGAAAAGTTATAAATAAGGGTTTGTCACAATACCAGAAATATTGGTGTAGCCAGGAACTTATGAAATAAGTCAAGGAAAATCAGATTGTATTATTATTGAGTAAACCTGCAAAAAGGTAAAGAATTGTATGAGAAGTTAAATCAACATTAATTAATTGAATTTTCAATGCACAAAACTAATTTCTTTGTTTAAATTTTGTAGCATTAAGGCTGAACTTTCCTCTTGTAGGCCTAATAGGTGATTTTCTTAAAAATTATATCAGCTTGTCAATTAATTAGGATTGCAAGATTTGCTGATGCACAGTGCCTTAATTTTTTACCTTTAAAATAAATAAGAATTAAAGGATTTAAAGAATTTTCAATGCTGATTTAAATTGCATTTTTTGTACAGGTCATTCAAACGGAAGACATTCCCTTGACTCAATGTTGGACTTTGAAGTGGAAAGAGACGCACAAGAGAAAGAGAAGCAGTCAAACGCGACGTTTGAAAATTGGCTGAGAAACAGTACAAGCAATCTGGTCTGTAGAACATTATTTTAAACCTCAAAACTTCTTTAAGATTTTGTCAATTTAATACTACTACTTTATTTTTCTGAACTTTTTGTCAGTGCATGTGATTGGGATGTGTCATAAGAATGTTCTGGTAGCATTCTTTTGTTGAATGCGGGTTGCCTAACCAAATTATGCAGGCGTTAAGTTCAGTTTGTTTGTGCGACATTCCTGGAGAAAGTTTAAATTATAAAAATTTTATTTTTTGGTATATAATACGGAATCATTTGGCTTACAAAATGACATAATTTTAAAAGATTTGACACTTATGAAAACGAAAAAAAATTATTTTCCAACATAATTGAAAATTGTTTTATTTATTTTTTAATTTCCTTGATGTTAGGTTTAAGACATTCATTAATCATAAATAATTCCCAAATATAGGGCCCTGTAGGTTAAACCGTGTCTTTGTGAATGATGCAAGAAAGATGGGAATTTTCGCCGCATTATTACACTTTTGACATTTGTAGCTCACAAATTTTACATCCAAAAAAATTTGTTTTACTTCCTCGGAACTTTCTTATCATGAGTAACATAAAAATAAATGAGTAACAGAAGAAAACGTATCATAACAATTTTCGACTGCACCACCTTAAACGGAGCCTCAAATTGATTAAAATCAACTTATATCCTGAAATGAGCATACAACAATTTTCTCCATAAGAATAAAGTGGGAAATGAGTGTGCAGGTTTGCTGCCATGGAAGTGTGACATTTTGATATTATTTGCAATAATCTAGTAGATAGAATAAAGTGGGAAATGAGTATGCAGGTTTGCTGCCATGAAAGTGTGAAATTTTGATATTTTTGCAATAATCCAGTAGATATCAACTAGATGAAGCCAAATACCAAGTTTCATTTAAACATGTTGCGAAATAAGCAAGATATAGAATTTCGTTTATTTCCCATGAGGTTAACATTGGGACAACGTACTGTGTTTACCGCTAGTGTTATCTCGGTAACCAATGGACATAGAGAAACAATTAATAAATTATTTGTTTTTTAGGCCTTAGGCCTATTCAATGGTCCAAACAAGAACTTCATAATTTTTTATTTTTCTATCCAAAAAAATCCCAAACACCCATTTTTGTAGTGGTTTCACCACCCAACCCCCCTTTCAAATGGTCCGATCAGGCTGGTTTTCGAGCTTGTCCGAATAATTACTACTTTTTATGTAAACTGAATATTACAACCAACCATAGAGGCACAGTCTGTTCTCAATTCAAGTGGCAAATATGTTTACCTTATTTTTCAACCATATCAATATTGCCGCAGTGTTGTGTTTTTCTGTCGTGTCGGTAGTGACGCATTCTTCATCTCTGTCGTGTTGGCAGGAGACCGCGCCCACATGGTTGTATTTTTCTGCCGTGTCGGTAACGACACATTCTTCATCTCTGTAGTGTTGGGAGGAGACCTCGCCCACAGCGTTGTATTTTTCTGTCGTGTTGGTAGCGATGCATTCTTCATCTCTGTCGTGTTGGCAGGAGACCTCGCCCACAGCGTTGTATTTTTCTGTCGTGTTGGTAGCAATGCATTCTTCATCTCTGTCGTGTTGGCAGGAGACCTCGCCCACAGCGTTGTATTTTTCTGTCGTGTCGGTAGTGACGCATTCTTCATCTCTGTCGTGTTGGCAGGACACTGCGCCTGCAGTGCTGGGTATCAACACGTCCATCCCCCCGCCGCCCATCGTCAACCTGCCCCGTCGCAACGACAAGTACTTCTTCCACCCGATAGAGACGCAGAACCTCACCAACGGACACGCGACGCAGAGCTCGCCGTCCCCCACCTCCTCCAATGTGAGTTTCACTTAAATGTATTGTCTGTGTTAAATAAATTATGTTTACCCATTTGTTTTTATAAACTAACTTTTTGAACCTCTGGACCAGTGTTGCCACCCCTGAGCCAGGAAATTTCCCCAAATGTCAAATGAAAAATCCCAATTTTACCCCCAGCTGAAGCTAAAATCCTCCTATAATCTGCGAAGCCATAGAAAATTAAATAAAATCCCCAAGTTTTCCCCATCGTATATCCAAATTCAACAGAAATCCCTTTCAACTGCCAATTATCCCAAAATTCATTTATATGATCGTAAATATGTGGGTAAAAAAATTCACTCTAAATCTATTATAACCACACATTTTATTATTTACCCTCTGCCAAAATCCACCAAAATTTAAATCCGCCAAAAATTCCTCATCAGACTCAATCCACCAAAAAAAAATCTCCAAGGCCAGGAAAAATCTCCGATTTGGCAAAAAATCTCCAAAAGTGGCAACACTGCACTGGACTGACTTTTGGCAATGATGGGATAAAAGAATGGACTGAATAATGGATCTGCCAGTGTCTCATTGGGCCTGATTATGACCAATCAAAATTTATCGCCATTTTCTGCTTTTTGTGTATATTCATGTTTTCTGTGACCTTGTATATAATTACATATTATGAATGTGGTAAAAGTTTACCTTCTGATCCAAGACTTTTATTGTTATCGAGACCCTAAGTTTCAGTGCCAAAACATTATCATCAGTCCTTTGTTCCTGGGCTCAGCTGATAGTTAGATATTATTTTGTGATCTCTTGAATGAGACTTAGTGGGCTGTAGTAATAATTTGAAGTGAACAATACACACACTAACATTGTGTTAGTGTGTGTATTTTCACTTCAAGTATTATTACTACAGTTATTAAAACTATGATACACGGCCATGGTTTGCGACCTGTTGACCTAACCTCCATTCTTGGATCGTAAGGTTAGCCTTTATTTATTATGTTAAGTAATGATCCAGCGGCTAAACCACATAAAGAGTTAATACATAATTTTGAGTGTTGAAAAATACATTTTTCCTACCACTGCATGGAAATAATCACATTGCCACACCTGTAAACAGTACGCAAAACGGTTCATTTCCGCTTTCATTTCATTCCCGCTCGCTAAATCAGGGTTACTTGAAATGTAGAATAGGTTAAGGTGGCACACAAGAGAGATAACTATGACATTAAACACCACAGACCAGTTTCTATTGATCAGGAATCCTATGACACCTACCATATTCTATATTTTAGTTGCCTTGTTATAAATCAGCTGATTTCATTGTCATTGTTTCCATCTGAACTTCCAGTTTGTTTCAATAGAATAAACAAACATAACCTCAATGAACTTTTGTGTACAGGTTTAATTAATAAATTAAACTGTTCAAATAATGGTGGTAGGAAAAATATTGTGTGTATTACGAGCACAAATAGTCATTGCCGCTCTCGAAATGTTTGGTTGCACTCAGCTAACGCTTAGTGCGGCCATCTACAATTCTCCAGCAGCAATGACGTACTTTGCGCTCTTAATACACAAATAGCTATTTACATCTACTTCCAGTGTCCACAAAATACATCACATAACATGCTGAACCAACAATTATTTATGTAGTCCAACATGTCATGTCAGTGGGGTTGTCTGCAGGAGGCCGGGTGCGGCGAGCCCGCGCGCTGCCCCGCGCACAGTCTGGCGCAGAGCGGGAACGGCGCGGCGGTGGTCGTGACCGTGCGGCTGGGCGACTTCTCCGCGCGACTCACCGCGCTGGTCACCGGCCACGGCAACCGGCTGCCTCTCGCCAGGTACTTCACTCACTCATTTGAGGCCTCAAAAGACAAAGTGGACTAACCCACAAATAGTCAATATTGAGATTTATATATCAGCTGAAACAGAAAAACCGAGATCTATTTAATGGTAAAACGAACTAGCCTCTATCAGCTGTAGTTTTTTTTGAAGGGGAAAAGGTTGGTCCAAAATGTATGTTTACATATTCTGACATAGCCAGAATGGACCAACCCACAAAATTAAGTGGAATTTTGGACTAACTTCAATTTGATTTATGTAAAACAAAATTTTCAATTTTTTAAAGGCAAAATGGGCTGACCTGTAACTTAATATAAGAATAAAAGCAGAATGGACTAACCTTAAGAGCTAAAATTGACTAACCCATATTGTTATCACAGGTAAAGCAAATTCATAATTTTTGGAAACCATTTTAGGTAGGCCTACCAAATAATAAAAATAAATTAAAAACTTATTTAACAATAGGTAACATTTTATGTGTGTTATGTATCATACATTGGAACTATCATTCAAAACAGCAATTTCTGTAGTGATATATATGACTTAAACTTTACCTCTTAATATCTCAAAAATGACTTTTTAGGGTTCGTCCACTTTGCCTTTGGGGCCTCATTTAGCAGTTGTACTCCTCGCCAGATGTATGCTAATGAGATGTTGAGTGTACTGGGTCGCTATCAGTAAAACTGAGGTTGACTTATGTTTGTGTAAATAGGAATTAGGCTTGGTGAACAAGTAAGTGGGCCTGTTGAGTTTTTTGGAACCAACGTTTTTTTTTACATACCCTGAAAACCTTAATTTTGTGTAACAAACTCTGAAATATTTAATATTGTCTTACATACCCTTAAATACCTTATTTTGTGTCACATACCTTCAGAGTGTTAATATTATCAAGAATCAAGAACTTTATTGTCATTAACCTTGTTACAAGGAATAGACATAGTCAAAATAGATTAAAACTAAAATACAATGTGTTCTAGATTTAAAAATCAATATTAATTTTAGACATTAAAAACTCTGATATACAGTAATATGGGTTGTTGATGAGCCACTCAAATGTTTATAGGTACTATGAAAGTTGGTGAATTTTGTGCTACTTACACCGAAAGACATAATATTGTATTACATACCCTTAAAGACTGTTGATTTGTCTTATATACCCAGAATGACTAATTTTGTGTTACATACCCTGAAATACTGTATTTTGTGTAACACAGCTTGGAAGTTTAAAAGACATTTTTTTTTATTTTTTAAAGAGGGTGACAGCGTGGCAGCCTCTTTTTACCTTGCACTTGCCCCCCCCCCCCCCCACATGGGCTCAGGCCTGTCCGTGGAAGTTATCAAGCAAACCCAAGGAATGAGCCGGTACAGTACAAGGATGAACAGTACTGCTAAAAGTATGCGACATCATCAGGACTCGATCCTGCATCGCTGCCGCCACTGTACCGGGGCCGAGTGCGCTACCAACTGCGCCACCGACTCACTCAATGTTGTGTTACCTACCTTGAAATACTTAATTTTACGTTACATACCCTGGAAGTCTTTTTGTTTTATATACCCTGGAAAATGGTTAATTTTGTGAATTACCTGAAAGACTAAATGCTGTGTTACAGTACACCTCGGATTATCCGGACCCTACATTACCTAAATCCCGGATTATCGGGACCAGAAATTAAAAATAAAATCAAGGCAAAAACATAATTATAGCGAGCTTACGGGTGAAATGTGCCTTATTAAAGTAAAATGAAAATGTAATACATAACTGTATGCATTTAGAATCCCAATAATGGAAGGAATCTCATTGCCTATGCAGTACATTACAGCTACAACATTTTCGTGGACGTAGTTTTCTGGATTGTTACTTCTGGGGATGCTAGCAATAATCAACAAAGGCAGAGATTCAAAGATTCAAAGATTTTATTGCACCATTCAGTTTTCACAAAAGGCTTCGTCAATGTTACAAGATGTAGGCGTAGCCTACAGCAATTTTGCCAGTTTGTTTATTGCTGTCATTTAATGTGTTAAGTTTTTTCTGAAGAAGAGTTACTGTAATAAGTTTTGAGTTACTTTAAGTTTCATCATGATTATTTCAAGTTTGAGTTATTTTGACTTATGATTATTTAATCTTAATAAATGAAATATTTTAATCTGGCGTTTTATTCCAAACCTAAATCTTAAGTATAGGAAAAGTCTACATTATATTCATATGATTAATAATAAAGTTTAGTTCTTTAATTTATTTCAAAATTAAACCCCATAAAATTTGAAAGGCTATAATGTTGCACAACCTGGACACGGCATTTGCAGCATCAATTTAGCAGGGGCTAAGGTACGCGATCACTATTTAGGCGATATTGTGACGACCTGGGATTATGCAGAGTTTTTATCATCCGGATCGGTGTTCCTCCACATTAATTCAGATAATCTGAGGTGTACTGTATTCATTTTGAAAGACTGTTTATTCTGTATAACACAGCTGGAAATACTTTATATTCTGTGTGGCACAGCCTGAAGGACTGCTACGAGGCACAGTTCGGCGCGCTGCCGTCGGACGGGCGCGGCGTAGCGCTGGAACACCTGGTGGCGTGGGTGCGCAGCCTGGAGCTGGCGCAGGGGCCGAGCGGCAAATATCTACGGCTCTCCACCAACATCTCGCCCAGCTTCTCGGGTGAGTCGGCCGCCAGACTGTTAGACTGTTGAATCTAATTATGTATGCTATTTCCATACCCAGAATATATCATTTAAATTTGATCCAAGAAATGAAAGCGACTTGAGTGTAAACTAGAAGACTCAAACCACCGTATTACAAATAGATGAACCAATACCGGAAGTTTAAAAGAGTTCAGCTGTGTGAACTGTTTTCCTCATTATCAAGCTACTCTTTTGAGTTATTATGTCATTGGCCTTGATGAAACAAAAGAATAAATAAAAACCAAAAAATAATAACAGAAGCATCAAGGTCAATAACAAGAACATTTGTTATTTACTTTCTTAATTAACAGCTAATCTGAAAAAAATGGCGTTTGCACCTTATTTTTGTTTTGCAAATTAAAGGAATAACCTGCCATTTTGTAACCAAATAACTGCGCATATCTAAACTGTAGAATGGTCAACAGTTTCAGACGTGAGTTAAAGTGAATGAAACTGAAAAAGAAAAAGAAAAGAATGAAAGTGTATGAGTGTTAGTTTAAAGACTGCTCAATTTTAAAGCTTTTTAATCTAAACTGAACTGTTTCTATGTAAAGAAACATTTTATTCTTTACATGAGAATCCATCAAGACTCTAGACTAAAAAGGAATTCAGTAAAATTTATACAAACATAATTGTGCCGATGTATTTGTATGAAATATTTTCCGGTCGAATAAAGTTTTTATTCCTTCTTGTGTTTTCTAGAGCCGCAAGCGGGAGAGACGACGGAGATGTTGGCCCAGTTCTCCAAGGACATGCAGAGCCTGCTGACGGCCCAGCCCAAGTGTCAGTTGGCGTTCGATCAGATCAGTCCCGTCTACAACAGGATGTTTGGTCGGCCGTGTCGCCTCTCCGACTACGGGTGTACCAAACTCATCCAGCTGCTGGAGAAACTGCCGCATGTCGTTCAGGTTAGGGTTTGTTGAAAAAATTGTTATGTAATTTCAAAAATTTAACTGTTGATTGATGTGTTTTATGTTTTTCAGCCGGTTTACCGTTCTATTGGTTTTTGGTGTTCATCACTATCCTTAATACTCTGCTTGTTTTTGGAATTGTGTGAAACCTAATGATGTAACTAAAAATGCATCTGATTTAAAGTGTACTGAATTAGTCACAACAGCACTGGGGCTTAAAACCAAAATATCAAGTAGGATTAAATTAAATTTTCAAAATGTTTGTGTTATCTTCTTCAGTTTTGTCAGTTTCTATTTATTGAGATGACATAAGTTTTTGTCAGGGAAACAGTGTTTTTACTCAAATGACTGTAGTCTTTGTAATTTAGGAGTTAGGGACAAAATCTCTTTCTGATGATCGTAATGGTAGGAATACAAAGTTCAGGTTAAGAGATAGTTCTCCGAGCACTTTTTCAGATCATAACATGTAATTTAGTGAACCAAAATAAACCAGTTTGTATCTCACTATCAGATGAAAATCGTCAAGCCTCGTTCCTTCACGTTTTTCACCGTTGCCTCACTTGTTGTATCATATTTATAAAATACGGTGTGCCCCAAGGATCTATTTTGGTCCGCTTTTGTTTATTTGTTTTTTAACTGATGTAGGCAGCTCTCTCACATGCAGACCAAAATAATCGTTGTTTTTATGCTGTTGACATCAATCTTAAAGTATCATCTGATCTTCAGGTTATGGGCTTAATGCAAGTAATGGCGCTATATCTATAAAACGAGGTGTGTCCCAAGGATCTATTTTAGGTCTGCTTTTGTTTCTTTGCCCCATGATAATGATATAGGAAACTATCATATTGTTCTTACATGCATGCCAGAAAACAATGTTTATGTTGTTGATATTGATGTTGGCTGATTCGCAGGTCTGGGGCTTAGGGCCAGAGCTAGTAGTGAAGCTCTGTCTATAAAATGAGGTGTGCCCCAAAGATCTATTTTAGGAAACTATCATACTGTTCTCACATGCGTGCCAGAAATAGTATATTACGTTACTAGGTCGGGAAGTACTGTTTTGCATGATTTTCATGCGAGTACGGCAAAACTTCCCGGCCTTGTAACGTACGATATTTTTCATCATACTACGCAGAAAAAACCATACTTTCAATCATAACGTAGTCCTTGCATAACATCTCTCAAACTTTCAAATCTAACCTATAACAAACAGAACAAACACTCGCTACGGATGCAGTGCTGCAACTACATTCCTCTAAAAAGAAACCAATAAACAAGCATTAAACGTCGGTTTGCTGCATATCAGCTGATTGTTTACTTCCGTTTTATCCGGCCTATGCCGGTAATGGGTAACTTTCGAGCCAACAAAAAGGAACTGAAAACAGATATTCCTGTGTAAGTTTGATGAAAACAATTTTTATGTAGTTGATATTGATGTTGGCGGATTCGCAGGTGATGGGGGAGGGACCGGAGCGTGTGGTGACGCTGGCTCCTCGTGTGCAGCTGCAGCGGTTCACGGCCGACCTGAGCCGAGTGCTGCAGACAACGCCCGGCCGCCAGCTGGCCGTCGCCGACCTGCCACACAAGTGGCTCTCTTGTATGGGTAAGTGTGGCCGTAGGGATCTGGGTGAACGTAGTTTAAAGGATTTGGTCAAGTGTAGCCGTAGGGAGTTTGGTAAATGCAGCTTAGGGATTTGGTTATGGGTAGTGTAGGGATTTGGTTTAGTGTAGCCGTAGAGATTTGGGTAAACGAACGTAGTTTTAAGGGTTTGGTTAAGTGTAGACATAGAGATATGGGTAAACATAGTTTTAAGGATTTGTTTTAGTGTACCCTTAGAGATTTGGGTGAACGTAGTTTTAAGGATTTGGTTAAATGTAGCCGAAAGGATTTGGGTAAATGCAGCCTAGGGATTTGGTTAGGGGTAGTGTAGGGATTTGGGTAAGTGCAGTGTATGTAGAGATTTGTAAGTGTAGCTATAGGGATTTGGGTAAACAGTTTCAAGGATTTGGTTAAGTCTAGCCGTCGAGATTTGGGTAAACGTAGTTTTAAGGATTTGGTTAAGTGAAGCCATAGAGATTAGGGTAAATATGGTGTTAAGGATTTGGTTAAGTGTAGCCGTGGGGATTTGGGTAAATGCAGCTTAGGGATTTAGTTAAAGGTAGTGTAGGGATTTTGGGTAAGTGTAGCTTAGCGATGTGGTTATTGTAGTATAACGATTTTGGGTAGTTGTAGCATAGTGTAGGGTAGGGATTCAGATAAGTGAAGCTTATACAGTAGATTAGAGTTTGTAAATCGTTGGGATTTGGGTCAATGAAGCCATGGGGATTAGGAGTAAATGTCACTTTGGGATTGCTCTAGATTTGCCTTTTTTATCCATCTATGTTCTGGATTTCTTTCTAATTAAAGATGAAATTAAATTATAGATTCTGAATTGTTGTGAAACTAATTTCTATTTCCCTGTTAAATCCAAAGTCTAAAAAAAATCTAAATACTAACATAACCCCTATCAGGAATGATTTTTAAAGAGGCGACTCTTTGTTTTTAAGTTCACTTAAAATTGGTTTGAACTTTTTCCCAATACCAATTTCTTACTGTCCTATTTCCTGAAGGCAGATATTGTTCAACGAGCGTTTCCTACCCGTTGCCCACAGCCATGTTGTTGACAGTTGCCGATACCGTTACCTGATGCCGTCCCCCATAAAACGTTTTAAGTGACAAAAACCTAGTTTCGAGTAAACAAGCGTTGAAGGTTGAATTCTAAAATTTGCGTTTTTTTGAAAGTTAAAACTTATTAGGGATGTGTCGGGACCACTTTTTCCAAAGTCGGTACCGGTACCGGTTCTTGACAAGATCGGTTCTCGGTACCAGTACCATTGGTCCCAAGTGTTTGTCAAAACTTGTTATATAATGTAACGAACCCTCAAACTTGCAGACAATCTGTTGTATGTTACTGTTTTAAAAATGTTTTAATTTTCAAGAGTAAGTTTCGCCAAGACATAAAATAATATCTCAGTCATTAATTGAATTGTTTATCCTTTTGTTAACAGGTAATATAAAAAATATATACTATGAAAACAAAAGAACAAATTCCTAGGTGAAAAATAACAGCTTACAAATTTGTTTCCATTAATAATTTTATAATTCCCATAGAAAGTAACCCCATTCCAATAAATTTTAAAAATTAGAGTAAAAAAATCAATCAAGAACAAATTCTGTGGTGAAAAATAACAGTTTCCAAATTAGTTTCCATAGATCTTACAATTCCCAAAGAAAATAACCCCATTCCCATTAATTTTAAGTATTAAGAGTAAAAAATCAATCAAGAGTCAAAAAATTTAAGATAAATTTCGAATCAAAATTTATTTTAGAAACATTATCGTCCTTCAATAATAGTACGCAGTGGCATTTGCCATCGGCGCACCGCTCGCGGCAATGCGCGGTGCGATCGATTGTCTTTCGTAACCGGTAGTTACTCCCGCCGATTACCATGGGTACCGAAGTCCTGGTATTGTCGTTTTGACATCGGTTCTTGGTACCGGTTCTTTTGCCAAGAACCGGTGGTACCGAGAACCGACTTGAGGTACCGACACATCCCTAGAACTTATAATCATGTATATTTTTTAATACCTTATTTATAACATTAAGTGTTCTATCTGGGATGCCTACATTTTCAAAGGTAAGCCTGCTTAACCTGTCCATAATTTCCCACCTAATTAGGCAAAAAGCCCTTTCCAAACAAGACTTATAACATTATAATGTAGCCTTATATTTAATTTTTACCTGTCATTAGGCATTTAAAAACATTTTGCGTGTTTTTTTGGGGGGTTATAACGTTCTTAATGACTGGCATTTGAAATGTTCTCTGACGGGCTGCTCTTCTGCTTTGGAAGAAAAACATCAGGGAGTGTAGGAATACCAACATAAACGAAAATAAAACTGATTATAAAACAATTTTATTGATAAAAAAGTACAAAAGCGTAATGTTGTTGCATAACGCAATACGTCATTTTTCTAAAAGTTATCCAAATGTGGTGCTTAAAACGTTATCCTACTCACTTCTTTTGGGGGCAAATTTTCCAGGCCTTGGCTTCTTTGTTTTTAAAATAAAGGGTAATCCAGCTTTTCTATATTCCTTCCTGATCTTATCCTTGCAATTTCCAATATTTACTTCACATGTCTTGGCTTATTTTTATTTCCGCAATTTTGGTCGCTGGGCGATAACGCGACGACCGGCGGGGAGTCCATCTTTCGGCGAGTCGAACGTTATTCCCCAAAAAAGACTGTACAGTTCCGCGAAGCACGCCAACTTTGATATACGAAATCAGGGCTGCCAACTCAAATATCTTCAAAACAAAATATACCATGGTGTAGCTCGTGTCCTGGAGAACCTTTTTTACTGAATATCTCCGATTTTGAAATTTTGTCGCTTAGAACGTTTTACGGGAGAGCCCTTCAAATCTTGTTTATTATTCGATCAAGTGATTTTTATCTGATGTGGTTTGCTGCGCAGGCCGGCCGCTGGTGCCGACGGACTACGGACTCTGTTATGTGGAGGACCTGCTGGACCTGGTGCCGGCCGGCGCGGCCGCGGTCGCCGCGGGGACGGTGGCGCTGGCTCGGCGGCTGCCCCAGACCCCCGCCCAGACCCGCCGCACCGACCAGTTCGCCCTCCAGGTAACCTGCTACTCGATAACTGTTACTTGGAAGTAACTGTAATTTGAAAGTAACTGTTATTTGGATGTAACTTTTTTTGAAAGTAACTAATATTTTTTGCAAGTAACTGTTTTTTAAAGTAACTATTTAGAAGTAACTGTTTTTGAAAGTAACTATTATTTTAAAGTAACAGGTTCTTGGATGTAACTGTTACTCAAAAGTACTAGTTACTTAGGAATAATTGTTTTTTAAAGTAATTGTTCTTCTGAAGTAGCTGTTAATTGAAAGTAACTGTTATTTATAGGTAACTGATAATCATAAGCAACGGTTTCTTGGAAGTAACTGATATTTGGAAGTAATTGTTATTTGGAAATAACTGTTTTTGAAAGTAACAGTTATTTGTAAGTAACTGTTACCTAAACATTCTTGTTATTTTGAAGTGAGTACATTTTAAAGTTACTGTTACAAGAGTTGTGACTTTTTCTCCAGTAACTGTAACCAAACAACAGTTTAGTGGTACATTTTTTGGGCAGTCGATGATGATAAACGCAAGCAAGTATTTTGTAGTGATTCTTTTATGCTGGACGACACACACTAGCGCAGTGAGTTGATGAGAAAAGAAATAAAAAACTATGCTTATTATTAATTTTTATCGTAGTAAAATGGTTTTTGATCTGTATAATGTAAACGTTTCAACTGACAACTGTTATTTGAAAGTAACTGTAAATAACAGGTTATTGATATGTTTTTGTACAGTTGATGAAAAACACAAGCACATATTTTGTAGCAATTCCTAATGCTTGATTACACACTCCAGGGCTGTGAATTACTTTGAAGAAAAGTGAAAAATTATGCTTATTAATTTTATCAGAGTCAGCCCTTTTAGTGCCAGAGCAAAAAATTAATGTAGGTACATAAAGTGCCGGACCTTTTTTCATTGTTACCTGCAAAAAGTCCTAGGCCTTTTTTAGCAAAAATGTAAGCGTTTGGGAAAAAATTCACTAAAAATTTATTTGATAAAATTTTTTAACAAATCTTTTTTTCTTTCTAAGTACTTATACCTACTATTTAAAAATGACAAGAGGAAAGACAAATTTCACATTTCAGACACAAATAAATGTTAATAAATTTAAAAAATGTTGCTTCATATTTATTTTTTATGTTTACAATAAAAAAACATATTTAGGTTTTACTCTGATGCAATTTTTATTAGTTTTGTGTGAAACTACATAAAAAAAACAAGTAAAAACCATGTATAAAACATCAATTTACTGTAATTGGTTATGAGTTGACACAATAAAACGATAACCTTGCAACGATGCAGAGTTGAACAACATCACTAAGCAGCCTACTTTAAACAGTACTCGTTTTCTTTATTTACACTAGAAACACTATTTAACATTTTTTTAAATCCACAATACCAAAATACAAACTATATTTCAATAATAACCCTATAGGTAAAACAAAAACATAGCCTAAAAATTACACAAATGAAGTTGCATCTCCGCCATACGAAATGCATGGTTTATTTATCTACCAGCAGCTGTTTGCATTTCAGTATGTAATTTCAACTAACCGTAAAGACAGTTCAGGAGAAAAGTGACATGAAACGAAAGATTGGTTTGTAGAAAGGCGTTTTGCACGAATTCCAGCCAGTAAAAGCGAAAAAATATATTTTATATGCATAAAAATGAAAAAGTCGCCCTGAGCGATCCCGGTATTTAATGTAGTTGGACCCATCGTCGCTCTGAGCGATCCTCGGTACTGAAAGGGTTAAGGGTTTTTTTATACAAAACCTTTATTTAAACTTTTCAACCCTTATTTTCATCGGCAAACATTAATTATCTTGCTATTTTACTCATTTGTAAACTGGATCATGGTGCAAGTAAAAAATATGCTTATTTTAAGAATAATTGTTAATAAATAAATTTAGCTCATCACTAGACCAT
The DNA here is from genome assembly GCA_035578135.1 of Flexamia atlantica. Lineage (NCBI taxonomy): Eukaryota > Metazoa > Arthropoda > Insecta > Hemiptera > Cicadellidae > Flexamia > Flexamia atlantica. Next base: position 1,391,027 of record JAQJVK010000033.1, read on the forward strand.
ATTTGGAAGAAGGCTGCCACTATGTGAACTATCCCTACATGAATTAAAGTTTTACAAATAAGTTCCTTGTATTGAGAGAGTCTTACACTAAAGGAATATATCCACATAGTGCACATCGAAAAGTTCAGTCAAGTGTTATCTCATCAGCTGCTACTTATCTTGTGTCCTGCTATTTAACCTAATCTGGATTTTAGGCAATATTCCAATAGATCTAAACTAGAAGATGCTACATGCCACATATTATCAAGATATATTGACTGTTGAGAAGTAAATAGCCGAAGCTATGCAATTTTAAACAGTGGTGGCCCTTTTCTGAAAAAGACCTCAACGTAACTTTTTTTTAGTTAAAACAGTTTAAAGTATTTTGATTACCAAAATAGCTAAACAGTTTCAATTAGCAACTGATTATTTTATACAACCATACCATACATACGTTAATTATACTACATTTTCTGGGTGCGGTGTTATAGCCTATAATCTCATAGCCTATAATTGAAAAATTGTGTTATAGTCTATAAAAAGCAAACTGTGTTATAGTATATAATGGAAATGTAAAAAGTGTGTCATAACCTATAACATCGCAACTGTATCATAGCAAATAATGAATTTCACAAATTGTTGCATAACCTATCATTTTTAGCAGAAGTGTGTTATAGACTATAATTTCAAAAGTGTGTTATAGCATATAATGGTTGATTTGTGGAATAGTCTAGAAAGAAGATTTTGTTGCATAACATATAATGCCCATTATAGGGTATAACCCATAATCACAATATCGTTATAGGCTATGAAACAGTTTGTAAAAAGCTTTATATGTTATAACACAGTTTTGATGCATAACCTATAGTCATAAAATTCTAATATAATCGTTAATAATTTGCTGTGTTATAGCCCATAAATCCAAAATTGTGTTATAATCTATAATAAGCAAAGTGTGTTATAGTATATAATGAAATACAAGAAAGTGTATCATAGCATATAATAGTGAATTTGTGGTATAGCCTAGAAAGACGAGTTTGCTGAATAACATATAATAGGGAAGAGAGGCACGCAGCAAATTATAGACTATACCACAAAATCGCCTTTCTAGACTATGCAATAAAATCGTATTTACAGGTTATAACACAAAATCGGTTTTATACGATATGCCACAAATTAACCGTTATTTACTACAACACACTTTTGAGATTATAGACTATAACACACTTCTGCTAAAACATTATAGGTTATGCAACAAATCTTAAAACTCCTTATATATTATGATACAGTTTCAATATTACAGATTATAAAACACTATTCATATTTTCATTATATACTATAACACAGTTTGCTTTTTATAGACTATAACACGATTTCCACATTATGGGTTATAATAGAGTAAGTTATTAGCAATTATATTAGAATTTAAATATTATAGCTTATAAAACAAAACTGTGTTATAGCGTATAATGTTTTTGTCAAAATGTTTCATAGCCTATAAAGAAATGTGATTCTAGCTTATACCCTATAATGGGCGTTATATGCTATGCAACAAAATCGTCTTTCTAGGCTATGCCACAAATTGGCCGTTATATGCTATGAGATTATAGACTATGAGACGCCACGCATGTTCTGCTGTGTAGGTGGTTGAACTGCTGAGCACAGTTGCTGACTTCACACTGGAGTTTGCCAAGTTCTGCCCTGCCTACCACCGCCACTTCGGGGTCCAGTGTAAGCTCGCTGATTACGGGTTTTCCAAGTTGGTAGACCTGTTTGAAGCCATCCCGCACATTGTTTCGGTTGGTACATCTTTTGTGATACAGATATTTACTGTTCATTAAAGCCTGGTTTACACGATGACCAGTTAGTACAGTAGGACAGTAGAAAAAATCCTTTTGTTCTCTTTTGTTTAAAGGTGTTACTGTCCACTGTACTGGTCGTCGTGTAAACCAGGCTTAACTTCTTAGAGATAGAACCTTATCCTAAAGTTATGGCGACACTTTTGCATTCCTCAAAGAAATTGTAAATAAAGAATTGTGAATACTAGATGTCTAAGTTTTTCCGACGCCTAGGAAAGTAATCATGATTATTTCTTATGAGCTGTATATCCTTATGAGCTGTACTCACAGGTAGTGTGGAGTAGCATAAAACATGTAAAGGGTGACAAAACACATAGAACGTTTTGTCTCTACTAGAGAGTCCCTCAGATGAGAGGGAAAGAAGAACCAACTGTTCTCTTCCTCTCACCTGAGGAGGTCTCTAATTAAGACTAAATACAGGGTGTTCTTTTTTAACCCAAACTTTTATTTTATCAGTGAAGGATTATTTCCCCCCAAGATCCCCGAATTTGACCCCACTATATTATTTTCTTTGGGGATACACAAAAGGTAAGGCCTATGAAAGCAATTCACAGGATATTCAGCACCTCAAAACAAACATAACAAATTTAATGCAAGAAATTCAAAGAGGTACCAAGCAACACGTGTTCGGGGAATTTGATGCAGAGGGCATAACTTTATACAAATGCCAGTGGCGGATTGTTTGAGCACATAATATAAACTAATTGCGATCAAACTTTAATAATAGGTTGTATAAAATGTAAAGATCCATAAAACAACACTCATTTTATATTTATATGTGTATTATTAAATTTTAAAAATGGGTTGCGTTAAAAAAAACACCCTGTATTATGTACGCTTTTGTGTTCTGTGCTTCTATCCACCAGATTTTCAGGTGAGCCGGTTAAGCCCTGTTTTGCAATCTGTTTTTGACGGATAGGATCGTAAATAAATTCCTTTATGAGTATATTCATAGTTTTAAGCGATTTTAATATCAGAGCCCGGACTACACGTGACTGACTGGTACGGTGGCTTGTCCTGTAATCCAGCTACTTGGAGGTAACGAATTGTGGATACTTATGAGGGATGGCTTGTGGAAGCGGTGTTCCCTAATGGGCATTAACGTCCCCACTATTGAATACTACGTTCATAAGACTGCCTCATAATTAGACCAGTTCGTAAATCGTAAACCAGGCAAATTTGTGGTTCGTATCCCAAGTTAAAGTGTAGGTCCCTTAGTTGCTATTGGCTGTTGGGGTATTAATTAACAGTCCTGTCTAAGGAACATGTTGGCCTTAGTCAATACAGTAGACGCCCTCTAGTTCGGCCACCTCGGGACCGGACCACCGGCCGGACTACGAAATGGCCAGACTATCCGGATGTACTATCAAAATGTAAAATAACTCTATTAAATTCATTACCTATGCTGTAAAATCAATATAACACGTTATTTAAACATGTTTAGAGTGTTTAATTGCCATAGAAAATATTTTGACATCTTAGTGTTTAACTGTCACATTGCGTCACTCGTACTGAGGATATGAAGTGAACAGAAAAACTCATTACGTAATGTAAAAACACATTAGAAATAAATTTATTTCGTTAAACTAATTGACACGTATTACTTTAATTATAACCTATACCTACAAATTAAATTAAATCTGTTATTTTCTTTTGTTATGCAACATTTTTAAGGCCTACTAAGTTTTTTTTCACTATCACGGACGTGTGTTTACTTTTTTCCCCATTTTAGAAAATATTTTTCTCAAAGTAAATTTGTACACGTTACAACTTACAATTTAGTACTCACAATGTTCACTCACGAAAACCGCACACACGAAATCCCGGATCAAATCTTACTGTACAGTCCTTTGATTACAGGATAAGAACATTGTTTGTTAGTTGAGGTTAAGTGTACCCATCAGTTACAAGCTTGTCTGTAAACTAAACTGACATAAATAGTTTACTTATACGGCCGGAAACTAAACATTCAGAAAAAATCCTGTCGAAGGTCATCCCCACACGGTGCGGCGTGGCGGTATGACGGATATTAGTCACCCTCCTAGGATCGGCCGGACCATCCGGCGGCCGATCCAACCGAAGCCGAACTAGAGAGCGTCTACTGTAACAAGACTACAAGATCGCGCTACAATCATCCTTCATTCACCTGTCATTCATACTTGGCTTAAAATACCTACCTGGGTCGGTCGCCATTTCAAGCGATGTAATGTACTCGAATATTCATAGTTTCAAGCAATTTTAATCTCAGAGCCCGGACTACACTTTTCCGTTGTTGGCAGATTGAAGGGGAGATGGACACGGGCCGGCGCGTCGCGCTCACGCTGCCCGAGCGGCTGAAGGTGGTGTCGGCGCGTGTGGAGGAGCTGGTCCGCGCGCGCCACCCGCCGGGTCTCCACGCTGACGCGCTGCTCTGCGCCTACCTGTGGCGGCATGGCGCGGCGCTGCGGCCCGACCACTACGGCTGTCGGACCGTCACAGAGCTGGTCGCCAAACTGCCCGGCATCAAGGTACCGTTCCATCCGGATTTTTATTAAAGGGCGTATGCTACTAGTGCGACTTGTTTCGTAAAACATTTCACACAAAACACAAAATAGTCTGAAACATGTCTGCAACTTACCGCGAAACAATATATTTTAATGGTGCTAAAATTTTCGCCTTTTGTGCCGAAACACTTAGCAACATTTTTTATATAGATACACTTAAAGTGGTTTCGTGAATGTTTCGCGAAACGAAGTTGCACCTGGTCGCACTAATGGCATACAACCTTAAGCTTGTCATCGCTGGTCTTAAAATTGATTTTTTTCGGACATTTGCCCATCAATAATTAGTAAAAATTATTTTTTCTGACTTTGGCCATCAGTATTCGGTAGGATGATTTTTTCGGGCATTTGCCATTGCTGAGTGGAAAAATGAGTTTCACAGTTTCCGGATCTGGAATATAAAGTGTGATCCCAAGAAACACTAGAGATAATCGATTCCCAACCTTTTTGATGTCGTACACACTTAAACTTAAATCCAAATTTAGTTACAACACACCTTTGTAATGGTATTTAAATAGGCCACATTGTTTTATTGTTTATGATATAGTATTTGTATAAAACATTATGAATAGATCATTTCAACATAAAAGGGATCAATAAAATTGCATTTTTGTATGAATAAACATATATTTCAATGTTGAGAGAATCAAAGAATTGGCTAAGTGTTAAAACATTTCGCGGCACACTGGTTGGGAATCGCTACACTAGATAAACAATGATTATCGCATATGGGATGTGAATTCCAAGCTGTCCCTTCATACAACCTAAGCTAACCAAGGCCTAAGATGGTCTTCACGTCGTTACGCAATTCAATAAGTTGCTCGTCGCTCTATGGTCAACGGGACACCACGAGATGTAAGATGTAAGAACAAGGAATCGAGGCAGGTTGTAATTTTAACCGGAAATCAGTAATTGATGTAGCTGTTTGTGTATAAAAAGTTAGATGTATTTTTAAAATTGGCGGTATTCAACCCATTCGCCTACTTTGACGAAGTGGTCTCGTCGCCAGTCGCTCGGGTGCTATTAGTGAGGGCTTGGCTTAGTAGGTCACTGGTTTGCCACCAGGCCGGTTGCTCGAGCTGTTCAATGGATCGCCGCCAGGGTTCGCTGGAGCCGTAGGCTTTAAGAGTCAAACGAGCACTGGTCTGACGGTACTGCCCTGTCGTGTAGTCTAAGGCGTTGACTGGCGAGTCAATGTTGAAGACATGCGCCAATGTTGAAGAGGAACTGACTCACTCAACTATAACACTAGAAGAGCCAACAACATAGTACTACCGATCCATCATTTCACACTCTATGAAAAACAACTGTCATATCTGGGAGCAAAATTCCTGAACATCCTGCCAGAAGAAGTGAAAAACGTCCAATGTGAGAAGAAGTTAAGAACAAACCTTACCGCATGGCTACATCAGCGCCCCTTCTACACAGTGGATGATTTTGAAAACTGGAGGCAGAACTTTTAAAAACACAAACCTTTGTATCTTTTGTATTAGTTTTAGTGACTTATTTACTGTTCTCAGTGAATAATGTAAATAAAGAATTAATGTCTATTGTCTATTTAATTAGTAAAAAATAATATATATTATTTTACCAACAAAACAGGCAGAGAAACAAAAGATACTAGAGAACTCGGTTGGAAGTACTGAATTTAAGATCCTCTGGAAATAGAATGGCATCAAGGTACCTGTGAAAGGCACCATCGATATAGAAAATCCGTATTCATCGTAATTGATGATGTTTCAAACCATTGGTCAGTTCTTGGTAATACCAGTTCTTTGGAAAAGTACCAGCTCTGGTACCGAGAACTGATGGTAAAATGTCGTTCGTGTAACACAAAATTGCAGGTATATGTTTGGAGACTTAAGACTAAAAGATAATTCCTTGTAATTAGTGAAATTTGTGCTGAAAAACAAAACTGCATATAACATTGGTTAGAAAATGGTTGCAATCAATTGGCGAGGAAAGTTCCAATTCTGATGAAGATTCCAATTTTGCCGTGGAAAGTAAATCCTTAACATCGAGGAAAGGACAATTGCATGTAACTTGCCGGCAAAACGTTGCCTTTAACAATTGTGCTTGGTTGCAGTTGTAGGCCTGAAATGGCCGCAGTTGCCTTAAAGATGAACGTATGGTACACAATGGTGGGGGAGAGTAATAAAGTAGTAATGTAACGAGCTGGAGCGAGTGTCTACTGTACAATTGTGAGTGAGGTCTTCTATAATATAAAATTAAATGCAGTTCTAATCCGTCTTTCCCTTTCTAGGTTATCACCAGTGCTGAAGGAACGCCAATTATAATTCCGGCCGAAAATGAACCACAAACTACTGGAGACACGAAGCAGAATTACTATAGTCAACCTAAACCCAAGGAGACTAACGAGAAATTGGAAGTGAAAGCTAATCCTGATAAAACCGAGGTATGTTAGTAGTTCGGGGTACTAAACATTTTATTTTTTAGCGAATTTCCCCTATTGGGAAGAAGCTGTTACCGTAGTACTCATGGTAAGACCTAAGCCTGCGACCATGATAACTTTTCGTTTTGGGGCCCCCAGAAGCAAAAAACACTATTCGTTCATTTTCATACATATATATATATATATTGATTGAAATGAACATAATATTAACAAAGTACCCTTTTTTTATAATATTTTTATTTATAATATATTATAATTTTTATTATAATCATAACTATAGTAGCCCTAACAAATGAATGTTTTTTAAATGATATATATATATATGTATGTGTCTTTAAGCACGATAGCGGTTGTAAAAATGGCCCGATCGGAATGAAATTTGGCTCAGACCTGTAAAGTAGTAATTATTCGGACGAGTTCGTAAACCAGCCCGATCGGACTACCGGAAGGGGGGGTAAAGGGGGGGAAAAACCCCCCTAAAGATGGGTTTTTTGAGGTTTTACATAGAAAAACAAAATTTATCGAATTTTTGATGGCACCATTGAATCCAGCTCAAAAAAACAAACAATTTAGTAATTTGAATCACTGCTCTATGTCCATTGGTTACCGAGATATTAAAAGTGGTAAACACAGTACGTTGTCCCAATGTTAACCTTATGGGGAATAAGTAAAATTCTATATCTCGCTTATTTCTCAACATATCTTGATAAAACTTGGTAAATGGCTTCTTCTAGTTCAGATCTACTAAAGAATGAATTAAAACCACCCAGTTTTAATATACCCGTAGCAGCAAACCTGCATACTCTTTCCCATGTTATTCTTATGGAGCTTTCATAAACATGTCAAATCTCACTATGTTGGATTGAAATATGGTTTTTGTATTTGAAATTCGTTGAGTATGCAGGTCTGCTGCAACGGGGGTATCTTTATAAATACTTCATAAAGTCGTAATATTATAACTTTTAGACTATAATTTAACTGCTTACTACCCTCAAATAATCACTGATTTCTCAACCACACTCGAAGCAATATTTTTTATTAAATCTGCATAATCTATTAGGCAAGCCTACATAATACATAACTTTTACTAGCCTTTACTCCTCTTGGCCTAATTGATGTTTTTAATTTCCAGGCTGTCAGAGGTGTAGGTGTTATGTCCTCCCCTTTGCTCAACTTGTTAAAGAAAGCTCAGGAGTGTTCGACCATTGAGAATGGCCTGAACGGCTCAGAACTGTACAGTCCGCTAAAGGTAGGCCTACTGTATACTTTCCATGTACGTATGGAGCCACATGTGTAACTCACTGAATGTCAGACTTATCATAGGGACACCGCTTCCTGATGAGCTAGCGGCTTGAAATTTAGCACAAATATTCTTTAGGTAGCCCTTAGGGATGCCAATGGTTACCACTACCCATTGAGGTAGGGACTTGAAATTTGGCACAAATATTCCTTAGATTCTTTTTACCAATTTTATTTTGTTAAAAGTTGTAATCTTTAAATTGCAATACAGAAAAAGTGTCATCTTGTTTACAGTGACAGGAACAAAAGAGGATTAAAACTGAATACAGTTTGGATAAAATTTTATGAGGTCTCCGAGGCTTTAGGAAATCATCTGAGGCACTTTCATTTTTATGGCTTCTCAGTATCAGTCTTAGTCCAAACGTTAATGAGTAAATGTAACCGAGGAATCTTCATGTTGTTTAGCACCAGGAATTACGTTATCAAGAAACATTCTCATGTTATTGGCATTAGTCTGAAATTGAAATTATATTAATTACAAGTTACATAAAGAGAGCTTTAACAAATTTGGCAGTTTAGCTTATGTCCGTAATAGGTTATCTCTGTAACAGGTTATAGTTAAGGCAACCCTATTATTGAAGTACGCTACAAAATAATTAGGGATGGGCTGATTCCGATTCTTGATTCCACGGTACCTTCGATACCGGTGGTATCGAGGATTCGTTGATTTTCGATTCCTTGCGCTACCGGGTTTGATACTGATTCCAGCCGATTCTGACGTAAAAATTTCCAAAACCATACATTTTATATTTCTGTGATGTTTTCCTGAAAGAAACATTAGAAAAATTCATATTATTTGCATAAAGTATTTAAACAAACTATAATTTACTACCTTTGGCAATAAAAAGCTTTATAAATTACTTCTGACAAACGAATAAAATCAACGACGAATAACCTAAATCGAATGGTCAGGGTTGAACCATCATCAAACAGTACTGAGTATGGTAATTTCTCATGTAAAACAAAAATTATAAACTACATACACGATAGTTATGGATCAAGTTCACTATCGTCCAATCAGGGCGGATCCTGGGGAGTCACCGATGTGCTCGGCATAACTTGTTCTACGTCACTCTTATTAGGATTCTTGCGGCAAGTTCGCCGAACGTTAAGATTCGCACTGATTCGGCAATAGTGAACTTGAGCCATTAAATTTGGCCCATGAACCGGCAATACTGGTTTGACATCTCGCAGCCAACACAGTTGCCATTTCATTGTATGATAAAAAGCAGTCGGCGTCGTCGTCGTTTGTTTGCGTTTGTGTCCACTAACCAGTTATTTCTCAAAGTGTTTTGCTACGGCGAATCTCATTTGAAATGTAAATTTGTAAATTAAGTAAAGCCCACTTTGTAATTCTAATTTTATCAAGGTCGTCTGACATTATTACTCTGATGATGGTATACTATGGTTACGTATATTCTGTCTTAAGTTATGGGGTGATTTTTTGGGGAAATTCTGACAGAGGGCAAAAAGTATTCAAATTTCAAAAGAAAATTCTTCGCATTATATATTCTCTTAAAACCAGAAATTCATGTAAGCCTATTTTTAAAAATAATAAAATTTTGACTTTTTCCAGCATTTACATTTATAATCTTATCATATTTATTAGACAAAATATATCAAATTTTCCGATCCATTCTGACAACCACAATTATAACACAAGACAAAGAGCTGATTTTATATACCCTCGACATGCCACTTCCACTCTTGAACAAACTCCTTATTATTCTGGAATCAAATTGTACAATAGTCTGCCGAACTCCTTGAAATGTTTAAGGTCATTGAATTCATTCAAAAAAGAATTGTTCAACTACTTATGTGAAAAATGCTATTATAATATTGAGGACTTTTACTCTTAAAATTATTGTATAACACACCATTGTTTGTAGTTATGACGCTATTTATGTATGTAATGTACTTTACAAATAAAGGATGTTTGGAATTGAATTGAATTGAATGACAAATCATATGAAATGGAATCGCTATCGATCCCGGAATCGAGAATCGTGAGTAAAATTTCGGTTTCGAAACAGGAAACGGAATCGAGAAATTCTGGAATCGGCCTGTCCCCAAAAATAATGGTATTTTCCAACTCTCATCTCCAGAAGCCGGCCATGGAGCCCGTCGTCACACTGCTGCCCCCGGAGCAGTTCCTGAAGCCGATCTCCAGGAAGTCTCCGATCAACGGCCTCAACGGCAGCGTGTTCCCATCCTCACCAGATCCCTCCGCGCTGCCCAAACCCGTCGGCTTGGCACTCCAGGTGGGTCTTTGGATTTGTTTTTTTATTTTTTATTTACAGCGTGTAAGAACACCCTGTCACGCAGTATCTGCGTGGGCAGTAGAAACCACTTAGGTGAACTTAAAAATAAAAACTACATCTACATGCAAAATTTTATCAAAATCGTTAGAGCCGTTTTCGAGATAGGATTTATACACTAAAATTGCTCATTCAAAGTAATAGGATTGAGTACTTGTGTTGGCCAGCACAAGTACTCAATGTTTTATTAAGTGTTGTATGTGTCATGTGAATTTTTAAAAAATTGTTAAACTATTCACGTTATTCGAGAATTTTATATTTATGACAATTTTAGATCATTCCCAGACGATGTAGGTAGTTTCGAATTATATGTAGGAAATTCTCAAGATTAGAACTGTTGACTGTTGGTACGTGTAAACCATATTTTCATATTTCAATAGTTTTCCTTTCAGATGAAAATGATCCGCCTTCACAAAATCAAATCTGAGGCATGGTGTTATTGAATTTCAGCCTCAGGTATGTTTTGTAGACTGGTCAACCCTTCTAGGAAAACTTAAAAACAGTCAAACTCTCTAACTAACAGTCTGGAACCCAGTGCTATTGAATTTCAGGCTCACACTTGTTATTAAGACTGGCCAACCCTTCTAAAAAAACTTAAAGACCAGTGAAATCATTCTAACAGTCTGTAACTCGGCTCTGTAACATTGATTAATTACATGTTGTACTGAATTTCCGCATTTCCACCGCAGTACAAAACCCAGGTGTTAAGTCCACAGACGGAAGTTCTGTGAGAGAAGTTTGCAATTGGTGCCTGTCAATTTATTTATCTTTTACCGAGTTTTTTATTTTTCCTTTCAAAACAAAAACAGAAATATTTTTCTTTTTTTAAAAGGGCGGCCCACTCACTCCTCTGTGCATCATATTAGTATATTCTAAATATTTTTGAGTTGTTTATTCGAACTCTGAAAATGATGATTGTTCCATTGTTTATAGGTTAACGGTGGGTTCGACAACTGCAGTAATTTTTTTGGAGATGTTGACTGGAATGAACAAAACAGGCGTAAGTTGAACTGTAAATACTGGTTTGCATATTTCTTCTACAGTTTCATGTTATCAGCCACTAAATCACTTTTAGTAATAAAACTGGTTTAAATACCCTTAACTGACAAATAGCTTACCTGGGAAAGATGAAAAGCAGCAGATAAAGCATAGAACACACACAAAATATTCACACAAAGAAAATTCTTGATATTTCGACCCTCATGGGGTCTTCATCAGAAGGGGAAATGTAAGAGAATGAGAAAGTTCTAGTTCCAGACAATGGCTGTTCCAGTCAGTGTTGCCAATACTCACTAACTGCACTAAAATTCCCTATGTACAAGCTTAACCAGAGTTTGATTATAGTCCATATACATTCACTGATATAATGTCACTGTCACTATGTATTTGTTTATATCACTATCAAAATACAAGACAAACTTCCTCCAGGCTCATACCCTTGTAATGAAACCAAATGCAAAACATGCAGCATGCACCACCCTACCAACAACTTTACCAGCAGCTTCCACAAAACTCAGTACCCCATCAAAGGCCACCACACCTGCAATACGGAAAACTTAATTTATCAACTAGAATGTAATCAATGCCAAGCCCAATATGAAGGCCTTACCACGGAAACCCTGCGAAAGCGTATGAACGGCCACAGACACGACGTAAAGACAGGAAAAGATAAACCAATAGCAATACACGCCAATAGCCATGACCTCAGCTTCAACGACTGCTTCACCACCAAAGTCCTAAAATCACTACCTAGAAACCAATGCAACAGCTCCATGCTCAGAAGATGGGAACTGGCCTACCAATATGTTACCAATTCCAGAACACCTCCCAACTTAAACATCAGATAACCAACCTTCTCCTCCACACAACCTCCAAATTTTCACAGAAATACCTTATCATTACAAACCAATCCATGTCAGTCTTTTCCTCATTACCTTCCACAGCTAGCTTACAATTATTCAATTCAAAAAGATCATATCTAAACCTATACAGTAGAGGTGTGCGGATAGTGATTTTTTGGATCGGATCGGATTCGGATCGGATAGCTTATGTTCGGATCGGTTTCGGATCGGATAACAAGAGGTTCGGATCGGATAATACTGGATTCGGATATTTACAGCGCGGCGTAATGAGCAGATTTAAGTTTTCTCAAAACTAAGGTAATTGCAAGGAACTACCATATCATCCTAATGTGTAAGGTAAGATTTGCCTTAATAGGGTTGAGTTGTTGATTGTTGTGATAAATTGTTTCCAATATAGGCCAAATGTCAATTATTAAAGTATGCAAAGGTTCAACTAAATATCTGTTGAGAATTTAGAAATTTGTTGATTCCCCTCAAGCATAGGTAGTATATAATTAATTGAATAAGCTTATTAGGCCTAAATCAATTTCAGGATTTGCAACTTAAAAAATCCTTTTCCAATGCAACATAAATTTGTTCACTATTAGGCCTCTGTCTTTTTGTTCTTTTCCTTAGCCTATTGATCAGAAACTAGGCCTAAGTGACTAGACAAAAGAATTAAATATAAAACTTGATTCACCAATCACCTCATATTTGAAGAAAGCTTTACATTTTTATTTATGCACCAATGCCCGACAACCTAGATTTTGATTCACTACAATAACACTAAAAAAACAAAATAAGTCCGAGCAGTAAACTTAACCTAAATTTCAAGATAAGTTTCAAATGTTTAAGTTTCGGTATTAAAGCTTGGTCATTTAATTAGAACAAAGGTCTATTTGTTTTATATCACAAACAACAAGCTAACTCACTAATTATTTTCATAGACGTAGGCTGTCAAGTCGCATTGTACTGTTATCTAAGAAAGTACATTTTAAAATTTTAATCACGTATTGAAAATACGGCCGGCCGGCTTTGACTAGGCTTAAATCGTCAAAGATAAATATTTCAGCAAAATAAAAACTTATTTGTGATCGTTCAACTTTCTATTTCTAGGTAGATAATTGTTTAATTGATAAATGAAGTAAGAAGAAAGACGTTCTTGAGTTAATTCAGCTTTTAAGCAGACGACGACATTAAATGTGAAGTGATTTGGAAGACAAAACAATGAATGAACAGGTTTACCAAATCTTTCACAGCCCAAAATTATTGTAGGCTTTTTATTTTATCGTATCGACAGGCCATGTAAGATATTTACGGCCTGAAATAGTCGTACGAAACATCAACACGACTATTTGTTTATGGGGTATTTACGGGATATTTCGTTTTGGAAATTCAAGACGCCTGACTGTTGGACACTGTCGATACTGTCGGTCAATGGCGAACACTGATTTGTCTTGATTGCGATTCTCCCTCATACCAATCGATGTTTCGTCGGTAACGGATACCAATTGAGACAGAACTATTACAGTTTGTACTACTATTTGTTAACTGATTTAATGCTACGATACAAGAATTTATCTTAAGAAAATGTTTGTTATCGTGTCGGGTATTGCGCAGTATTCTGATCGTATACAACGATCTCGATTCTCGATCTTATCACGAGTCGCAATATCGGCAACCGAAATACATCGCTTGATGCATTCCACTACATAATCGCATTGTGTTGAGGCGTTGTTCTAGCCGCTATCGCAACCGTCGCATTTCAAAGCGTCGTTTTTGCTCCGCGATATTTTCTGTCACTAATGTACTTTCGTCGGCAGTGACTTCTTTTGTTTGGAAAACTTTCCTTACTTGAAAATTTGATCTTACTTTACAATTTACCCCAAAAAATGCAGTCTATCCGATAGAGTCGGATATCTAGTCAGTCTTACCGGATAGTTATAAAACCCTCGGATCGGATTCGGATATCCGACCCGATCCGAATCCGATCCGAGTTTTCGGATATCCGCACACCTCTACTATACAGTGAAATATATCTGACATTATATTAGTGAGTGATATATAAGACAATGATCAAACTCAAGTTAAACGAATACATAGTGACAGTGACATTATATCAGTGAATGTATATAATGTGAGTAGTCTCGTCATGAGGAACTCGTCATGTATATTTAAAAACCATTAAAACGCTTACACAAAATAATTAAGACATGGAACAAGACAAATAACACATTACGTTTTAATGGTTTTTAAGTAATTATGACGAGTTCAAGACGAATAATACGACATCCGACGCCTGATAACGATTCCTCGTGAGTTAAAACTGCAGTAGCAACAATAAAGATTGCAGAGGATCATTTGGCAGTAAAGGCAATTAAACCAGTTTTATCTCCTACAGTGTCAGTTTTGACTAAACCATCTTAATTAGATTTTTCTTCTTTGATTTGTGTATTTTGAACTTTATCTTATAGACTTATTGACTTATAGACTTATGTTGTTTTTTCTTTATTTTTGTAGAATTAACATTGATGAACGTCAATTAAATTCAGCTTTATCTTAAATTGTTATCGCATCAGGTTCCCAATATGTTGGTTGTCATTATGTCACCAAGATACCAGTTAAGATTATAATATCAGATAAGACACCGACCAACTCTGAGGGTATTTTAAGGTGAATATTAGTGACAGATGTTGTGGAATGGATGATACGAAAGATGTGTCACTGGCCAAGGCCGGTGGGTTCATTTGCCAAAATTGATAATTATTAGCCCAATTATCGATGGCAAAAGGGTCCAGTTTAAAACCATCGCTAAATTTTCTAAGTCAGGTGTAATTATTGCCATTAACTAAAGATATACAAGGTGAAAATTCAAAAGCTAACAACTGGAAGAAGCATATTTTACCTATAAGGTTATTTTTTGTTTGTTGATTCTATTTTATAGTGGTCTCTTTCAATAAATTGTTGGTAAGTAAACATTTTTTTTATTTTTTTGTGTTTTCAGGCAGACAACGTGTGAAGTTGGCACCTCAATTTTGTCCCCCTCTACAGCACAATTGAAGGGGCCAGTCATGCCAACAGTTTACTAGTCTTTCATGAAATTCCCCCGTGGAATCAATCCGTCGAAACTACGACACCAGGTCTGACCATCTTTGATACTTTTATATGGAAAGTATTTTTCCAACTTTGCAAGAGTTTCGAACTGTCAAGAACTTTACTGGGGCATTGATCAAGATTTTCGAGTTCGGAGATCTTTGTCGATCGATTTTTCTAGTTTTAAACTTTTATTGTTATTTTTATTTGCAGAGTATTTTTAGACTGGATATAGTAGATAAGAGTAAATTATTTTATTGTACAACCGATCGCTTGCACATATGATGTCGATAATGTATAGTAATGTTTACATTTTCTTAAGTTTATTTATAATTACGTTCTCAGTACCTGTGCATATCAAGTATGTTGAAAGGTGATATTATTTGGAAAGTGGTTAACCTTCAATCTGGCTACTTGAAATTTAAACTCAAGGTGTTAATGTCGTAAACGTAATTTATCTTTTTTGAAATTATAAATACACATTATAAGCCCATGGAATTTATGTGATACAAATTTCCAAACTTGGTTTGGAAATTTAAAGGGAAGCAGTCTTATCTCAAAAGTAAGTTTACAGAACACAAACTGTGCTCACAAAAATGTGGAAATTGTTGTGCCCTTGGGCAACTACAAGAAAAATGGCCTCCTTAGAGGTGGTCACAAAATTGTTCTCCTTTGTTTTAGTGTGTGTTTTGCAGACTTATTTTTAAAGTAAGCCTGCTTATCTTAAAATGAACTTTTAATCTTCAATTTTTAAGATAAATAAATACAGTAGAACCTCACGGCAATCTGAATTCCCAGTTGACAAAAAATGAGATATTCAGAAACTAAACGAAAATTCTCATGTAAGATAAACTGAAGTACCTATGTAAATAAAACAAGTAAAAATGAAGAAAACATCGTCGTTAAAGTACGATCATTCGGGATCGGTCAAAGTAAACTTGTTAGAAAAAAGGTCATAAGTTTTTTTGCCAACAAGGATGCTCACTCATGAAAAGCGGCAATAGGACAATCGTGCATTGTTGGCAGAAGTAACTTTACCAAAAAAGCCGATCGTGCATGATCGGTGGACTGTCCAAGTATCTTTGTCGTACTCGGTTAATACGAATGTTTCGGTGATCCAAATAAGGCTTGGTGCCTCTTGGTGCATATTGAAATGGGGTTCTACTGTTTGATTTTTAGTCATTTCATAGGGATATAATTTAAATTAAAATGTCAGGTAGAAATCTAAATTAAGTAGCCAGTTTGAAGAAGTACCACAAATATATGAGCGAAAAAATATATGAGCATTAAATTTTCGGAGTTTGTTTGATTACTGCAGACCAAATAATGATATACTATTAATGTATAATTATTAAGACTTAAGATTCCTTTTATTTTACTTGTTGACAAAAAATATAAAATTAAAAATATATTTGTTAGTTTTAATATCGATATTGATTTCCTCGCTATGGTTACGGTTAGGTTATGTATATTTGGCTGTAATGAATTATTGAATTTTATAGTTTTAAGTCAGTCACTTTGTAAGGTAAGTTTTCAAAAAAAATGTTGGCTTTTTGTAATTTTTTGGCTTTTTAAATAATCTTGTTTCTTGATTGGGAAAGGGAAAAATCAAAACTAAATTGTTTAGGTATTTCTGTTAATTTTTGATTTTGTAAATACATAGTGGCCTATGTTTTTACGGTGTTTACTATTTCAATGTTGATCATTACAAATAGTTGTGAAAAATTTACTTGTTTAGTGGTACAAAAATGTAAAGATATGTTGAAATCGGATATAAGTATTTTTTTTAGATACGTGTTATTTTCTGTTTTAAATTATTTAGTTTTTAGCTCATGGAAAGTGGCTGAAGAGACTTTTACAACTATGTCACCAAACTATGGTATCATTAATAATATGGTATCATTACTATGGTATCATTAATCACACATTCAATATTATTTTTAGTACAAAACATTTGTTAAGTTCTTATATAAAAGTTCTTCCCTTAAACTATATAAAGTTGAGAAAATGTCAAGATTGCTTACAATAATTGTAATGAAATATTGATATTGATTTCAGGAAAAAGAATTCGTAAATGAAACTGTAATATTGGTTTAGTTGCTGACTGCAAAAACCTATTTAAAACAAAAAACTCTACATTGTTTTTGTTGGATCGTCAAATTTAAATAAAATCTGACTCTGAATTTACCTCAGTATGATTTCTCAAATGCGGTAATGGTTTAAGTATAAAATTATTTTTACAATTTTGTCATTATGCTAAAAACATTATAGCTTATAAAACATGGCTTATAGTTTGGGGTCATAGTTTTACCGACGTCCATTCATTGTATGTTACACATAATATATTTGTAAATTTATTGTAAAAAATGTAACATTTATGTTTTAATTATATCTGCAACTGCCAAATATCAGGATAAAATGTTTGTACAAATGTGAATGTTAAATGTTTAGGTTAAGTGGTCTTGTAAGAATTAATACATTAAAAAAAAATTTAATTTCCCCAAAAGCTTATTGTGATGTCAGTCTCTTTTGTGTTGATTGTTTTGTCCCTAGACAAACAAAATAGGTGATTTTAAAAATGGATCGGGATTTTTCCAAATGGGAAACACAATAACTATTTTAAATTGAAATAAGTCAACACTAGAATAGTCTCAACTCCAGTAAAACACAGTCTAAGTTATGTTATCAAGTTGGACTTTTAAAAGAAGAAAAACTAAAATATTTTCTAGATGTACTTTTGTAAATCAAAGTTCAGTGTTGAATTTACCTTCTGATGATTATAAGTCCGCAAACTGTTGTTCAAACTGTCTGGCAGCAAAATTCTTTATTGCTCAAAACAACAGAATGTTCCCTTATTTGACTTAAAGTGTATTAAGTTAAATTTGCAAATTGGTAGCATTACACAAGTCAGAATCTTATGATTCTAGTTTTGAGTTGAGGAATAAAGTGATGATTCAGAAGAAAATAAGTTACTTCTCTTGCATCTATGAAAGTTAGTAACACAAACTGAATTTTTTAAATTCTTTCTTACATGACCAACTCCTGATCTCCTATGTATGAATTTCCTTAGTGTTAAGGAATATGTGTACAATTATATTTGTCAACATGTGTTTTATGTATATTGATTTCTTTTAAATTGCCTCCAAAGGTTTTGTAGCCAGTGATTTGGGACATTGCAAATGTTTTCATATAAGTGGCCAAAATTCGCTTCAGATCAAACATAAGTGTATGTGGTTTAGCATTTTGGGTTGAAAAACTTCAAATTTACTCTTAATTGTGCTCTAAAAATACATTTTCAGACTTCTGTTTGAAATAGGTTACACCATGTGAATTGTAACGTCTAATTTTATGTTCACGCTTTGCTTACTGGAAGACCGAGCTCTGTTTTTTACGATTTAAGTAGAGCTATGAATGTTGTTGGGTCTGTCGCTAGTTAAAATATCTACCAAGATACATCCATAATTTAAAGTGGGGTTGTCATATATAAAACACATGTTCTTATGATTGCATCTGGTTTATTCATTAAAGGCTGTATGTCTAACCTGTCCAAAAATTATTTTTAATTAGCAAACGTAATATAAATATAAATCAAACTTTTTTTAGCTTAACAATTCTTTTTTTGTTTTTCAAATATATTTTAAGACATGGTTTTATATTTGGTAATCCTACATTTATTTAGTCAGATATAGTTGCATGCACCTTTTAAGGATTAGATTTATTTAAAGGTTGATTCAAGGTTTTGGGACTATTTATATTTTGCTGAAAGTATATTTTTATTAAATTTATTGATCATGAGGTGTGTTAGTTTTGCTTTTTTTGTCTCTTAAAGACGTAGTACAAAATGGGAAACGTTAATTTTTCCCAGAAAATGGTCTTATGAAAGGGGAAATTTTTAACTAAGGCATTCCAGTTTATTGATAGTAGCACTATTTTTAGAGAATCTCTTCATCAAGGTAAGGTTGTCATCCAGAATCACTGAATTGCCACTGCTTTTGTTCGATGTCTTGGATTGTAATGTGATGTGTTCATAAAACACTAATATTAGTGTGTATTTCAAGTTATTGCTACAGTTAACTCTTCCACTACCAATAGCTCATTCTTGAACCACTGTGATCCCATTTCTGAAGACCAGCCATCCTTTTAAGCAGACCTGTATATTAATTTTTTCCTACTTGTAACATGTAAAAATAAAGCAAGTGTTCAAATAAAGTCAAAATATAGACCGATGATAAATTACAAGAAAAACGTCATAGGAGCACTGGCTCTGATTGAAGTTTGTCTATAGATATGACTCAGCAAGGTTCAAACATGAACTACCAGTCTGCGGACTGAAAACACCATTTCATAAAAAACATCGGTATATTTGGGCAGTTCAGTCCGTTGACAATCGGAAGCCAACGTGTTAAACCTTAGACAACTCAATCTCAGTCAGTACTTTATTGGTAAATTCAAGACCTTGTATAATCTCAAACCATTAACTCAGAATATGATCTCTTGTGGTAGAATTATGCACTTTTCAAAGTAATACACATCTAAAAAACCATAATTCCACTTGAACCATGAGATCAATGTTTTTCAACCTTGGTTGAATGAAGATAAATATTTTTCACCAGTCTACTCATACAACTACTGAAGCGGTTTTTAAAAGAGGGTTTAAAAAGTCTTGGAAAGAGCTGAATTTTTCATTTGTTCAACCAAGAAACAAAAAGGAAGTTTGACTAGTTATATATCCAATTCTTTGTGTTGGCGATATTCATCACCAAATTGTAACGTATAGGCCTATTTTATTTACATAATAATATATTAAAGTTTACTTTAATTTTTGTCTTAATCAAATGACAAATGTAACATAATATTGTTTCAATCAATTGAACTGGGCATTTAATGTGTCCTGCCTTATTAGTTTTAAAATTATCCACTGTGGAAGCATAAAATTTGCATTGTAAGATGATTTTTACAATTCAGAGGTCATCTGTACAAAGTGGTCAGCAATTTTGTTGTTTAAATGTACATATGTATGAGTGTATAAATGTGTAGTGTACATTTTTTAAACATTGTATGTAAATGTATGTACTTTTTCTTTGTACAGCATTTGTCCATAGAGCTTAATTTTATTGTAAGAGACGTCTTCAAAGCTCATTATGATAAGGCTGCTCATAATTGTAGTTTTTTATGAGAATCAAATGTGATGAAAATATCCTAAATTATATTTCTTGTTAAGATACTTCAAATTTTTTATTTATATTGGATATATGTTTACTCATAAATAAAAAAAATTTTGAAAATAAGTCTTGTTTTTAATAATTTTTAGATTTATGTTTGCAGGCGGGTTTTCGACTGCTGAATTTAAGTGTAGGATTTTAAATGCATGCGTTTTTGCAGACAAATTCTGCAGCCAAGAAAATTATTGTATGAAACCTCGTATATGATGATTTGGTGCAAAAAACTAGTGATTCGGCATCTAATTTAGACAGGAAAATCGGCTTTAAGATCATCTTTTCATTGTCTACAATGACTTCAGATCAGAGACTTTATCATTGATATATTACAGTGGATGCAAATAAAGTTTGATCAAATGGAATATTGATAACAATGTTTGAGGCCACTTAAAAAGTCCACTAAATTATTTGAGCATCAATCTTGTTTAAAACTAACCTTAAATGTATCTCTCAATGATTCTTCTTTTAAGTTTTACTTTAAAATCTTGTATTAATCATTCTATTAGTTTAGTTTTTCTTTTTATTTGTGGATCTTTAGTGTTTAAGACAAAAGTTACCACACATTTATCACTTTTTCCCCTGCTTGATTGTTCCTCAGTAAATTTAGAATACAAGCTGTGTGACCAAATGGTCATAGTCGAGTTTCAATAATTTCTTCTAGCACAAAAGCTGGGGTTTATGTGATAAATTTGGAACTGTTTTGTTGATATTTGCTGCGAAGACCTTCAATCTTTGTATATGTTAGTTGGATAATTTAGTAATTTTATACAACCAATAAGGATAAACCCAAAGAATGAGAAGTAAGTGATCAAAAATTTTGTTCGCCAACCCTGTTCACTGAGATGAAAACCCCATAGATATTCCAACTTGTTTATTTACTTAAATAATTACATTTAATTGAATCAAAATACAAAAATACAAATAATTATGCAGCTATTTTAAAATTTGTTTTTTTTTATATGATGGCTGAACAAAAGTTTATTCGACATCACAACTCCTATGGAAATAGGGTGTTATTGTGATGGATTCAAGAAGGGCTTTATTATGGCATCACAGTTCCTATGGTAATAGGGTTTAAATGTGATGACTGATATCGACGGGCTATTTTACAGCGTTGAACTCCTACAATAATAATGTTTTGACAACTTTTGAATAGTAATGCTTTATGGGACATTTATATTCCCATGGCAATTGTGTTTTAATGTGATGATAAAAAAGAGCTACTTTCCAACATTTATGGTAGTGTGGTTTTAATGTGATTGTCAAAAAAAATGGCTTTTTTTACACTAAAGCCTCCTAAGTTACTGTAAAATGGTATTTTGTGATAAATTACTGTTAAACTTGGGAGGCGGTCTATAAATCGTGTCAATCCAAAACAGGAGATGAGTCCAAAAGTTGGAAAAAATTGATGAGTTCATTTATAGTAGTCCCCTTCGTTGGCTAATTGGTTATTTTAGCTGAGATTTTGTCTCAAATCTTTACTTTAAGATACGGTTTTGCATTTATGAATATGATAACTATTTAGTTATATAGAATAGAATATTATTTAAAAGAGGATAATGTTTTAACAAGGACCAACAATAATTTATTGAGGTAAATCTTTTTGTTGTGTTCAATTAATTCAGTACATTTCATATGTTTAAAGTGTGGGCTCTGAAGCAATCAAAGTGCTTGATTTTATCTCAGTATGATTGGCCTATTTCTTTGGGTCAGTTATGACAGCAATCTTTTGAAGTTAATAGTCCTAAATCAATGATCTGATTGCCAAATTGTTTCATTGTTGTTAATGTTTTTATAACAAAAAAACAATAATGCCCAAATTTTAAGTTTTTTTGCCACTTAATACAAAAATAACCTTGACTTTTCATTTGCTTTCAGTTTTCAAATTTTTTAACTCGTTTATTCGTGAGAAGAAGTTTGTTATTTGTTATTTGTCTTGTCTGTATAAATTATGTAATTGCTTCTAATCAAACAGCGTAGCAAAATGAAAAAATATTTTGATATGCCTCAGATGAAGAAGTAGCAGATTGGCAAACCAGTGCATTTGTTGTGTCTATTTTTTCATGCGCTCTCAATTTTTGGTGGTTCTTTATCACCCATATTGCTCTGGTATCAAGGGAAATTTTCTCGATATCAAATCTTAAGGTCCCAAAGAACAGTTTAGCCAATAATTACTGATACCAGTGCAATTTGGGCGGCAAAATTGCTTACAAAACTTGACACTGCCAGAAACAACTGGCATAAAAAAATCTATGGTTACCAGTATGAATAGTTCTTCATCTGACATTTAAATTGTAAGTGATTAAGATTTTAAAAATTTTACAAGAGATATTTACTAAGATGATTAATTTTTCTCATCATACTTAAGGACTGAATTCCTAAAAGATTCTGAAATTAATTAATTCATAATAATCTATTTAGACTACCACGTTGTGATCCATATGTTATTTTTACCTGGTACAAGATGATAAATTTCAATTTAAGTCCTAGTGTATAGTTCTTAGTTTTTGCATACATAATATAAATTCTTAGTTGATTGGAACTAACTGTAAAACAATACAACAGATTATAAGTGTTTTTCAACTTATCAAAGACATGTACTTAAATCACTTAACATTGGATTCAATTGATTCATTGATAATGTTTTTCTTGAGATGAGTGAAGATAGTTCATTGTGGAATCAAGATTTTGTACTGAGAAAATTTTTGGTTTTAAGTTTTAATTTGACAATAACAGTTTCATCCATGAGCACAATCCAAAGTCATAGTAGAACCTCGATCAACTGTCACTCTTTTAACCATAACTCTGTTGTCTGTCACTGCTCCTGTACTTTTAATGTGCCGTAATAGACACAGTAAAAACATTCAACAAGTACAACTTTCAGTATGGCAGTTGTATGTGTGTAATTTAATGATAAATATGTACTATCCACTTATGCTGGGTGTAATTTATTCCAAAACTTCTCAAAATCACACTTAGTACAGGTTAATAATGAAATTTCTGTTAAATTTTAATTCTCTTAACCGTCACACTCTCGGTCCCAAGATGACGGTTAACGGAGGTTCCTCTGTAGTTGTAAAATTGCTTATCGCTAAGCCCAAAACAAAGCCCAATTAACAGCGCTGATATGCCATCTATTAAAAATTTAATAGAATGATCTGGTGTTTTAGAACTTGTCACAGAAACATAAAATATACTCATATTCTGAATCAACGAGTATCTTAAGAGTTACTGGATGATTTTTGGTTCAGTAGCAAACATAAAAAATGGTATTTGGACTGTACACATCAAAGTTTAGACTGACTGTAGGCTATTCCTTAAGTTTTTTTGGCTCTAAATGTTCTCATGGAATAAATTTGTTTAAACTTTAACTGAACATCGTCACTTTTTAACTCTGTTATATTTTATTTATGGTTCTTAATAGAAAATGAATAGACGTAGTCAAATATTGTTGAAAAGCCATATTAACATCTTACTTTCTACACTTGGTGACATGAAGTCACGAGCTACCTAATTACTTAAACAGCTGATTCCCGTATTGATTATGTTATAGGGAATGAGCTGAATTTTCAAGGTCATGATATCATATCACCAAACATTATTCCTGCGTTAACACCTTCACTGCGTCATGAGTAACCGGTTACTCATTCCGGCCATTGCCTAGATTACAGCAGCTGAAATCTGACCATTCCCTGGGTACGTTTTGCATATCGCAGTTATTTTTAATGTGATTGCTCTCAATAATGTATCCTCAAATTAGTAATTTTTCAGTGAATACAATTTTATCGCTAACTCTGCATGAGTAAAAGGTCCTTTGGTTATTTGTGTTATTTAGTTTTTGTTGTTATTATTCCATAAAATTTAATATACAAATTTTATTGATACGTTTGTCATCAAAATATGATACCAGCATCCCTCATATCATTTTCTATTGACTTCCTCAATTGCTATTTACTGTAAAAATACGGTCATTAGTTTTTTTCTTTGTTGGATGGTGTCAGAAATGAGTCCTGAGCTGCAGTATGGATCATATTAGTTTCTGTGATGGCAACTAGAGTGCTCTAGTTTCACCCTCAGCTGATACATCACGCGGGGAATGTTGGCTTTGTCACAAGTACTCGGTCACTCATGACGCACTGGAATAAAGATAAGGGGATAATTAATCCTGCTGCAGTGAAACACAATAAAGTATGAAATCTAAATATAATTTTTCGGTACAAATTAAATTATAATTCCTATTATCAAAATTTTTGTAACCAACAGCAAGAGCATATGTAAGTTCTAGCTGCAACAACAAATTATAAGCCCAGGCGCTGCAGTAGCAGTCGTTTACTGGCTGGTGTAGGCAGCAAATGACTTAGCTGAATCCACTAATAGCTATCTTCACTCATTGTTGACTTGTATTTGTGATGAAGAAGTTACTAATTGTTTGTTGGTAAGACTGTGAAGATAACTACGGTGAAAGTCAAACATTCAATTACTTCATGTTTTGTGATTCTGAATTAAATAAAAAACTTAAAAAAACTGTCATTGTGTTTTGTTTTGCCTTGTAGGATCTTTATTGTTATATATTTTTACTTTCCCCCCCATGCAAATTGTAGAAGAAAAATTAATACCATATACAGTATACGATTGATATGAAGAAATTATTGTTTTCATAAAGATTTTCTTATTTGAGTTGTTGGTGGTTTAAAAAAGTAGTTTTTGGGTTTATATCTGTTTGTCCATGTGGATGTGTGTATATGGATGTAAAGCTAGAAATAAAAACAATATTCCAATGTTGATGTAATTTGCTGCTTAGGTACCCACTTAATTTCTCCAGGCGTTTTTGATTTTTTTGATTTAGATTTTTAAGGGCAGTTGGCTAAAAAACCTTAAAAAATTATAATTAATCAAAAATTATTGTAACATTGTCAAATGAAATTTGATTTATTTAATTAGTAAATTAAAATAATTTTCTAATAGTTCCTATTATTCATAATATTCTTATATCATATATCTACATTTTTATTCTTAAGACTGCTTCTTGAGCAGATGTGACAGATTCAAAAATATTCTGCAACCAGAAACATAAAAGAGGATGGAGAAGAAATCAAAACTCTTGTAACAATCTACTCTTATTTATTATCCACATAACGTTTTGGGTAAACAATATAACAAAGCTAAAAATAAGATTTTATTTAAAATAATGTCTTTACTAACATTCCCTACACCGATATATTATTAGGTAGCAAACTTTCTTAAGCAGAAAATGTCTGAAGAAATCAAATTTACAGATGTTTGTAACAGAAAGTTTGCTACAAATAACAACTTTACAAGATGAAATATAATTTCCTGGTAATATTCTAGCCTAAATAATAACCTTAGATAGTGAATAGTGGAAAATCTCTTTACATTGTACACAATTAAAAAATATAAAATATCTATAAAATGCTGATTTGTTAATGATGTAAAGTTTTTTTTACTTTCAATCAAGCACATCTCTCAGTTCATTCCTTCATTTAGTTTTAGTCTATTATCAAACCATAATTCCTTCTGACAGAATAATGTGTCGAAATCAAAAAGGCACGTTTTAGGAATTGAATATGTTAACATTACTTAGTCTTGGTAATAACTTTTTGCTGTACGTTGCGAGAGAGTTGCTAGAGACGTTGCAACCAATCTGCCTTTTGTGAGACTAATTTAAATTCAGAATCGGGGTGATGGAACGGCGGAACAGTCCCGTTCACATCTCATGCTAAAAGCTGTAACTGGTTTTATGAGTCTCAAAACTGTAGTTAGTTATGAAAATAAGTATTGAAAACAAAGCCTGGCAGTTTTAATAGAAAATGAGTGAGTTTTTCAGAATATTTCAACAATAACATAATGGTATAATGGAAGAAAGTAAATTATACACTAGGATATTTACAAATTTACAAAATTTCAAATTGTAATAATATTAGTATCTACTGTTTATTGGAGCTTGTACGATTGTTTTAGATTTTTGATAGTAGTATAAAATTTAATATAATTAAGTCCATTTTTAGGTTCATCAACATGAATCTAGTTTGATCTAAACGTTCTGTGATGAAGAAATATTTAAAAGTGTTTATATATATTCTTGAATAAATGCATAAGTATTCATGATTTGGCCATAAGATTTACTGGCTTTAACCCAAATAATAAATCAGATTTGGTTAACATTTTTGAAGCATCTGAAAACAGACTAGATTTGCGGAAAATCCTAACCTTCACACCCTTCTACTAACTTAACAAGCACATGGAATCATGTGGTTGCAATGGCAGTAATTACTCTAAATAAGGACGGAATAAATTGTAATACATAAAGGTTAATATACACATGCTAGTACTCATTATTGTACATGTTAGTTAGAATTAAAAAAATATAAATTACACCTTAGGGCCTTATATTTACAATTCTACAATATATAGAGGGTTACATGAGCAATACAAGGTGACTTATCTGCCTGCAGCAGAGTTAAGAGAAATATTTCTATTTCAAGCAGAAAGCATTTAGTGAAAGAAAGCTTTTTCTGGTGAATATTTATAATGAAACAGTTTTTTCAATTGTTCTAGATTTGAAAGCAGGATTGAAAGTTTAAAAATGTTCGCAACGATACATGCTCTGCTAAGGACATTTATTCGTTTGATCTTATGTGAACCTTGCCATAAAACCAAAATTTTATAATTTTGCCTCAACGTTTCTGTACATTTTTCAATTTTGTAGATAAGATCATAAACCTTCCTATGAAAAATATTTTTAAAAAAGGCAAAAGCAATGCTTTCTGCTTATAAGACTTTGATATCAAATTAAACAATTAACTCTAAACTATATCTATGGTTATGACACAAATAATAATCCACCACATTTCATAAAGGTATAGATATCGAGATAACAAAACTGTTACAAAATTAAGAACTAAATCTTAAGAATAACTTAAAAAGTAAAGAAAAAAATAAATTTGTTAAAGCCTGTTAAAAGTTTACAGATATTTTGCTAATAAAAAATAAAGTTATAGACCATAAAACATTTTTGTTCACAGTATCTATTCAATGATCCACCTCTTACAAAGTAATGGAAAAACAGTAAGGAAAAGGAATAAAATTGTTGGAGTATAAATTAATACAATTTACAGCATTCATTGACTCAAGCTTAGGGGTCCACACTAACCTTGGGAGTCCATTGAATAATCTTATCTTAATATAAATTGTGTCAAAAACACATTGGTGTCATACACCTACCATTAAACAGGTTTTATGCAAGATGAAAGAGACATTATGGGTTATAAAACGTTCAGGTTAATATTTTACTAACCCAGAGGAAATCTTATAAGTAAACAGGTGATGTAAGTACCATCGTGAAGGATATTAAAAATCTGAAAGTCAGTGCAAAGGTTATAAAAGAGTAATCGGAACACGACATCGTTTGTAGGTTATGTTACTCACTAAGCCTAACCCTATTTACAAGCATCATATTCACTGAAGATGTAGAATTTAGAGGATTTAGATATTTTCAGAAGCACCCTGTATCTCTTGCTAAGGCCGCACAATTCAAAGTCGCTCTCTCAACTTCACACTTCTCCGACTTTCTTCAACCGTGTGAAATTAAAACTTTGTTCAAAGAATGACAGGCGCCGACCTATCATTGGTCTTGGTCTTCCTTAGCTTCACGGTTGCGAACATGTTGCTCCTGAAATGTATAGAACTTCATTAATATAAAAACCAGATTTAGTTATTTCAATTTGTTTTCACCTTATAGTAAATTTTAATTTGAAATTTAGTTTTTCCAAATGGCAATAATATCAACAATTTCCCGTCACAGTAGAATTAATGTAACTTTAAAGCGGGAGAGGGAGGGTAAATGATATACTTCCATTTCCCTAAGAGCCGACCCCACGAAAGAAGACAAAAACACGTGAGAAATTACGAAATCTAAAACTAAACTGTTAAAGTATCGCTATCTAGAGAACAATTAATAAACTTTTAGAAAAAGATAAAAACAACAAACCAAATAATTCAACCAATAGAGAACACTCAATTGATATTTGGTGGAATCTCATGAACTATACTTGCTTTTCATTTGTTTAGGTGAGGGACACGGCTGTCGCTGGTGAAAGACAAGTGTAATTATTTCCCTTTCTCTCCCGCTTCATAGTTGTATTAATTCTATTGTAATGTTGTCATATGAAGTAAATTTTATTTCATGGAAAAACTAACTGATACAGTTTTAACTAATTAATACTATTATAAAAAATAACCGAAGGCAAATGAAATAAATCATTCATCCCAATGTGTATCCTTGATTAACAGCAACATTTATATAGGTACCACAAAGTAGTAATGAAGTAGCCTATGCCAGTAGAAGAATATTAATTCAATAAAAATATCTATATATTAATTTAAATGATTCTTTACATTTTACAAACATTTTCTTGATTTGCACTGTAAAAGTACTCTTATTGCTAAACCAAATCTTTTAGAGATAACCTAAACGTATTGTTTACCATTATTGGTTGTCCCAGGGGTCAAACCACTGCTGATGTTGGTGCTCTTGTTGTTGAGTCCTTCCATTTCTTCTTACTCTCTCTTCCCCCTCCGCTTTCCTCGGTTCGACTTTAGTCGCACTCCTGATCAACCTAGTCCTGGGTAGCAGCGAGGCCATCTTGGGCGCTTTCAAATGGTCATCGACGACGATGCAGGATTCGTTGTCTTCCATCTCGCTCTCGGAGGAAGTCTCGATAGAGCCTCGCCGGGAGATCTCTTTCCGTTCGCCGTTGACGATCGTCTCCTCGGAAACATCTTCGGTGTCGTCGTCCAAGCTCTTGCTCAATGACAAACTCTTCTTGGCCGGAAGAGGAGTAGCATTCGCTTCTTTCGTGATGCTCGTGACGTCGACAAGAGACCGGTGTTTCCACAACGCCATTCCCTCCAAGACGTCTTCGCTCTTTCTGAACTTCCAGAGGGATTTGGTCCGCTTTACTTTCTTCTCGTAAGGTATCTCGACGGATTTCAACGCCATTTCCTTCACCTCCGGATCGCCCTTTCTTCCCAACGTAGTGATCACTCCGACACTCGAAGTCTGCCTCAACGGTCGATGGGATTTTGAGGTTTTTTCCGAGTACCATTCGTTTGTGGCCTCGCTCAACCAACCTCGGACGGAATGCTCTTTCTTCCCGTTCTGCGCTGTGATGCCGTTCTCTTGTTTGTTTCGCTGGTTTTTCATCGTCGTCGTTCGTCTGTTGGATCAACATGATTGTCAGACTGGTTGATTCGATTTGTTCGCCACCACCAAGTTTCAGTCACCCGTCACCAGATTGTCTCGAGTTAATTCAAACTACACCAGAACTACACTCCACTATGAACCACTGATGCATGATAATATGTTTTAAAAGGAGTAGAAATGAGAACAGCAGAAGTTCATGCAATAGCATTGGTAGTACATTTTAAGTTTTTCCCATAACCAGTTCAACAAAATTCAGCTATTCTGTTACAGATTTTAAATTACAATAAGTAGAGGTGTGTGGATAGTGAATTTTTGGATCGGATCGGATTCGGATCGGATAGCTTATGTTCGGATCGGTTTCGGATCGGATAACAACAGGTTCGGATCGGATAATACCGGATTCGGATATTTACAGCGCAGCGTAATGAGCAGATTTAAGTTTTCTCATAAGCTTAAGGTAATTGCAAGGAACTGCCATATTATCCTGATGTATAAGGTAAGATTTTCCTTGATAGGGTTGAGTTGTTGATTGTTGTCATAGGGCCTATATTGTTTCCAATATAGGCCAAATGTCAATTATTAAAGTATGCAAAGGTTCAACTAAATATCTGTTAAGAATTTAGAAATTCATTGATTCCCCTTAAGCATAGGTAAGTTAGTATATAATTGAATAAGCTTATTAGGCCTAAATCAATTTCAGGATTTGCAACTTAAAAAATCCTTTTTCAATGCAACCTAAATTTGTTCACTATTAGGCCTCTGTCTTTTTTGTTCTTTTCCTTATTTGATCAGAGACTAGGCCTAAGTGACTAGGCAAAAGAATTAGATATAAAACTTGATTCACCAATCACCTCAAATTTGAAGAAAGCTTAACATTTTTATTTATGCATTAATGCCTGATAACCTAGATTTCGATTCACTACAATAATAATAAAAAAACAAAATAAGTCTGAGCAGTAAACTTAACCTAAATTTCAAGATAAGTTTCAAATGTTGAAAGTTTCAGTATTAAAGCTTGGTCATTTAATTAGAACAAAGGTCTATTTGTTTTATATCACAAACAACAAGCAAACTCACTAATTATTTTCATAGACGTAGCTTGTCAAGTCGCATTGTACTGTTATCTTAGAAATGTCCATTTTAATGACTTATTATACGGCCGGCCGGCTTTGACTAGGCTTAAATCGTCAAAGATTAATATTTCAGCAAAATAAAAACTTATTTGTGACCGTTCAACTTTCTATTTCTATGTAGGTAATTGTTTAATTGAGAAATAAAGTAATCTGGCGATTGAAAAAAGACGTTCTTGAGTTAATTCAGCTTTCAGCTTTTAAGCAGACGACGACAATCAAAAATGAAGTAAGATGGCAAGACAAAACAATGAAATAAACAGGTTCGCCAATTCTTTGACAGCCCAAAATTATTGTAGGCTTTTTGTTTTATCGTATCCACAGGCCACTTAAGATATTTACGGCCTGAAATAGTCGTACGAAACATCGACACGACTATTTATTTATGGGGTATTTACGGGATATTTCGTTTTGGAAATTCAAGACGACTGTTGGACACTGTCGTCACTGTCGGTCAGTGGCGAACACTGATCCCAATCGATGTTTCGTCGGAAACGGATACCCGAGACAGAACTATTACAGGATGTATTACTATTTGTTAACCGATTTAATGCTACGATACAAGAATTTATCTTAGGAAATGTTTGTTATCGTGTCGGGTATTGCGCAGTAATCTGATCGTATACAACAATTTAGATCTAATCACGGGTCGCAATATCGGCAACCGAAATACATCGATTGATGCATACCACTACATAATCGCATCGTGCTGAGGCGTTGTTCTAGCCGCTATCGCAACCGTCGCATTTCAAAGCATCGTTTTTGCTCCGCCATGTTTTCTGTCACTAATGTACTTTTGTCGGCAGTGACTTCTTTTGTTTGGAAGACTTTCCTTGCTTGAAAATTTGATCTTTCTTTACAATTTACCCCAAAAAATGCAGTCTATCCGATAAAGTCGGATATCTAGTCAGTCTTACCGGATAGTTATAAAACCCTCGGATCGGATTCGGATATCCGATCCGATCCGAATCCGATCCGAGTTTTCGGATATCTGCACACCTCTAACAATAAGCATAATATAGTGCACTACTGTCTGTAAAGATTTATTTCATGCAGTGTAATTTCTAAGTTACCTCTTTACATTTTCAGCTAAAGTTATAAGCTTATCATGCCATATTGCTGTTAGTTATCTACATTTACTATCCATAACCTTGTTACTACATACAGTACAGAATACACTTAGTCTAATACAATTAGGGCAGTTAATAATGTAGGAAACCCTTTATCTCTTAAATATACATTCTATATTTATTCATAAAAAGGTCACTCAGAAGGTAAAAAACATTTTCTTGCCAACGTGATGTGGCCAAAGGCTGCACTCCTGGTCTCAATTTGGGCTGAATGTTGTTGCCAAACGAACACGTATTTCATCCTTACAGTGTTTCAAATGTCAGTGTCCATTGAAAATCCCACCAATGGCAAATGAACTGATGGCAACAGTGTTTTGCGACTTTTAAAAGTTTACACCAAGTTGAATTTATTCCTAGAGGAGAAAAATTTTATTCTGCACATTTTGTGATATCCTACAGCAACTTAACATGTCAAACAAAACAAGCGACCTGGAAAATAATCCCATCACAGACCAGCAGTGTGTTCCTAATCCGTAAGGATGCCCACCCCCTTGCAGCAGCAGCAACTTAACAGAACTTTGCTATCTAAAATGAGACACTTTCGGACAAATCCTGTACAGTAGAGTCCCACAAACCCGGACTAATGTGGACCGAACGGTGTCCGGGTTTGTGAAATTTCCGAGTTATTGGGAAATGAGTAAAAATAAGAAAAAATAAGAATAGTTTCTGTTATTTCTATAAGAAATCATTTATTTATTGTATAGTAAAAAATACATAAACTACATTATCAGTTACAAAAAACTGAAAGAAAAACCATAACAGTTTTAAATGTGTCACACCATGCTCTGGCCTTAAATCTCAGTGCACTTTATTGCTCTGGCAGGCTCTCCGAGTTATCCAGAATTCTAGGTTATCAAATTACGGGTTTGCGGGACTCTACCGTACAGCCCTTATCTGATCCCGAGTGGTTACCTTTTCAAACTTAATTGAATGTATGATGCAAGAAATTGTTAGCTTGCAAATAAAAAGGATCTAAAAGAAGCAATAAGATTATCAAGTCATGCTCTGATGCTTGCGGGATTTTCAATGGGCGTCACTATTTTGAAACAGTGTAATGGTGAAATACGTCATCAGTGGACAGGGAGTGTCGGCACAGACTGAATCCAAGAGTGGAGCTTTCAGTCGAGGAGGTATATGGCAACAATGCCATATTTAGCAAAAAACTTTGTTTTGCTTTCTGAGGGGTGTTTTTATTTGAAGTAATACATTCGAATATAAATGGTGCACTACATTTTTCACAAAAGATTTAATATTCACTGTCTATTTCGAAAATAGAAAATATAAAAACACAAACTTATTACAGTAACTGCACCTGATTTCCTGAGTACTACAGGCTATAAGGTTTCATATATCAATCATGTTAAAATATTATTTTTCAAAACTAATATATCAATCTTATTTCAATTAGAGCAAGCATGCTTGTTTACAAAAACTTAATAGCTAAGTCTGAGTTTAAGGCTAGGGCTCTATTTACAAAAGAAATCGATCTATGTTTAACATTTTAACTACCGTTAACTAGGTTAAAGTTTTTATTACATTGAGCTACAGTTTCAAGAAAAAAATCTCTAAAGAAATTTAAAATCTCTTTCTATAAACTTTTTCCCATAAAAAACATGTTTATCAAGAAAGTGTGTCTTTTAAAGTTTCCAATGATTAATGTGTTTTCCTATCCCCAACGAAACCTAATCTACACATGACCTAGTCTAACCTAACCTAACCAACCCACCTTGCAAATTTATCGCATGAAAAAACTTGTTCATAAAATACCTACGTGTATCTGTAAAAATTTATGACGATTAATGTCGTTTTGTATTCCTATCATAACTTTGACCGCACACAACTTAGCCTAGCCAAGCCTAACCTAACCTAACCTAACCTAACCTAACCTAACCGACCCACCTGGCAGCCTCGTCGTCACTATAGTCAACCTCAGGCGCGGGCGGAGGGTCGTTGCTGAACCCGCTGTCGTTGCTGCTGTGCAGACTCGCGTTCGCCGGGGGCACCGTCCGCTTGGCCCCCGGTTGGCGGGGCGTGGGCAGAGTCGTGGGGTGTGGGGGCAGCGGGGGTGGCGCTCTACTGCGGGGGTGGGGCGCTACGGGGGCGGGGACTCCGGGCGGGCCGGCGCTAAAAGAGGAGTCGGTCGTGGGACGAGCCTGCAACAACGGCAAAGTATAGGCTGGTAAATATGTATTTTAATTCATATTTTAAATTTTGTTACAGGATGAGCAGTGAAGTAAACGCACATGAAATAATAAAATCTAACAGTGATAAAATTTGTATAATTGAGGCGTAGTTTTTTTGTTACTATGAGGTTAATGTGTGGGAAGAGAGAGCAATTGGAACAAGCTACAGAAAGGTCTGCTGTACATCAAAGGCTAAAGGTAAAAAATTGTGTCTATAAACATGTTTCGATTAATTTTTTAATGTTAGAAGGTTAACAAAAAGTTACAGGAATAACAATAAAAGCCAGCAACAGTTTTTAAGGTGAGATGTAAATAGAGGGAAAAACAGCTCTCAGTTGTAAGCAAAAGTGTTACATCACTTTGTGTTACCAGTTGCTAATTCAGCGAAAAACATCAAATCATCAATAGTTCATCCCATACAAAAAATATGACTCCAATCCCATTCAAACAGTACATCAAAACTACACTAAGATCCAAACTTCTTCTATCCAAACTAACAATGATCTTACCAGGTTAGAAAAAAAACAACTGTATAGGTACTAAAATAAAAGTTGCGTAGACTACCATACCTGGGTCTGCCTATAAGCCAGGGTATCTCCGAACTGTCTAGTGACCGAGGGGTGGGGGTGGGAGGGGGGAGGGGGGTGGTTACCAGCGCTGCTGCTGCCCCCTGGCGAGCCGAGGGAGAAGCCGCCGGGTGTCGTGGCAACGGAGTCCTGCCGCCGGTGGGTCGGTGACGAAGTTGTCCTTTAGGAATGGCAGAAAGAGCGGTTAGGAAAATTATGACAAAATAATTTATGCTTGTTTCCTAATCTATGGTGTTGTCAATTGTTTGACTCTGAACCAAAATGATTAGGTTAGCTAGAGCCTAAAATAGCTGTAATTACTGAGTAGTAAGGGGTATTGCAGGCCACCAGGAGTAGCGGTGTCGAGGAGTCTTCCTATACCTAAGGCCCCTTTCACACGAGGCCACTAGTGGCCGCCACCGGTGGCCGCCACCGGTTGCCCGCCACAGCTTAAACATTGTTATAAATGGAGGCCTTCAGACGCGGCCACTGCGGTTGCCCGACGGGACACAGTGGCCGAGCAGTGGCCGACGCGCGCAACTGCGAGTCAGCCACCGCGGTGGCGGCAACTCGTCGCGGGGCATTGAATGAAATGGGAGCTTTCAGACGTAGCCACCGGTGGCCGCCACTCCCGACTACGAAAGCGCGCGCATTACCTGTTTTTTGGGGTAAACTCAAGCAGTTCACGTGCGGAGGCAGGTACAGTTGAGAAGTGATTTTTCTAAACGAGTTTTAATTGTTTATTTTATTATTTTAATGAGTGAACAGAAGAAAAAAAATAAAATAAATGGTATCAGAAAACTGAAACAATACTTTGTCCCTTAAAGTAAGAAAATCTGCAATAAAATAAAATTAATGTACAATCACTCCGCAAATACATTAGACAACGTACTGCGTTTACCACCAAACAAAAATATCAATTATCCCCGCAACCAGTTGACATAGACTAATAATTCAAAATACTGAATTATTTACTTTTTGAAGTCAAATCTAATGGTTTCAAGTATATTTTCTTTAGTAGTTCCATATTTTGTGAAATTTGAAAAGTATGAATTTTTTAACACTTCCCATATTATCTTCTAAACCTGAATTGATACAGCCATGCGAGTGGTGTCATTTTATTTGTCATCTTAAGCTCTAAAAACCATAAAATTTTTATCAAATTCGTTAGAGCCGTTTTTGAGAAATTTGGATTCGCCTGGAGATATCATGGCTTTATACCTACATGCCTAATTTCATGAAAATTGGGCCACTGGTGTCGTCTCAAGCTTTGTTTACATACATCCGCACATCCACAGTGTGGATTCCCCACACATGGACAGACAGGCACCACTCCGAAAACCACGTTTTGGATTCAGGGAGAACTAAAACGAATATTTCCACTAACAACTCAAATTCGAAACTTTTGACGAAAACAATACTTTCCCCAAATACTATGTATAGGGGGAGAAAGTAAAAGTGGAAAAAAGGAACAGGAACATTCGGAAATAGTTCAAAATAAACTATTTCTGGCGGCACATAGTTCGTCATACAACGTGTAATAAAGGCCATTGTCCTTCCTATTCGTTAGTACTGGATGAACATGGAACATATCCACCTGCATCTCCGCCTTCTTTTCTTGATTGGTGATGCGAGAAGAATGAGTTGTTTATTACTCATCAGCATTTTCTCGACTAAATCGGAGGTGGCTATTGGTGGAGTGGCCTGCTAGTTGCCTGTACCGTCAACTGCAGTTACCCGGGCTGGTAACCGGTGGCGGCCACCGGTGGCGGCCACTAGTGGCCTCGTGTGAAAGAGCCCTAAGGTGACCAGACGTCCCGTTTTGAATGGAACAGTCCCGTTTTTTAGCGACGTGTCCCGTTGTCCCGACAAACTCTCTGGGGACGCCCATTTGTCCCGTTTTGGCGTTAATGGTAAGAAAAATACTTTAAAAGTACGTTTTAATGCGTAAAAAACTCAAATTTTCCGGTTCTTTTGTAGTTTTCTAGTAACTTAAAATTAATGGTTAAGATGAACAAAAGTACAGCACGTATTTTCAATCTGAAAGTGTCTAAAAACCCACCAAAATGCTCCTAATTTTTCAAAATTTTACGAGGGAGGACCCCCGGACCCCCTCTCTTTTTTGGGGGAATGAAAATACGTTTCAAAGTAAAAACTCTGAATACATTTTTTAGTTCTTTTATAGTTTCCTTGTAACTTAAAATTAATGGTAAAGATGAACTAGAGTCTAGCACATATTTTTAATCTGAAAGAGCCTAAAACGCTCCAAAATGCTCCTTATTTTTCAAAATTTTCCCCCTTTGATTGTGGGGGGGGGGTATTCCATACTCCCCACACCCCCCCCTCCCCGGAGGTCGGCGTTCCATTTTGGCTGTTCCAAAATCTGGTCACCTTAACTATACCCCTCCTCTCATTTATTTGGGTTACAGCCATTCAAACCTCTGCATTTTTTGAAATAAAACAATATTTTGTGTCTTTTTGATCTATTTTTATTTTTTGTATGTTTATATTTTTTGAGAAATTAGACTTTTAAATCTAAAAATGGTCACCATACTGGATGGTTCAAAGTAAAAACTTATTTATACTCCACATTAAAATGTGCCCCGATAGTCTTAAGGAACCAAGTTTAAGGTTGGTACAATACCTCATTTCCTTCATTTGTAACAATTTGTAAAAACACATACATACCTATAGATGAAATATTATCCTCGAGAGAGTCAAGGTTATTTTGCAAAATCTGTTTATTTCAATGTAAGGGCATTCACCCACAATGGAAACCTGTCCTGTTTGAATACTCCTAGTTTAAAACCCTACCCAAATTTACAAAGTTACTTAAGTAATCGTTTGAAAATAAATCAGTTCAATTTACTAACGTTACAGAATCGTCGATCAGTGGTTCGGTGTAAGCAAGGGGGAACCAGCCGCTACACTGAGTGCGAAGGTTCTCTCCAAACTGCCAGCCTTTGTTGCGCTCACCTGAAGAGAAACAGACACAAGTAGGTCGGTCAAACGACATAGTCCAGTCTCCCTATAAGACTTTAATTTTAATTTTAATCCTAAAATTTGACAAAAAAATTTATTTTGTACCTTTAAAGTACTTGAACCGTATATTAAACATGAAGTAAAATATTTCATTTTGACAATACATCAAGACATTGAAATGCCTTGAAACCCCATTTATAGATTTTATACTAAACTTCAAACTTAAGTCTAAAAACTAAACTTAAACTTAAAACTTAAAGACCTTACTATTCAATATTTTTTGATGGGGGATGATACCACACACCGTTATGTAATGGTTTCTGAGGGGGGGATTAAGTGTAACCGTTAAGTCCTTTACATAAGGTGGACAGGGTCTGATAAGTCCTTAACACATCGGCTGTGGAAAAATCAATGAATTGCACTTCAAAAGTGTGGGATGGTTCAGACTACAAAAATCACACAATGATGAATAAAACCCATGGTAGGAATCGCAAATACATACTGCACCAGAAACTGGCTCTACTGAACTTACAAGTGGTATCTGTTTGTCAGCGTAAATTCTGGCCCCAAAAAAGCTGAGCTAGTGCTGAAGCATTTTTTTTTACAATGGCAGGTGCACTGTGACTCGTGTGCAAGTCAACCGCCCCCAAAGCTAGGGTCGCCTGACACACATCCAAATCATCCGCAGCCAACATGTCAATTTATGGACAGCTCCTGATATATTTGGGGGTTTTGAGGCATCTGCCCATTGGATATATCCCTAACAAAACTTTCACACCCCCTTTTATCCCTCCCTAAATTACTACCTGTATCACCTCAAACTTTTTTAAAACCCATCCCCCTTAACTGTGGCAAAAGTTGGCCCTCCGCGGTTCCGACGTGATCAGTGGCACATAGTTTAATTACATGATCAACACCAGAGCATAAAATAACATGTTAACTACAATGCTGAGATTTTGTCGCCCAGTGGCTATGGGTAGTCCCGGCATTTTTTTTGGTTTTTTAGGGGTAAATGATAGTTCAATGCTCTTTTAAATGTAAATTTTGCAAAAGCCCTTTAGGTTTTTAAATTAGTGTCCAGCACCAGGATATAATTTACGTACTTATCTTAAACAGCTTAAAATTGTAATTGTTTTTCTTTCCCGTTCATATAAAGAGCTCTAAAGTGAGAATCCAATATTGGCTTTGGACTTATTATCCAAAGTAAATGAGATTATGTCATTGAAAAAAAATTACGTTCAAAATAATTAGGATGAATAAAAACATTTAAATCATCAGTAACAATAATAATGGCAGAATGTGATTTTTAACAGTCATAAAATATAAAGCTGAAATTTATTCTGTGGTCTTAGATTTACGAAGAAAATTGTTTAAGGTTTGTAATACTCTTTTGAAACTGAGCTATAATTTTGGCCCAGGAGGTTGTAAAGGCAGCCTTGGCCTCTTACAACGTTCTAGAATAAGTAATTTAGTGAGTCTGTTTGGTCTGTTTCCAAGTTAATATAATGGGAAAATTCATTTAAAAATACATAGAAAT
Organism: Flexamia atlantica; assembly: GCA_035578135.1. NCBI lineage: Eukaryota > Metazoa > Arthropoda > Insecta > Hemiptera > Cicadellidae > Flexamia > Flexamia atlantica. The sequence continues at coordinate 1,430,339 of JAQJVK010000033.1, forward strand.
CTGTGATTTTCACTTCTACTTTTTAAATTTTTCCCCCCCAGACCCCCTCTTTACAGGGGGGTATTCCATAACCCCAGACCCCACCATTAGTTTTGTCTCCCCCAAAGTTAAAAACTGGATGCACCTATGTCGCCCAGTGGAATTCCTTCAAAATTTGCTCTGATCATCATGGAAAGGGGGGGTTTTCGTCTCAACACGACGAAAACAACTACATTTTACACTGCAGGGCTCGTGGCGTGGACGTAGTTTCAGGAAAATACACTAGAGTGGAGCACCAAATGGTCTGCCACTTTTCAGGGTCAACTGTACAGTCATAACATGAAAAAAAAACTAGCAGAACCATTGTACCAACAAAATAACAGAATAAATCAGATGAGGACGTCAAATCCGTCTTAACTCAGGTGTCGCGGTTAACAAAACAAGGGTGTTGCATGTGATATCTCGTGTGTCGCCATATAGCGTGTAGAGAATACTACCACGGAATAACTCATCCGTTGCGGTTAAAGGGTTAACCTTTTAGCTTGTTAAAGGATTTTAACTGTGAGGTTAACGGGTTCTTTCCCCTGTAACGGCTCATCCCCCTTTGGACACTTTCTAATATTTCAAAATTATAGCCTAACCTAACATACCCTAACCTTTACTAGCCTAACCTACCCTAACCTGATGTAGCCTAACTTAGCCTTTTTATTAAAAACTCACCCATCAGTGCGATGAGGTCGCCCTCGAGGAAGCTGAGTTGGTTCTCGCCACTACTCAGGTAGGCGTACATCGCGCGGGCGAGCGGCGTGTCCCAGTTGTTGTGTTCGTGGTCGGTCACAGCCAAGCTCTTGGGGCGGGGGGAGGGCGAGTGGCTGTGGTCGGCGAGCGAGTGGTTGGACGCTGTGAGGTTGAAGTCGGATTTCGCCCTGTGAATATGATTTTTAAACAGTCAGTAGGCCTGGATGTGTTTTAAAAGTTTTTATTTCTTGAACAAGTTTTCTGCTCAAATTAACGTGAACTTTTTTTAATTTTGTAGGTTTTTAAATTATATTAATCTATTTGGTATTAGAGTAGAAGTATTGTTCATCAGTTTGGTTTTCTCTCTACCAGTGGCCTGATGGTTAAACTTAAAAATAGTGAATCAAATTAATTGTTGTGATGAAAACTTGGACAAAGGTAAAAATGCCAGTTTCAAAATATGTTTATATCATTTATCAAAAAAAAATCCTTTAAGTAGTTGGCCTACCTATGGTTCTTTTATACAAAAAAAACTCACTAATTACCAAAATATTCTATGATTTTGGCTTTGCGATTCTAGAAAAATTAGGTTTTAAAAGTGACAATGTGAAAGAGAGATGAATGATTTATTTTATAGCAGACTGGATAGTCCAGTTTACTACAACTATCTAGCTGTCACCTGGCATAGATTATAAATGTCTTATAATTTTCAAGACACTTGAAAAAGATAAAACACTCTAAAAACACACTCACCTAGTGAGCGAGTGATGAGTCAGTGTCGGGCTGGAGATATCGTTAATCGCTCGAACGTCCAGACAAGAGGCGTCCATAGACTTGGTCTTGCGCAGCTGTGAGGAGATGGACATTCGGTCATCGTCGATCGTACGGCTCGGTGAGTTGACGTTGTCATCGTCCGACCAGAATGACACTTGCTGTACATGCAAGAGATTACTATTGACTATTTTGTATTTTAAGTTGGATATTAATAAGAATAAGCCTTCTAGCTATTGTCGCTGAAGATAAAAAATGTCTAAAAGTTTGGAAAAATAACTTGCCTAGGGATAAATTGTTAAAATACCAAGTAAGTAGGCTATTACTTTTTATTTTAAATTAATAATTGCAACTCAATCATTGGATACCCAAGTGGATAGATTGCTCACCTAATAACCTAAGGACACCAATTATAGTATGGTTTTAATTAATTTTTTTTAAGTATAGTGAAGTGAGTATAGTTAACTATTCAGTAATTTATTAAAAGTTTCATTTTTAATCTTCCATGAAATTGGGTTTCAGAATACAAAACCAAAAGATGTTCAAATATATTTAAAAAAATATTAAAATGATTTTAAGAAATAATTAGAATAATTTGATTTTGATTGGCTGTAAATGATTTTATTTTCCAAAGAAGCTTGAATTTTGCCTCAAACACAGTCATTTAAACAATGCAAAATTTTATGCCAATTAGAATAACTAGATGATTAACTTGACTAATGAAATGGTGTGTTTTTTTCATCTAGGATTTTTTGCTACAGTGCTACTTGCCCAGTAAATGTCATATTAAATTCTTCCTTGTTCCAAATTTGCTATCACCCTTAACCTTGTAACCATCATTCCTGACTATTTCTCTTGACCACCATCTAGTCATCAAGGTATTCTTGGTAGACACCTATAAGCTACATATTACTTTACCTAACCTGCCTAATCTCTTTTCAAAGAGGCCAGGTTCCGTAATTTATTTTTATTTATTTCACCAACGGTATCCACCATTTCAATACAATATAACATTATAAAGTTACAAAAGACATGCATAGTTATTAACAAAAGTATTAACTCCATAAGAAAAATTAGAGCTATAACTTAACGTACATAAATAATTCATGCATGGCATATAATATATCAAATAACTTGTGATAGATAACTTAAAGGAAACATGCAGCCTTAACAACGAGTAATAATATCATAACAATTGATCTTGGAATCAGACCTACAGGACATATTACTTATTATGCACCCTCACTCCAGTGGTGTAGTGATGCGGGAACGCGTGGGAACGGCGTTCCCACACTGATTTTCAGAAACCCGGGAAAATAACTAAAAATCCTATATTTCTAAACATTAATTAAAGAGTATAAAAATTAAAAAAATATAAATTATTATGTCCAATAATAAAATACAATTCTTAACAAACATATTTAAACACAATTTTACTCTATCTGTTTCGAAAGATAACCTCACTCTCGTTTGAACTTTATATTGTGCACAGAGTACGGTAGACGGTGGCAGTGGCGGTGACGGTAACATAATAAGCCCACTACAGAAGAGGATGCATTTGCCGACTACTTGTAAACCTGATTTGTCAATCTGTCAATGAACTTTCATTGTAATTAATGACTCTGTTTTTTCTCTGTTTTATGTTTTAGGGATTTAATTATTTCAGTTCTCTGATTTTACTTGTCTAGAATATGTTATTTAAAAATGAGGTTATGGATAGTGGTTTTTGGAGGTTAACGACAATTTACATAAAAGTCATTGAAATTAATTACTCTGTTTTATGGATTTAATTTATCTTAGTTCTCTGCTTTTTTACTTATATAGAATGTGTAATTTAAAAATTAGGTTATGTATTTTGCTATTTTAGGGGTTAACGTACATAGAAGTTTAGAAAAGGTTATTAATTAAGTTAATAACTTAATTAACTTAATTAATAACCTTTTCTAAACTTCTTTAGTGAAACAATAAAGTCGGTTAGATATAAAAAGATAGATTACTGTTTTTATATTTTGCTTTCCAAAATTCATCCAAATTATTAAATAGTTTCTTGAAGCCTCAGTAAATTCAATGAGCTTAAAATACATTATAGCCTATTACACATTGTATATGCATTCAGGGAAAAGGTATCTTAATTATTTGCAGGGAAGTTGACAAAATATTAAGCGTTCCCACACTGGAAAATTTCCCACTACACCACTGCCTCACTCAGGTCCTTAACCAACCTTACCCTAACCTAGCCTAATCTAACTCAACCAAGCTCAAGACCTAATCTAACTTTTTCTACACTCACCCTGAGCCTGGAGGCGAACATGGTCTCCACAGCCTCCGGCAGATACTCCCGAGTCTTGGCTACTTCTGTCCAGTTGTCCAGGTGGGCTTGGTAGAGGTTCATGCCGGTCGTGTGGTAGGCGAGGTAGTGCTTGGCGAGCGAACACTGTCGCTCCAGCACGAACCCGTACCTCCTCCGCTCCTGAGTCATAGCCTAGGACGAATACAATATAGAATTAGACAATGCAATATAGAGTTAGACAATACAATATAGAGTTAGGCAATACGGTACTTTGGTACCACGGAGCCACGGAAAAACGGAGTATACGGAGGCCACTGTTTCTAGAGAGATTGTTTTGCTGGACACCAAATATAACTAAATTATTGGGGAGAACGAACTTTAATCGACTTACTGTCAATACTGTCACTAAATTTGACTTAATTATGATGAACGTTATTTGTGTTCTGCCTCCCAGAAGGCAGCGATGTCAGCAAGAACTGAGTTTTCATGTCGTCACCGCCACTATTGTCAAAACCCAATCGCCCCCCTTAGACAGCGCACTGTGGCGGTTATGTTAGGTTAGGTTTTGATTTAGAATTTTTGCGGACATTTGCCATCACTGATTAGTAAAAAGGAAGTTTCACGATGTTTCGGGATCTGGAATCTGATCCCGTCTTCAGGTGGAAGAAAACCTAGAACATAACAAGATTAGTAACACATAGCCAGGAAAACCTGGACAAAAACACAGCTAAAACAGAGAACTGTAAAAGCAGTCACAAAAACACTATGCTGAAAAGAAAAATAATAACACAAAATAACACAGCTCAGTCTCAGCTCAGCTCTGATTGGATGTTGACGTGCTCTCTCCTGTTTAGTGATTCTTGATACTTGTGATTTCTGTGTTATTTTGTGTTATTGTTTTTATTTTCAGCATAGTGTTTTTGTGACTGCTTTTACAGTTCTCTGTTTTAGCTGTGTTTTTGTCCAGGTTTTCCTGGCTATGTGTTACTAATCAAGATCGCGCCACTATCATCACGATCATCACACTCATCCTTCACTCATATTCGGGGTAACGTCCTCTATGAGGTACCTGTCTTAATAAAGTGATTACGTGATTAATCTTGTTATGTTCTAGGTTTTCTTCCATCTGAAGATGGGATCAGATTCCAGATCCCGAAACGTCGTGGAACTTGTTTTTACTAATCCAGTGATGGCAAATGTCCGCAAAAATCTAAATCAAAATATAAAATCACCTTCACCAACAATGAATTTCAAATAAAGAATTAGGTTGGGTTATCATAAATATGTTAGTAGGACTTTCCTCGTTACGTTACAAATCAAATGATACCAGATGAGTCATACTTTCGCCCACCAAATGCCCTCCAAGTAGGCATAGGTCTGGTCGTTGACCGGAGCGCGCGCATCATCTGTCAACAGGTCTTGGTGGGCGAAAGTATGACTCATTTGGTATCGTTCGAATCATAACAAAATGAGGAAACTCTTACTAACATATTCATATTAACCTAACATAACCGCTGCAGCGCGCTGTATGAGGGTGGCTTCCGTATAATACCAGAGTACTGACAATACAATATAGAGTTAGACAACACAATATAGAGTTAAATCTGACAATGTGTACAGCCTGACCATGCATTTCAGGCAATGATCAGTTGCTTACATCGATGACCCATATCAATGTTTAATCCAGCTACAATTTCATTGGTGAAGTAAGAGGTAAATAAATCATCATAAATTAATATTTCGTTTCTAGTTTTTGTAGGTATAAACATAGTACTGTAATAAAAATTAATTTTTTATATTTTTTTTGCTTGTAAAGCACCCTTTGTTAGCTGCTTCTAACGCTTAACCAGGCCTAATGGGAAATCCGACCAGTTAAACATGAGACACATAACTTTAAACCTGAGGAAGGTTAATCCACAAAAAGAGCTGAAATATACCACAAAACCATACCGAATTATAAGAATAATAATAGTAATATAAAAATGATTTTAAGGTGTATGGTGTAATGGTGTAATGAGTTATTCAAAAGTAACAATAAAAATTCTCTTCTTCTGCAATAAGATGTTTGGTGATAGTTGAATCTCAATATAAAATGCTGAATATAATGGCTATACAATTTTCAGTGAAGATACTCAGAAATCATTATCGTATTCCTATGGTAGTTCCTATTCCCGTCACCTAGCAATTTATTTTATGTAGAACTAGCAGTTGCCCGTGGCTTCGCTCACGATAAAAGTTACAGCTGATCTTACTTCTGCTCTTTGAACTGTCAAAATTGTAGTACTCACAGCTGTTTACATTTCGGTATTTGAATGTTTACATCCTTTTAAGATGTAAACATTGAAGCTAAAAACGATCACAGGGCGTAGCCCGAGGGGATTTTAAGGAAGTGAATAGGCCTATATGTTTTCCAGGTTCAAGATCTATCTCTGTGTGAAATTTCAACCCAGTCGGCTTAGTATTTTTCGAGTTCAGTTGTCCCATACATACATACAGAAACCACCTCTTCTTTATAATAGTATAGATAGATAGAGATAGATAGATGATTATCAATACTGTCACCACAATTAAAAACCGGATTAAAATAGATGGAGAAATAAATGTCAGCCTGATACTGAGACATTTTATATCAATACAGGAGTATTTGGCAAACCCAGCCCATATTGACTATACACCCACTACAGTACCAATATTACTTGTTACTCTAATCTGCCAATAGTTGTTTATTTGGCCTTCTCCACATTTTAAGTCTATGTTAATGTAGTGGAAATTAAAAACATTATTCACCAAAAAATATTTATTTATTTAATATAAGTCCATATTATATTAAATAAATACATCAGCCTTACACAATCAAATAAATAAATAAATAAAGCTTTTGACACGCAAGCAATACCATATTCACTGGAATTCAATCTGATAATCTGTATAATCCAAAAAGACAGATACTTGGAGCAGGTTTATTGAGAGATGCGATTTACGTTTTCATATTGAAAAAGAGGGATGAATCAAACCTCAGGACAATGAGGTATATATATCCGAGCCCAGTCAGATATATTGGAGGTATTAGTTTCATTGGACAATGGTCTTTGTTCCATTGTCCTCAATAAAGGCATCCATCAAACCGTATCATGACTCGATAAAGCTGTCTTTGTAACTGGAAAATATTAAAATTTGTTTATAAAGTTGTGATTTCCTTAGCATAAAAGTGAATATAAAGGAGGCTTGAAATTATTTAAAAATCATAACAACAAATACCAATATAAAACTTGGTAATGTTTCTAGTTTGAAAACCAAATTCAAAATCATTTTAAATGAAGTAACTTTTTTTAAATAAATCAAAAATTAAATTTTCTCCTTGCTTGAATTTATTACTTTGTTTTATTTTGAGTTTTAGGGAATTTTTAAAACGTTTTGGCATGTTAATTTAAAAACATTTTCTATAATTTATAATTTTTTCTTACCATATACTAAAACATTTTTTCAACAAAAAAATTTTTTAATAATTTCAAAATTATAACTAAAATTATTTTTATACCAGAAAAATTCTAAACTCATATTAAAATTATATTGAAACCTGCCATAAACTTTTAGTTTTTAAAGTTTTGATTGTAATTCTTTTTGGAATTTGGTTATGTTTGAATACATCTTTTTACATTATAATGTTTTATTTTTTATACTTGTCTTTGTTTGATATTTTTGTGTAGAACTACAGGCATTGTAAAAGAGAAATGATTGAGAGATTTTTATTCCATAAAAAATCAATAAAAGCTGATTTATTTTCTCTGAAAAATGAAAGTTAGTGGAAAATTATGTGTGTATCAACAGCTAAATTATGTACAGTTCGCGCATGGCACCTCTGGCTACTAACTGTATCATATGATATTTTCAACATATGATATAGGTAAACAAAAAGTTTGACCAACAGCTGGACTGTAGTCCCTCTCCCCCCCTCCCACGCAGCTTTGCAACCAGCTGATCCTGCCATAGCTGGAGGTATAGTGTGAGAACTGTAAGTTTTACTTATATTTTACAGTCAGTCTCTACGTTTTTGGAAAGAACTTAAATAGTTAAATAAATTATAAAAAATGTAAAATAAAAGAATTAAGTGCACCCTCTAATCATGTAAAAAGGGAAATAAACATCAGACTATTTTTTCCAAAACTCTGTAACTGTCATCAAAACAAGTTAATTATTTTAATTAAGAGCAGGTTAGTTGTAGGATTATAGTTGTTATCATGTTGGGGGGAAAAAGGGTCACAATTGTGAAAATCATTATGATTCAAGTCCACAACTTTGCTCTTCATACAATTTTTAATCTCATCAGAGGCTTTTTAAGCGACAATACACTGTCCCTCCCCCAACTAAAGAGTACAATGATGCAATTTGTATTTTCACTTAGACCGATGGGTAGAGAATAGCAGGGAGGGGGAGTAATTCAGAGGGAGAGGGGGGGAGTAATTCAGGGGGAGAGGGGGGGAGTAATTCAGTTAAGAGTACAACACTCGAGGCGTTGTTGTAATTATGTCACGAGTTAGTAATGTTTGCTCGTTTTGACACCACACGCCCTGTCTGAAGTGTAGAGGAAGTTTACTGTTGTAGAGATAATGTAAACAAAGGGGTGAAGAAGGGTTTCCTTCGGGGAGGGGAAGGGGTTCCTTCACAGTGATAAAAGATTCGCTGATAAATGTCCAACGACCCTCCCTCTATTGTTGATGAAAGGGGGTGTGGAAGGATTAGATGGGAGAAGATTTATCAAAACTGTTTTTTGGAAAAAGAAAACTCACAATGGATTTTTTTCTATCTTCCAAAATAATTCACATGGACCCGGATTTATAGGAAACATTTTCAGTTTCATTGATGGCAGTTATAAAAGGCATAAATTTATTTAATACTTGGGAGCCCAACTTACATTTTTTTAAATGTAATCATTAAAGCAAAATCATTAAGTGAATTTTTTTAGTAGAATTTTAAAACATTTAGTGTAGAATTCCATGATCATGGGACATAGATCAAGTTGTAGGTCTCAATCAATCTATTAGGTACTTGGAAAAATATACTAAGATTTATATAAATTTACAAGAAAATGAGAAAAGACATGAAATGACTGAATATAGCGTCTGCTTTGCTTACATCAAAACAAGTTATGCTGTTTGTATTTCATTTGCATGCAAGATATTAACATGAGGTCTATTTACAGGTCAGTTGATTTCCTATTAGGGGAAAGTCGTCTGTTATCGGACAGCGGCCGGTATCGGACAGAACCAGTTTCAGGAAAATTACACTAGGGGCAGCAGCTGTCAAGTCGTCAGTACAACCACCTAAATGAGCAAGTCGGGCCATCGCCATATTGGACAGTTACTGTACACGGCTTTTGTTGTGGTTAGAGTTTTTTGTTTTTTTGAGTTGGGACACGTGCACGGATATAGTTTTCCCAAGCTGCTGCATCGATTGAAGTAAATGATATTGGTCATAGTTGAGTTTAAAATACTTAGTATACTTTATACTAAGTAAAAAACGACGTTTAGGTCCAGTCGCATTGTGGACTGCGGCTTGACAGCCATTATAAACTGTGTTGTCTGGCGGCTGGTATCGGACAAGCTGCAATCGGGTGGTATCGGACAATGTAATGACCACTTAAATTCGCGGATTTTTTTGGATTCTTTGATTTTTTAGGGAACATGGGGAAAATAAGAGGGAATTATGATGTAGTGTCCATTAAATTGGCAATAGACTAGGTTTTGTCTAAGGAAATAATAATACGGACTGCAAGTGAGAGGTTTGGTGTGCTGAGGAGCAATCGTTTAGGAAATAAAGAAGTCATCGGAGAAAGATCATTTAGGAAATAAATACATTATAAATTTATTCAATTGTATGATTTAATATCCTCCAAACCTAAATTAAGTACTATTTTTAGGTCTGTCCGATACCACCCTCCAAAAATTGGAAGTCGCATTTTGTAAACAGGTAAACTTTTTCAAAAAACAGTATGTTGTTATTGTCATTATTATAAATAATTTAAACCAATTGCACATGAAATACTGAAGTATTATTTGACGCATAAGGTAGTTACTTATCGTAATCCTTAAACCGAGTAGTCAAAAAAAGCTAAGGTGTCCGATACCTGCCGACCTTCCCCTATAAAAATGTTACTATAAAGAATTATTTTACTTTTTTCTATTTATTTTTAAATATTTTATAAGGGGATCTTGCCTCCTTCAAGCCTTTGGTAACATATATTACTATCCTGTACTTACATTTTTCAAACTTTGCTCACAGAATGCATCCAGTTTCGATCGTTCTTCTTCCAACACTTGCATACTCTGAAAGAAATAGAGAAATAAGTTAAGGAAATTAAATGCAATGAGGAAACAAAAGAGTTAACTTGATATTTTTTACTTTGAAAGACCATAAATCTGAAGTAAGGATAAAATTACTATAAAAAAATAATATTGAGTCAACTATGATCAGAGGCGGATTTGAAAATTTGCCGCCCCTGGGCTATACAGGGGGGATAGGGCGGGATTTCCGGGTCGGCAAAAGTGGCGACCTTTTTTTTTTTTTTACTCGCTCGTGTGCTTTTTGAACCCCTTTTCGTCGTTTTGGCCCGTTTTTGCTCGTTCGGCCCATACGCGAGGCTGCGAGGCTATTACTAGGGGGTTGTCACACTTCTCTCTCTAATTTGCCGCCCCTCCAAATTCTTCCGCCCTGGGCTATAGCCCTTTAAGCCCACATGTAAATCCACCCCTGACTATGATCAATTTACAGTATATTTCTTGCAAATTGTAAGTTGGAAGTGTACATTATTGTTAACATGCAGATTTTCCAAGATTTCAATGAATAATGATATGCAATGTATATACATACATTACTGTCAAGAGAGGGCAGTAATGTATGTATATACTCTATGAGTGAACACATCATAACTTCTTTAGATTGCATTTTTGTACGTAAAGCTGTAATATTTTGTGATAGGTACTATATGTAACTCAAGAATGTTTGACAGTTTAATGTGAGATTACTCTATTTATATCAACATTCACTTGATACATTACAGTATATAGCTCGAGTCTTGAAAACCATTTACACTTACACTTGAACCAAGTACCCCTCTACATTTTAGTATTTAGTATTTTGTTTGCATTTTGTATTTTGTGCTTTCTATGCCAGTGGCATTTTTAACGTTTTGATCAGGAATATTTTATATTTTATATATTATAAAATATATATGTCTATATGTAGCAGAGGGTAAGTCATCAGGACACCACAGCTGATGCGCAAAGTTGTACTAGCCTGACAAGCTATTACATTTTCGAACAGCTAACAATTTATATCTTTATTGTCATTTGTAAACAATACAGTTGGAATGTTTGTTGGAATTTGTTTATCCATCGTTCATTGTCCAAGATCATTAAAAATAAATATTGTTTGTCAGCCCATTGTGTATTCCTTTGCGGAAGATATAATAAGCCTAGTCTAACGTAACCAGTCAGAAAACTTCGGCTTGAATTCAATTTCATGCTATATCATATCTCAGACCATATCCTGCAGCAATTGAAAATAAAAATAGCGGCTGTGAAAACAGGCAAAACAACTGAAGAAAATGAATTCGCAAACTAAACAATAACAGCTCACAGCCTAAGGCAGTCGTCGTAAGATGGTAAAATATTTTCCCCGGAATCCTCGTCTCCAGGGATGTTAGTTTAGCTGGAGCCCTTGTGTTTTCCTTACCAATGGGAAATAAAAGGGTGAAAATATTGTAAAAGTTTTACGGTTGGGAAAAAAGGAAAGTTTCTGATCAAACCTTTAGTTCAAATAAGTAAATACAGCGTAAGGTGCTGACAGTAGAGTTGGCTGTTTTTCCACATATACATTTTAACGTTAAGTTTTAGGTTTCATGTTATAGTGAGGGTGAAATAGAAATGTTATATAAATAAAAAAAGTATGAATCCAAACTACAAAATAATAAGCTATTATTAAAGTATAAGTTGAGATATTTTTTAGGTTTTGACTGAAACTTTGAACAAACAAAGGCAACATAACTAATAAATTGTGCAGACAAATTTTAATTTATTGATTGATTTCCTTATATTTTACATGCTTTATAACAGTTAAAATAAAAAACAATAGGCCCAACAATAATGGGTAATTCTTATAAAATTTTACTAAAATCAGAGCACTACTCTATGGAATATAGTATTACTCATACATTCCGATATTATATGGAATCTTAATCGGTGCAAGAGGGACCATACTGGAATTTGTCCAAGAATTTTGGAAAAAAATTTAACCTGGACGGAAAAGTTCTCAATATTCTGGCTTTAACAGCATAAAATTCTCAATTCAAATACTGAAAAATCATCTCTAAAATAATTTTAATTGATTATAAATTTTATGTATTGGTATTCTTTATCAATCGGCATTTTAAATTGTGTAAAAATACGTTAATTGAATAAATTATCTTTATATATACTAAAAATGAACAGAAAACTAAACTTTTGTGACTGTGGCTTTAATTTAATATTGTTCCTAAAGTATTCATGCAAAAAGGTTAAAGATTACCTTCATAAGAAAGAGGGTCTTTCACTTACATTAATAAATAATATATGATACTGATGTGAAGTTGCCTTTTCCCTTGTTTCTTATTAAATGAAACACATGTCTTCTGTTATAATGATTTTATTCCAGAGCTTCATATTAGTAGTACAATTTCATAGTAAGTCATGATTGAGAAGGACGAACAGAAAGAGAGGCATTTGGCGCCTTAACATAGCAGTGTTGCCATTATGAAAAATAAAATATTCTTTTAACTAGAAACTAGTATAACATATAATTAGTTCTTGAACTTACAACACTTCCCCTTTTACAGAAAAATAAAAAAAACTTTTTTTTTTTTTTAGTTAGGCTCAGACTTAAGATTATTAATATAAATGAAAATTCAAAATTCATTATGCTTTACAATGTATTTCTCATTACAAGGGAATATGAAAATATTTTAATCATACAATTTTATCATTTGGCCTATTAAGTCAGATCATTTGGCCCTCAGCCTCAGTAAACACATTTTTAACTCATATTACACTTTGTCCTAACAAGACATCATCATCTTACAATTACATTTTTACATAATTTTCAATTTGTCATAACAAGACATCATCATCTTACAATTGTGATATTAACTGACCAAAAATTGACAGCTTTTTTATATATACTAAGTCACCTTCATCTTTGAAGCACTTATTTTAAAAAAAACAACAAAATTACCCTTTTATTACAATTGGCGAGTAATCAGTTTATTAAGCTTTTACACAGAAATAAACAATATGGCCTGTTACATTTCTTTCTTCATCTTATACGTGAAGCACAAAAACCCTTATTATTAATTAATTAATACATTGAATCGTTCAAAGTTTCTTAAGCTTAACCTAATATTCAAAATAGGAAAATATAGCATACTTTATTTCATGTAATTTTCTTAACACTAAATACAATTGGAAAACATAGAATCAAATATAAACTTGTATAAAAAATAAATTCACTCTTAACAAAAGCTTCAAAAGCCTACTTAAGAGACATAGTCTCGGAATCTATCAGGTTTCTTAACAACCCGTCCGAACCTTGTCTTCATAATACCTTGTCTTACTGGTGTTTGTACTTCTACATTCCTAGAACTTTGGAGTTGACTAGGACTTTGAGGACTTCTTCGGGAATTAGGTGATGGAACACCGTTACTGGATCGATGTGTTTGGGTTTGGCTTTCGGTAGGCCTAGTTGGCGTACCATCTGAGGTCTTAGTAGGAGAAGGAGATTCCATCAAAGGACCTAAGGGAGAACATAAACTATTCCTTTGATTAGAACTCATATTACCATTAGAACTCTTATTACCATTTGGACTATTAGGCATTTTACCAAGCTGCCATTGTTTAGGCCTTAATCTTAAATGAAATGTGTTTCTCTGAAGAACAGAACCTGTTTGGTTGAGTCTCACAATGTAGGAGCTGGGAGTATTAGCAAAGCCTACAATTTTACCTGGTTCCCAAACTTGTTTACGAACATTGTACACATAGACATCATCGTGTAAATTAAAACTACGCCTTGGGCGAGAGGTTTGATTATAATACATAGCTGCTTTTGTTTGTTTCTCTGACAGTAACTCATTTAAAACACTTTTATCACACACTTGGGGCCTTAGTAAGCTAGCTGACACAGGTATTTTACTACGCAATCTCCTCGACATAAGTATTTGAGCAGGCGAACTATTACCTACAACAGGTGTGTTGCGCAGCTCCAAGAGAGCAATTTCAAGGTCTTTATTATCCTCACTACATTTTTTGATCAACTTTTTGATTATGTGAACGGTTTTTTCAACTTGACCATTCGAACGGGGGTACAATGGGCTACTATTAACAATTTCAAAATTCCAGTCCAGAGCGAATTGTTTAAACTGAAAGGATCCAAAAGGGTTATTATCACCAATGACCTGGGCTGGAATCCCATGAACTGAAAATACTTTCTTAAGCGCACTAATCACATCTGTTGTTGTCTTAGATTTTAACTGAAGGCACTCAGGCCACTTACTGTAGTAATCTATTACAATCAGAAATATCTTATCACCACATTCCGCAATATCAATACCTACCTTATTAAATGGAAGATCAGGTATTTCATGACTTTTGAGATACTCTTTAGTATTAGCATTCATATATTTTTGACATAGCCTACAGTTAGAAACTAGGTTATCAATATGCACAGACATACCTGGCCAATACAACAATTGCCTGGCTCTTGACTTTGTTTTCTCTGAACCTAAATGACTTTCATGTAACAGTTTTAACATTGACTCTCTTAGCCTACAGGGTACTACAATTTTCTCATTCAAGAAAACAAATCCATCATGGACATACAATTCATTACGTTTACTGTAATAAACCTTGACATATTCAGGCAGTGATTTTTTGTCCTTAGGCCAACCCTCCTTGTAATATTTCATAACTAAACTAAGAGCTGGGTCTGATTCGGTTTCTTTCCTAAATTCAACTTTTCTTTGGTTTGACATAGGCAGATCATAAGGCACAATATTTTCAACAATATCAACACTTACACTATTTTCACACAAACCGTGAACTTTACATGTGCGGGACAGAACATCAGGAACTACCATTTGTTTACCTGGACAATACTTTATGACTAAATCATATTTTACCAGTTTAAGCATAAGCCTTTGCAGCCTTGGAGACATTATTTTGTGAATTGGCTTTTTCATCAAAGACTCCAAAGGTTTGGAATCATTATAAACAACAAACTTGTTACCGTATAACAAATTATGATATCTAGTGACAGCAAAAACAATACTGAGCATCTCTTTTTCTACCTGAGCGTACTGTTGTTCAGTATAAGTGAGGCTCCGAGACGCAAATGAAATTGGTTTTCCACCTTGCATGATACAGCAACCAAGCCCATTTTTACTAGCATCAGAATGAACCTCAACTTGCTTTTTGCTATCATATGTTGCCAATACAGGCGCTGACGTTACTGCTTCTTTTAACTTCTTTAAACAATTTGAGTGTATCGACAACCATGACCATTTAACATCTTTTTTGAGCAGTTCTCTTAACGGACTTGTCATGGCGGACATGTGAGGAACAAATTCACGAAAATAATTAAATAGGCCTAGCATAGATTGAAGTTCTTTCTTGCTAGTGGGCTCTGGCAACTCCAACACTGTTTGAATATTACTCTTATCTATTTGGACACCTTCTGAGCTGAAACTCATGCCTAAAAAATTGACTTTGTTCACATTGAACTGCAGCTTATTAGGGTTGAACTTAACATTATTAGCCCTAGCCCTACTTAACACTTGCTGTACAATCTGATCATGCTGTTCTTGGGACTCTGCTGCGACAAGCAAGTCGTCAAAATACACTATAACCCCTTCTATGTCAGAGAAAATCTGACTATTAAGTTTCTGAAACATTTCAGGTGCTACCCTCAAACCAAAAGGGAGTCGCAAAAAGCGATAACAACCATAGGGAGAACTAAAGGTACACAAATGACTAGATTCTTCATCAAGAGCAATATGCCAAAAACCATTTTTTAAATCAAAAACAGAGAAAAACTTTTTACCTGATAACTTTGTTTTAATTTCATCAACAGTAGGAATCATAAATGGAATTGGTAGCAAAGCTTCATTCAGGGATTGTGGATCGAGGCAAATCCTCAACGACTTATCTCTTTTTTCTACAATTACCATATTACTGACCCAATTACAGGGTTTTTCAACCTTCTTAATTACATTTGCTTCTTCTAGTTCATCTAGAGTGCTTTTTAATCTAGGCATTATAGAATACGGCACCCTGCGTGGTGGTTTTACAACAGGTTGAACATCAGACTTTACTTTTAGGCTATGAGTGCCTTTAAAACAGCCTATACCTGAAAAAACATCTAAGTTCTGTTTAACAAAACTATCCCTAGTCATAGTCTCAACTGTGTCGACTCTCTTGATAAGCCCTAATTTGACGCAGGTACCAAGTCCTATAATAGGTATACATTTGGCAAGATCAACTACGACAAAATCTTCTTTAGTGGTTACCTTACGGTATTTACAGCTAAGAGTAATTACACCACAGGTGTTCAGCTTGAACCCACCGTATGACTCTAATTTTACATTAGTTTTGACAACAAAGTCCATCAGTTCAGGATCAATTCTTTGAATAACATGTTTAGGCAAAATATTTATTTCAGCCCCGCTATCTAGCTTGAAATTTATTTCATGACCATTAACAGACAAATTCTCAAACCAAGCATTATTTTCTGAGGTTACATTACAAATTGTGTCTATTCTAAATTCATCCTCGTACATTAATTCATCAACCTGCTTAGAATGACCTAAATTTCTTTTATTCTTAAAACAACCAATTGAAAAATGATTTGGTTTGTTACAAATGTGACAAGTTTTACCAAAAGCAGGACATTGAGCCGGTAAATGGGTCGTATTACATTTTTTGCACAAATAAGCTGAAATTTTACCTTGAGTACCCGACTTACTGCTGGTATTGCCACTGGAACTTGCAGACCTAGCTTCACTCGCTTTCTTGTTAAGCGAAAACTTTTTGTTTTTAGGCCTAGGATGAATCTTACGCTGTTGACTTACACCATGCACCACATCTTCCGTTTTTACTTTAACTGGTACTGAACTAGTAGCGCCAGATGACTGACTTATGTTGTAGTCTCTGTCTTTAGAAATGTTACTAACATGCTCACGGCTGGACTCAACTAGCCTACAAAACTTTATAGCATCTTCCAGTTTTACACTAACTTTTTGTAGCAGTCTTTCCTGTGTTGGCTCGTCATTGATACCCATGACGATGCGGTCTCTTATCATATTTTCCTCTTCTGACCCAAATTCACAATAAATTGCAAGTTTACGAAGGTCTGTTAAAAAGTTGTTAAACGGTTCATTAGGGCCCTGGGACCTTTTGTGGAACAAGTACCTCTGGTAAACTACATTGGACTTAGGTGAAAAATGTTTGTCAAAAGCACTAAACACATCATCTAGTTTTAATGAAGCTACGTCCCCCAGTTTAAAAGTATAGAAAATGGAGAGAGCATCTGGGCCTATGGCATTAAGTAGCTGAGCCACCTTAATAGAGTCCGCTTTGTTATCAGCCTCAGTGGCTGTAAGGAACAATTGAAATTGATTTTTAAAAAGAGTCCACCCCACTGACACATTATCATGAATATTCAAGGGCTTTGGTGGCTTGAAAGACATTGCAGGAAAATCTTGGTCATAGGCCAAGGCCTAGGTCTGAAGAAAGCTTCCAGTTTTCTTAATTATGCTAACATATTACCTCGGGAGCGCTGTTGGTTGCGCCTATTATATGCGCCATGATGTGAAGTTGCCTTTTCCCTTGTTTCTTATTAAATGAAACACATGTCTTCTGTTATAATGATTTTATTCCAGAGCTTCATATTAGTAGTACAATTTCATAGTAAGTCATGATTGAGAAGGACGAACAGAAAGAGAGGCATTTGGCGCCTTAACATAGCAGTGTTGCCATTATGAAAAATAAAATATTCTTTTAACTAGAAACTAGTATAACATATAATTAGTTCTTGAACTTACAACAGATACTAAATTTATATTTCTTATATGAAGCTTAATTTAACAAATACAAACTTAAAAAATATTCTTTCTATGTTTTTTATCTATTAACACGTTCGCTACCGAGTGTCAACTATAGTTGACGATAGACCAATCGCTACTGACTGACTTCTATAAACAGACTTTCATCAGAGACCAAACACAGTCATGTGGACATCGCCATAGACCAAAAGTACCAAAATACTTTTTTCCACAGATGTCTAAATAAGTATGATCAACGCTAACTGCACCAAAAAAAGTCATTTTATTCCAGGGACTCTCCTGTGGACCGACACACAAAAACCAAGTCGAAAAAGTAGACCGATACGAAGTAAAACGCAATAATAACAGTGAGTCCACGTCAACAATAGTTGACGTCGGTCCACTGGGATGGACCCGTGCGTCTACTGTAGTTGACGTCGGTCTGTGAGGAAGTTTTGCACGTCAACCATACTTGACGTCGGGCTGTGGAAATGGCTTTTTCTTAACATGTCGGTAGCGAACGTGTTAATGGGAAGAGGAATTTAACCCTACCTTCAGTTCTTTGTCCATCGCCAGTCCTGTTTTTGTCGATCTTTTTTTCCGCTGCTTCTTCATGGTGGCCGCAGCTTTGCTGTAGGTCTCAGATCGCTGTTTGTGTTGTTGTAAAAACCTCTTTTGCTCTGACTGTAAAATAAAAATAAATAAAGTTAGATTAGACTGCAGGATAAAATCCATCATGTCTTCATTTCAAAGTGAAACATATTTAAAAATTGGTTTAAATATTATACCGATTGAGATTCAAACTAATTCCCCGCGTTTTTGTACTCTCAGTAATCTGGAGGCTTGACCACAAGAAAAAATGCAACATATTTATTTATGATTTAAGGCAATCCTTTTTTGTACTCTAGATACTAGGAAAGTTAGATTAGAATGTAGGATAAAATTCATCATCTGTTTTCATCACAAAGTGCAACATATTAATTTATTCATGATTTAAGACAAGCCTTTTTATGCACTGTACCAAAGAGAAGGTAGTGTCATAGCCTCTACTTTCATGACTATACATACTTGGTATAACCAACAATAAGTGATGGATATTTTTAACATTACATGTATTCCTTCGACTAGTTCATTTCCGGATTAATGAAGATAAGTAACAATGTCAAAATTAAAAAAAAACATTTAGACCTCTGTAAAATTATAATGATGTAGGCCCTATACCTACTTGTATTTACAACATTTTACAGCCAACAAAATGTCAACACTGTACCAAATCAATACTGAACACACACTATAACTGAGTACACAAAACTATTAAACAACCCTACATATTCTTAAACTTGAGCAAAGTTGTCTCATTTAACTTTTCATATCTCCAAAAGCATTAAATTAAATTTAAAACGTATTGAATAGCGCAGTGGTGCAGGAAATGTATGCAAATTCTGGCATAATGAAGTATACTGAAAACAAAAGAGGGGTTAGAATACATCCCTGCAGCACTCCATAGTGCTTCGAATGAAAGGGCTGCCTTATTTCCATAACAAGGGGGCGACTGAACTCTAAACTCCATTAACCCTATTTGACTTAAAAACATTGCGTTTCCAATGTTCAATTTTCATTCGGCCATATTTTCTGAAAGAAATCAGATGTTGTGATATTGGAGAGATGAATGAGATACGGTAGTGGAGACAATTTTTTGTGAAACTTTCGATTAGCAATTCAGGAGTTGTTTGCCTTATTTTATGCGAAGAGCCAAATTATTTTAATAATTTTTCATTTTATGACTTTAGGTTATCAGGCAGCTTGGAATGTATATGAATTGGCTGTTAAATCATGCAAAAAATACAACAAAAAATAAATTGACAATTTAGTTTTGTGTACTTTATTTCAAACAAATCATTCATTTCTTGAGTTAAAATTTGTTTGGTACCCATAAAACTTACTTTCATTTCATGTTTTACTCTTTTAAAATTTTATTTTATTTATTTGCTTTTATATCCATTGATAAAACTTCAATAAAAATTAAGGGATATTTAAATGTCAATTTTTTAAAGAAACCATAATATTACCAGTTTTAAACTAAGCAAGTGGCACATAACTTTGGCAAAAAGATTCCAAAATACCTGTACGACTTTGGTGTCCTTCTCCAGGTTTGTTTCCAATGGAACCAGAAGATCAACGTAGAATGCTTTGAGCTGAAAAAAAAAAACAGAATTAGCTGGTACATGAGATCAAATAGGATAATAAGGCAAACAAGTTTACAAAAACAATATGAACAGTAGGTACTTATTCCTGTTTATCAAAAGCATCTCTTTTAAATTTAGAGTTATAAATTTATTTAGTCTTATTCATTTTATTGCTGTTAATAAAGTTATTGAGGCAAACTTTGCAGCACTATTTTTTCATGAGTGTTTTTGTTGTTTTATGTCTAATAAGTTAATTTTACCACATTTTTGCACAATTAAAAAAATATGTGAATGATAATTCGAAGTTATTATGAATATCTCACTCATAATTTGTTTAAAGATGATCATCTTTTATTTGGTATAGCATTATATGGATGTACAAAAAAATCAAATATGGATAGCATTTCGAAGCAACAAAAAAGGCTATCAGAATTATGCTTAAACTTAAACGTGATGATTCAGCCAAAGAACATTTTAAAAATTTGAAAATTTTCACGGTTTACGGTCAATATATATTTGAAACAATTCTAATTGCCAAGAAACTGACATATTAGACTCCAAATCAATACCATTATCTCACTCTTATAATTTGAGAAGGAATGAGATAGTTCAGCCTCACAGATTAAAATTTTATGAGAAAAAGCCGTCATATGCAGGTAATGTTTTTTTAAAGTATGTACCTGAAAACATTAAACAAGAAAATAATTGGACAAAATTTAAGACAATACTTAAGGAGTACATCATAAATTTAGCTCTATATTCATTAGAAGAGTTTTCCACCTCCCAAAGATAACTCTATGTACAAAAATATATGTATTCTGTAGGTTTATTTATTATTTTGATTATTTAAAGTTAACTTGTTTTGTCTTGACACCATTCACTGTACCACCAATGTACATGAACATGAATAAAGATGATTGACTATGACTATGACTATGACTAACTTCAAAATAATTAAACCCAAAATCCAGAAACAAAAAAAGGAAATATCTCTGAAGTCGGTTGAAATATTATGGTCGTCCCTCACTCCATTGGACAGAGATGAACTCAAAGCTATGTGGGCTTAAGTAAAATGAACTGAAAAATTAGATAATTTGTCAAATGGGCAAATGCACTCGGGGCAATACTGCCCGCCAACCTCCCCCCACAAACCCCCGGCTCAGGGCCAGCCCTCCCCATATTGGAATGGGCAATCCTTCAGTGCTTCAGTCAAGATATATTAGGGCGAGGGACACTAGAAATGTTTCCAGTTCATTTGGGAAAAGTCTAAAATATAGTAGGAATTAAAAAAAGAAGTTAAAAATGTAAGAATAAATAGAGAAACTAAACAAATTACTTAAAGTAAAAAATATAATAATGAGCAAAGTGTAGTAACAACAGTTTATGTTATGTTTGAGAAAATATTCAATCCTTTACAAAAAAAAACATAGATTTTATAAAGACATTCCAAAGTAAAAATATGTGAGAAAATTTATGGTGCTCACAATGTTCATTTGTTGAGCCTGAATTTCCTTGTAGACTTCCACCATTTTCATGAGGGCAGCTCCTGGAAAAGGGATTATATATTTTGAAGCAAAAGTATGAGTTGGTTTTCCTTAATCATTAACACAATAATAAAAAAATATTCATTTCAAAAGATACTATCAAAAATAAAGTGTAAATTTAAATTTAACATTGTCTTTGTACTAGAAAAACATAACTCAAATCTATTAGGAAGTCATTATAAGATATGTTGGTACTCTTTCAAAGATTGAATTAGTCAAAGCTGAATGATTCAATATGAAATATGATCCTGTGGAAGAAATTAAATTTCTTTGAATTCCTTGGCCTATGAATATCTTATATATTCTTAAGATTGAAACAAAAACCCTCCTCACTTAAATTTTTTTATAATTTTTTTTTAATAATTTTTTTATAATATGGTAGATTATATTTGATTTTATTGATTAGGCCTAAGTGGGTATGACACCATTCTCTCTTACAGACAGAAATAATATTCTTAAAATAACAAAGATTTTTTTGCATTATTTTATTGTAAATCTGGGTACTTGTTTTTATCTATATGCATTCTTATTATATTTGTAACAAATTGTTTATTTTAATAAAACCAAATTGGGGGGACAAGACAAATGACCAACTCGGCATTTGACCAACTGGGTTCCCCATCACGTAGGGACGGCTTGCTCCATAGACGCCGTTTGATCACAGCTGTCAGACAGGCTCCGGCCGGCGGGGCACACGGGAGATTTGTGGATCGCTATGATGTCCGGCCGGTCGCAATGGGGGGAGGACTGGTAGTAGGACGATGATGTCATTACTTATTTCAAATCCGCTCCGCGGGTAGCGCTTTAGTCAAACAGCCGACGCCGTCATTACGTCATCATCGGTGCAGAAGACAACCAACTGGACCGAGACCCGCTTTTCGGACCGGTGCATAATTTGAAAGATTATAATTTAGCTTCCTGTAACATTAATCTTGCCAAATTGAGACCAAGGGTACTTAATAAAAATATTTGTTGGTAGAAATATAACATTTTTTAATGATTGGTTAGTTTATGAGTTATTTACGTTTAGTTTTGTTGAAGTTCCAAAGCCAACCGAGGCTAATTTTGTTTTAATGTTTTGGAGTTATATTAGTTATATTGTATTATTATTGTCATTAATAAATCAGGATCTTTGTAGTTTGGATCGTACAAATCTTGCTTGCAATGTTTAGTTGTTAAAGAAGTGGAATCTTGGAGATTAGTAACATTACAATAATCAGACAGGCAGGCCATTTTGGTCGGAGTCAAATAGCTTGGCCCATGTGTAGCATTAACCCTTTTAGTGCCGCAATAAAAAATTAATGTCCGCGAGGCTAATCTTTATAATGTTTTGGAGTTTTTTTTAATATTGCCTTTAATAAATCAGTACCGTTGTACTTGAAATCGTACAATTCTTGCTTATAATGTATAGTGATATATTGAAGAATTTGAATCATGGAGATAAGTAACGCTTAAGTAAGCTTCCAACGCTGTTTTCATTACGCTTAAGTAAGCTTCCAACGCTGTTTTCATTAACCAGAGATGATGTTGACCGACGTTATAAAACGGCATCGGGCATCGGCTGCTCGTCTCGTCTACAGCGCCGCCCTCGGAGCAAATATGAAATAAGTAATGACATCATCATCCTACTACGAGTCCTCCCCCCATTGCGACCGGATGTCCGGCAGGGCACATGGGAGACTTATGGACTGAACAGCAGCAGGTGTGCCAACCTCATTAGAATATTCATGATTAATAATTATTGTATTTTCTGAACGATAATGTTATGGTTTAAGCGGTTTGATGTTAATATTTAATTCGAAAAATAAACAATTCATTGCAGTCATAAAAAACTTAGATCTTATCTGATTTTTTACTATCGTTATTTAGAGCCTAATGATTATTTTAAAATATAAAGTTGTGTAGACAAAGGGGAAACAAGGAATTAATGATCACAAAAAAAGAAGATAGCGACGGAAAGAGCAAAATATTACAAACTTTGCATTCCATATTTAGTTTATAGGGGAATTAATTATTTTCCATATTTATTTTTATCGAACGTGGTGAAGTGGCAGATTTGATGTATGTTGTCAGCTGAGGGGCAATCTTAAATGTGTTCTTATGGTCAAGGAACAAATTTGATTGTAATGTTTCACTGGAAAAAGTTATTTTTTTGGTTAAAGAGAAAATTTAATGAACAAAAGGTTACTCTACCAAGAAATACTATAAACAACATCCTATGATATGCTTTTATATTTTCCCCCAGCTCATAACACACAATGCAATGGTCCCAAAAGGGCAGTTCAATAGGCCTAAAGGTAATTGGAACTATTGGAAACCCTCATAGAAGTCCCTCGGATTTGAGTTATAAAAATAGATCCAGAAAGATTATTGTAAAGTGCTAGCTTTAAGTAGGCTATTTTTTATCGCAAATAATTGCCTCTGGGTAAATTAGGGGGTTAGGTACTAGGAAAAGTACTTCTGTTGCTTTTCAATAAAATTTTAAGTCTAACCAACAGGATATCAACTTATGATCACAGAAGGCCTAGTTATAAAAATACAGTGACCAGACCTCAGCAACTTTTCGATGGTTTTAATACAAACTAATTTTTGTTTCTATACGGGTAGATTAACCATACGGTAACAAATTGAAGCTGTGAAGATTCAAAAATCTTGTTCCCGCACTAAGGTTAAAATCTGTGCTAATACGTAATAACACGCGGTGGTTCAGTGGTCAACGCTCTTGGCCTCTATAGCCGAGGTCCCGGGATCGATCCCCACCTTACCACTAAATTTTTATATAGTAATCGGCACAAAGAATTTTTTTGGGTGTAAGTAAATGACTCCACAATAAATTAAATTGAACTTAAATGTCAACCTTATTTAGATTCGTTGAAGCTCTATAATTTTTACTTTCCTTCTTTCAATTAATTTATCAACTAAATATTACATTAAAATTCCATAAATGAATGTTCATACCTACATTATTAAAGTCGTACGATTTCAGTAAGTGAACGCTGAAAAGCCGGTAGGCCTACTTAAGAATTTAAAACATCCATTAACTTCAGGCATCAAGACAAACTGTAGGCCTTATATTATCTTATTAATTCATTAAACCCTTATACATAAAACAACTAAGTCTAAGTAATATTTTGGTAATTGTATTAAGAAAGAAATATTTTTCAAGAGAATATATTGATTAGGTAACCGTTAACTTAACCGAATACTGATTCCTTATTGCCTTCGAAAATATCAATTACCCTAATTGAAACATTTATCTATTGGTTACTATTGATTATAACGTTAGGCTAATATAATTATAGGCCTAAGTCAAAATGGTGTTATCATTCATCGCCAAAAACCCGGTGAGCCTAACTTAAATGGATTGATAGTATTAAGGCATTCATTAAGATCATTCCGCAAAACCAAAGTCTACATGGCTTATTATGGTTCAGAGTGGCTACAAATGCCTTTAAGACCGAGACGTAGCTCGGGGATGCGTATTTAAACAGAACTACTACAGCAAGATACAAAATACCAGAATTATAAATTTATAGATACGCCGACTATTTCAATAATTAGCTATCTTTTCTAACGATTCTCCGAATTTTAACACATTTTATTAAACAAAAACTTGGATTACGAAACATAACATTTTACTACAAATAAACTTGGA
The DNA here is from genome assembly GCA_035578135.1 of Flexamia atlantica. NCBI lineage: Eukaryota > Metazoa > Arthropoda > Insecta > Hemiptera > Cicadellidae > Flexamia > Flexamia atlantica. The sequence continues at coordinate 1,455,624 of JAQJVK010000033.1, forward strand.
TTTATGTAAGCCGAATCGAAGGTTTCTATCGTGTCAATTCTATTCTGGCATCGAGTTGGCAACAGCAACGTCGTGAGTGAGTTCGTTTATCGTCTGTATGGTGATGAATGAATGAAATAAACAACAACCAATAGCGTTCGACGTTCGACGATAGTGTCGAGCGGTGTGCTCTGATTGGTCAAGCGCTGCGTCACAGTGATGGAGAGAGCCTGTCGGTCAAACGCTCTGTACTAGCGTCTAAGGGCGAGAGATCACGCCGTGATGGGGAACCCCAGTCGGCCCAGTTGGTCAAACGCCGAATTGGTCAAATGCATGGATCCCCTAAATTGGTAGCCATTTTTTTCTTCTTTGAGTTAATGTAATGTGATGGAAGCCTCAAAACTGGCTCTGCCTATGAGGCTCCTAATTTATTCATTACAAAACTTTTTATCATATTTTATTTTTAAATAATCTAAATGCAAAGGAATATTTTTTGTTAAACATTATTTCTTTGTTTTATGTTTATTTTGCATCTTTTCTGTATGTTCTGCAATTTAAGGTAATTTAATTTGCAAATTGTTATTAAGTTGTAATATTATTTGTTTATTTTGTGTTTATCTATGTATTTTTATGGTAATTACTGTAGTTGTAAAAATTGTTTAAAATTGTAAAATAACTGTATATGTTTTGTGATGAATAAAGCTTTATTTCATTCATTTCATTCATTTTAGGGATTTCATTTATTATAACAAATCCCTAAAATAATTTTATAATAAGTTATTTTTCACAAAACATATTGTATTTATTGATTCTCTCTTCATTTTCCTGTTGGTTAGTTATTGTAGGGCATACAGAAACAAGTTATTGTATTATTGTAATTGTTGTTTGAACCATAAAATCAAAATTATTTCTAACGCATTAAAGAAACAAAAACCCACAAACTAATTAAATGAGTAAATAATTTTATTTGCAACTTTCTAACCATAAAGATTCCTCAGGTTAAACAAAGATAAATTCTTAAGACTATGATTAAAATTAAAAGTAACAATACTTATAGTTTGAGGTGTACTTGAGGCCCTCCCCAGCATCAGCACGGTTTATATCGCCCGACCCCCGGCAAGTATATGACCCAATGGGGTTCTATAAATCCCTTTTTATCTACCCCAAATCCCCAAAAACCCACCCCTATCTGACCACTTGTCTTCCCACAATTCCTCCCTTAAGCCTTTTATTCACTGTAAATCTTTGAAAGCCACTTACGTTCAGAGACCCTTAAGCGAGTTAAAATAGGGATAAGCAACACATAGGGAGCCTAACAAGTAATTGTTCTTAAGAAAATTAACATCAAATTTTATAAAAAAATAACTAAACTGTTTCAAATCTGCAGTACAGTAGTGAATTCATAAGACTATATTTTTTCTTAATTGTATTAATTAAAACTCTACATTTAAAATTTTTCTTAAAAAAAATACTTTTTGCATGTTTTGTCTCCTAACATTTTGTTAATGTTTTAATAAAATAAACAGTTTTAAGATATGTAAAATTGTGAATACTAGAATCACCTTCTAAGTAGTTTTTTTTACATATTTTTGAAAGTGGACTGAAAAAAATAGTCAATGATATATGTGACCCACCAAAGGAAAAGGGACCTTAACTTCCATTTTTTCGAAATCGAGTTATTAGTATATCCTAAATTTACTTTAAAAACCAAATAAACTGGTGAAAAAATTTAAAGTTATCTTTAAAAATGCCTGAGTTATACATTTTTGAATTTGAAATATTAAAAACAGTAATTTTAGGAAAGTGTGGTCCAAAGATTTGCAAATTTCTAACGTCTATTTTTTTTACTACTTACATTGTTGGCTATGTTTCACAAATCATTTTGACAGAAATGTCAAGCTGAATATGAATCCACCGTTGAATTTGTGACAAGTGTTTGCATGTTTTGTCACAAAAAATGCAAACAGCAAAGGCATTGCTTAAACAGATTGTAGTAATAAAAAAACACAAAATGTTAAAGACAAAATGTCTTGTAATATGATAAAAAATAAACTTAATTTTAATTTTATATCCAAATAAAAATTTATTACAAATAATCTTAACAAAATATAACATTAATTGGATGGCTGAGCTTATTTTTTTACTTTCTAGTACATTTTTTTTGTTTTGAAACTTCACTTGGACCAGGAACTACTCGTCAACTATTTTTTCTGGAAGATACTGTACATTTTCAGGTTCTGATTCCTGGATAACTTAGCAAGTCCTGCATTTATTCCTCACAGAACTCTCTGATTTTCTTAAATTCAAAGCGTTAAAATAGCATTGGGGAATTCAAGGTTCCCTTTCTCCTGATTGATTGCAAAGGTTTAGAAAAAATTGTTACACTTGAACAATATTTGGTTCAAGTGTAACATGAACCAAATATTGTTTAGAAACATATAAAGAGTAAGAAACAATAAAAATGAGAAATTGTGTTTTTTTTACTCCTGTAAAATTCCATCTGGGAGATAAGGCTTTTCCCTTGGGGGGTCACATAGGCCTAATTGGGTTTTCATTTGTAATAGAATAGATTTCTCGCCAATTCAAGGCAGTAATAGTGATATACAGGGTGTTGATGAAAAACCCTTCAGGACTTCGGAATATGGTTACTTACACCAAAACTAAGAAAAAAGTTCCTTTGAACATGGGTCCTAAAATGCTCGGTTATCCGTCTGTCGGTCTGTATGTGTTTTTAACATGATTTTGCATAACTTTGGAACTACAAAAGATATCAACTTCAAACTTGGTACTTATATGCTGACTGTTAAAACCTATTTTGGTGCGGAGTATCAAGTTTCTACTTTGTACCATTTCAAAATGGCAGTCCTTCTTATATTTTAAAACTTAATATCTTAAAAACCGTAATTTTTTTTAAAATTGGACAAGGGACAAAAAAGTTGCGAAATTTTATTTCCTACAAAACCATATAAAGATTATTAATATCAAACAATAGGTAACGGAGTTATTGCAATTTTTCCAACAGAATACATGCTTGTTTTATGGTAGCTATAGCAAATTTGCAATAACTCCGTTAATTATTGTTCGATATCAATAATCTTTATATGGTTTTGTATAAAATAAAATTTTGCAACTTTTTTGTCTCTTGTCTAATTTTTGAAAGATTTACGGTTTTTAAGATATTAAGATTTAAAATATAAAAAGACTGCTATTTTGAAATGGTACAAAGTAGAAACTTGATAATCCGCACCAAAATAGGTCCTAATAGTAAGCATATAAGTACCAAGTTTGAAGTTTATATCTTTTGTAGTTCCAAAGTTATGCAAAATCATGTTAAAAACACATACAGACCGACATACGGATAACCGAGCATTTTAGGACCCATGTTTATTGGAACTTTTTTCTTAGTTTTGGTGTAAGTAACCATAACCCGAAGTCCTAGAGGGTTTTTTATCAACACCCTGAATAGGCCGAGTCAAATATGTTGGCCCTGTGGCTCACCGATGTCGGAGGAGCCGCCCCAGGTGCCCTGCTGCGACTGGCGCGCCAGCTTGGTGATCGCCTCCACGTACAGGCGCGAGGCGGCGGCGGCACCTGGAAACGGAAATGGCATATCAATAGTCTCCTGGGAACGGAAATGGCATATAAACAAAGTCTACCTGAAACGGAAAGGAATTTCAACTAAGTCTCCCTGGAAACTAGAAACGGAAATGGAATCCCAAAAAATCTCCCTGGAAACGGATATGGAATCTCAATTAAGTGTCCCTGGAAATGGAAATCGAATCTCAACAATGTCTCCCTGGATACGGAAATGGCATATCAACAAAGTCCCCCTGGAAACGGAAATCGAATCTCAACAATGTCTCCCTGGAAACGGAAATTGAATCTCAACAATGTCTCCCTGGATACGGAAATGGCATATCAACAAAGTCCCCCTGGAAACGGAAATCGAATCTCAACAATGTCTCTCTGGAAGCGGAAATGGCATATCAACAATGTTTCCTTACAAAAGAACATAATTATTGTCACTGATTTAAAATTATATGGGAAACGAGCACAAAGTTATGGAAATTAGTTATCTGCATTTAAATTTTGTGAGATGTAATATTAATATTCATGGGAGTCCATTGTGTCAGAGGACAATATGAGAGAACAGTTATATAAAGCGGGAATTAAGTTGGATGCAAGAGATGAAACAGGTTGGATGGAAGATAGTGGAACTAATCGTAACATTCTGTGCAATAGCAAGAAAGTAAAAGGCCAAAAAAGTGCACCTAGAATACAAATCCTATTCAACACTTAGGACTCATATTTGCCTAGAGAACGTTAAGTAGGTTAAGTTTGTGTGTTTGGCTTTTATATTTCACCAAAGATATGGATTTCGTTGGGTGATGTTGAGTTTCGTTGTACTCATGCATTTCAAACTCGAAATAAATCTAGCGAGTCAAAACGAATTTCGCGAGAGGGTCGCCACACTTTTTTGGGATCGGTAGTGGGTCGCCTGGCAAAATAGTTTGGGGACCACTGTTCTAGGGTAATATAGAGAGGATGTAGGATATAGGTAACAATGTTTTTCTATGATCCCAGCACATTTGCTAAAGGGGCTGTCTTGACAGCAAAATAGATACTCCTCAAAATGTTTTTAACTCTCAGAAAAGGAAATAACCATACAAACTCACCATGTAAAGCTTTCAGGTAGGCCTTTCCTGCGTTGATCATTTGCCGCGCCCCTGGATTGAATTTATCCAGGATATTCTGAAACAAAAACACGAAATTTATTTATTGCTTAAAATATTTAATTAATTAGTAGTTAAACAATAAACCATAAAATAATGAGTGCTATAGGTTTAATTTAAACGTATTAATGCTTATCAACAAGTTTTGAAATCAGATTACAATATTCAGTGTGTATATCCTTTTTGAAAAAGTGATGGAACGAAAGTTCAACGCCTTCATTAAGTCGACGACGCGGTGTCGTACAACAATGCACTGCAGGGTGTCGCTCAATAAATGCTGGCGCTCTAGTAATTCAACGATGTCGGCATTATCTAGCGCTTTATGGCAGGTTTTAAATACATAATACTCCTTTAATGTTGTTCGTGTACTTGAGTTTGGCAGGAGATTACGTAACTGAAATTGATTTCAATTTTGAATTAGAAAGTTTTTTATTATTTTTTAACAAGATAAAATTTGTTCGTTAAAAAAGGAGTATTTTTACTCTTCCACCAATAAAATGGAATTTAATGGATTTTTCAACATGTTGATAAAAGTACTCTTTAACTTTAAAAGTGAAGTAGATTGAATTTGTTCAAGGGTTCGGTACAACGGCAAAAGAGAACTTTACAAAACAAACAGAAAACCCATTACCTTGTGACAACGTTACACTATTTCCAAACCCATTTAGCAATCCACTACTATTGCTTTAAGTAAATGTAATATGCTAGATGGTTTCGCCGATGTAAATTCCGCCAAACGCTTGATATTATTTTTACTAAAACGTTTTGTATTTGTTGTTACTTTTAAAATAACGACTTGGTAATAACGTTTCCGTATTTTTGTTTAAGTGTTGTAGCCCAGTTTTGGCTGGAATTTCAGTGTAGGAAAGCGACCTAACATGTATAAATAAAGTAATAATAAAGGTTTCAAATGAAACCTTTGATTATTACTGTATTTCCAGTTTTTGAACTTCTTTGAACTTGAGACATGCCAATTGTTGTTTTGCTTCCCTAATTAAAAATCCTAATTTGGTTTAGATTTAGGAAAAAGTAAAAACATAAGTAATGAAGTAATAATATCGAATAGACTAAAAAAAAATTAAATAACATTTTAATGATTTTCTAATCTTTGGCTTGGATGTGGTTTCGTATAGGTTTGCCTGAAACTTCTCATTTTGCCAAATATTTTTAAAATTACAACTATTTGTAACTGTTATTGATATTTTGTCACGTCAATACGTAACGTAAGGATATATTACGATTTATTTAATATCAGTCGATTTGAATGATCAAATGAATTTTTTACTTAAATTAACTAACGTCTATACATTCTCAACTTTAAGCAAAAAATGCCGTGTTTGTTGAAAATAAAGAAAAAAATTGCCACGTAAACAATAGCGTGGTAAAGAAGACATTTCCAACACCTCCACGCAAAAACCCACAAAACATTCTTGCAGGCAATAAATTGCTCAAGTTCTGAACGCAAGTTTACAGTCCATTCTCTCAGCTATTTCCATACAATGCTTGCACATACTACCTCCAGACAGTGGGCTTGTGTGTAGGACGGACTTGCTTCAGCGTCAACTTGCAACAGAGTCGGAAGAAATGATTGAGTGTAATGTTAGAGGAATGTGGTTTTTGGTGAGCCAAAAGTTTAGAATACAAAAGAATTCTTCGCTCTGTATTACCATACGCTTGAGATTTACAAGAATCCACGATTTCCTCTTGTCAAAACAAATATAATGAGGAACTGATTTTTCCTGTCTTAAACATTACACTATGCAGAAACATGAATTCAACACTAACACTAACCAAAATTTGTAAAACCGTGCGTAGTTAACTTACAAAATAACTTCTACTTTGTGCGATTTCATAATTGTTTGATAAGGTTGGTGGCTATTTTGATCGTGATGAAAAGTGTCGTTCACTTATCGTCAAGTCCCGTTTCGGGGGTTAAGTGACAAATAATGTATGCTTCCAAACATAATGCAAAACACTCTAGGCCTAAAGTTCATGTGATATTACTTGCTTAAACATTTTGTAGTAGAATAAATAAATAAAATGTTTATAGCTTAACCCTATACGATTACGTCACTGTTTGTTGGATATTGATATTGCTCTCACTAAAATGTTTCTGGATATAATCCTAAAATGTAGAGCAATATTAAGGTTTTACTAACAAAAGGACTGTAATTTTCTTAAACATATTCACGTAAGCATAAATTTAATTCTAACTTATAACTAAAAGTAGTCGACAGTTAAACATATTTTTCTATTTAACTTATAACTAAAAATAGTTGACGATTAAACATATTTTTTGACCTAACCACATCTGAAAAATTAACCACTATAAGGTTGCGTAGATGTAAAAACGCAATAATTGTAGCACAATCTTCATCTAAACTACCTCCCCTGGCCATAAACGTTCTGCAAACAAAACCTACCTTCCACGATTCCAGGGTCACGTGCACTTTTAATCCCCCACTTAACCTGGGGGTCAGCACGGGGCATTGTTAGGGGTAGTTGGGGGGGGGGGGGGTGGACCTACTTTATGTGGAGGGGGGGAATCCAATTCCGCCAAAGGCAGTCACATTGAGCCGTGTTGTCAAAACGCGTTTAATCGAATCTTCTTCTTCCTCTTTCCTTATTGTCCGGCTTCCCGGTTTCCGATTTCCGGTTTCTGCGTCTATTTTTTTTCTTGGTGGAGTGAGGTTAGAGTTGTTGGTGAACGAAGGAGATATACAATATTGGGAGAGTATGTGGTTGAGAATTAAATGCGGTTTAAAGCTAAGCAAGTGTTTTTTTTTTTTTATAGTTTGGTTGACTTTTTAATTATGTTTTGTTTATTTTATACCTTCGTCGCACTTACGAGAAAATAAAACATTTCGTAACAAATTAATTGTATTTATTTTAGCGAATTTCCTTAAAGAAATAAGCTATTACGGTAGTACTCATGGTAAGACCTAAGACCGAGACCATGTTAACTTTTCATTTTGGGGTCCCCAGAAGCAAAAAACACCATTCGTTCGAATTTATATATATCTATGTGTCTGTTAGCACGATAGCGGCCGCAAAAATGGTCCAATCTTTATGAAGTTTGGTACGGACATGTAAAGTGGTAATCAATTGGACGAGTTCGTGAACCAGCCCGATCGGACACCGGAAGGGGGGGGGGGGGGGGTAAAGGGGAATAAACCTCCCCAAAAATGGGTTTTTTAAGTTTTTTACATAGAAAAATAAAATTTATCGAATTTTTGTGGGCACCATTGAATTCAGCTCAAAAAAAAAACAATCAATTTAGTATTTTGAATCACTGCTCTATGTCCATTGGTTACCGAGATATTGAAAGTGGTAAACACAGTACGTTGTCTCAATGTTAACCTTATGGGAAATAAGTAAAATTCTATATATCGGTTATTTCTCAACACATCTTGTTAAAACTTGGAAAATAGCTTCTTCTAGTTCAGATCTACCAAATATTGAATTAAAACCACCCAGTTTTAATATACCTGTAGCAGCAAACCTGCATACTCATTCCACATTTTATTCTTATGGAACTTACCAAAACATGTCAAATCTTGCTATGTTTGATTGAAATATATGTTGTTTTGCATTTGAAATTCGCTGAGTATGCAGGTCTGCTGCAACGGGGGTATTTACTTTTGCATTCTCAAGGTACGCATTTTCTTTATTTATTTTTCTCATAATGTGAATGAGTAACTTTTAAACGTACTTAATGATTGTGATACTTAACGTTTTAACCGCTAAATAAATATTTAGGATTTGATAAGACAGTTCCAAAATGTAATTTATAGCTCATAAACTATGGAAATACAAGGATAAACGTTGAACTTAATAAATCTCAGTTGGGTTAATCTGGAAAGGATTTAGAAAAGCAAAAACCTTGGTTTTAACTTCTACTCAAAGATAACAAGAACTCGTTTATCACAAATACCTCCATTTGACACGGTTGCTTACTTTGAACGCTTCGTGAAAGGTTGATGAAATTTCAGATGTATTAATCAGCAGTACAGTACATATGTTTCATATGTAAAATATTTGCTAAAACCTTTAAATTTTATTTGATGGATTTACTTTCTATCCAAATAAAAGTATGTATACCGATAATAATTTAAAATGGGCAGGCTGTCTTGGCTAGCTATAGGATAGGAATATTTTTTTCAGTAGGCGATTGTCAAAAAACTGTTTATCTTTGACAGGCAGCCAAAACATTTCACCAATCTTTGGATTTATGAGTCCCCTACGTTAAAAACACGTTGTTGACCAAACTGTAGCTATCAGTTCGAACACCATTAACATCTTACAGTGGGAACGATAAAACCTGTTTTGCCTTTATACTCGTCACCCAAGAGTGTGATTAATACGTAGTCAATCTTAAAAGTGTCTAATAAATTTTTATAAGCTCTTCTTAAAAAAAGTTCGTTTGATTGCATAACTCAACTTTACACCAAGAGAAAAGAATGAATAAATGGAAATTGAAAAGGACCAATGAAAAAATCGATAAAATAAAGGACATAGGACGGAAAGAAGGTAAGGGAGTAACGAGGTAAAGTGATAAAAGGGAAATTTGCTGCAAACGTGAGGGAGAAAGGGGAGAAATTCGGGAGAATTGGGACAAGTGGTTAAGCCTCAATCTCATAATCACGTTTTGAAAGTCACCAACATCGATCACTTCCTCTACAGGCCGCGCCAATTCAGCTGATTGTGAATGATCATATTGTGTTTTGACAATCAGTATTTATCAAAGCGACTGTAACGTTTTCATAAACATTTACATTTGAGTTGAGTGTACTGTGTTGCGATATTTTACTTCCGTGAGGTAATTTGTGTAATTATCAATTTTTTGGTAAAAATGATTATTATAATAGGTTACTAACCTTGTTCCGTCAACGATTCTAAAAAGTAATCCTTTTGGTTACTCAGAGTTTCGACCTCAAAGGGCCATTTTGAAACCTAGTCAAACTGTTTATTCTCTCTTCATTCTAATGAAGGTCGTCATACTCTTACAATAAAGTTCACATTTAAAAAGACACAAACACATAACATCGAATTTAATGTAATCATTCCGGCCGGCCGCGTACTAACGAACTTTTTTTAGAATCGTTGACGGAACAAGGTTAGTAACCTATTATAATAATCTAGACACGATTCAGGAGGCTATCAACATGAATAAAAATGATAACACAGGAATTTGTGTGTCGAACTGTTTTTGAGTAATGGGTAAAGTGGGAGTAATGGGACCCCTATTATAGGTTCTTGTAACCTACATTGAAGAGGCAATGAATAAACAATAATGTTTTTAGCTAAAAAATCTGACAACGCATTGGCGTGGTTTCAAATTGAAACTCAGCTAAGTGTGATCGGTCACGAAATATATTTCATAATTTAATATATGAGCCTTAGAGACTGTTGAATAGTAATTTAAAATCATTATATTATTGAAACATTTTACCATTTTACACGAGAGAAAAGCACAAACAAACGTTTTAAAATGAGTGTATGGAAAAAGGAAAATTTAAAATATGGAGGGTGCACAGAAAAAGAACTTTTCTGTGGGAGGGTGTTTGGAATTGGTATCTAAAGGTCGCATGTTCAAATCCCCGGATTCCAACAATGATTTAGGAGGTTTGGACCGCTTTCAAAACTAAAAAGCGCCCAGAGTATCTCGACTGAAAAATTCCGCTGAGCGTTGACAGCACAAAAAGTTTAAATCTCCAGTAAAAAAGTTAAATCTTTTCAGTAAAAACCTTGCCAACACCGAGCATAAATGATATTTTAAACTTCCTAAGGTCTTTAATCGTGGCGTCTCGTAGTCTATAATCTCATAGCATATAACGGTCAATTTGTGGCATAGCCTAGAAAGACGAATTTGTTGCATAACATATAACGCCCATTATAGGGTATAACCTATAATCATATTTCTTTATAGGCTATGAAACACTTCGTCAAAAAACATTATATGCTATAACACAGTTTTGTTTTATAAACTATAATCGTTAAATTTTTATTTAATTTCTAATAACTTACTGTATTATAGCCCATAATGTGGAAATCGTGTTATAGTCTATAAAAAGCAAACTGTGTTATAGCATATAATGATAATGTGAAGAGTGTGTTATAGCCTAGAATATTGAAACTGTATCATAATATATAATGAGTTTTAAGAAACGTTGCATAACCTATAACGTTTTAGCAGAAGTGTGTTATAGTCTATAATCTCAAAGGTGTGTTATAGTATATAATGGTTAATTTGTGGAATTTCCTATAAAAATGATTTTGTGCTATAACCTAGAAAGACGATTTTGTTGCATAGTCTAGAAAGATGAATTTGTTGTATAGTCTAGAAAGACGATTTTGTTGCATAGCCTAGAAAGGGAGGATGTTCCCACGGCGGAACAGCCAATCACAGAACACCAGGCCTGAAAACGCCGCTCTGCAGGCAGTGTTACCATCCCAGTTTGGTAGTTTTAATTCCCGAAATTTCCCGTGACTACCCACCACTCAGTACAAACTTAAAATGAAGACGTTTTTAATTGGTAATTGGTGGGCTATTTAAAAAAAATATTCAACAAAATTTTAGATGTAAATAATTAATGTTTCCTATATTTTAAGAAAAGCTACAAACAATTAACAATCTTAATAATGCTTTATTTTACAGTGTATGCTACGGATTTTCGTTTGGAATGTTGTTGTTTTATCAAAGCAGCTTTTCCTCTAGTAATTCTAGTATAGTTTGCAGCAGAGGTTATCTGCGTTTTTCGCGGTGGTTGTTTTCTCTTTTTTAATTATGACAGTGTACTTTTTTAACTCATATTAAGTTTATCTAGTTTTTGTGAAGTGTATGTTAGTACAGAAACTTCAAAAAAGATAGGCATATTCAAAATGAGTTTTCGTCAATACAATGGATACCTATCGATTTTGAAATATTAAGACATTGCAGGGTAAATAATTAATTAGTGATTTCTAGAATCAAACCTGTAATTTAGCCTACTCATTCAAGATAAGTGTAGGGTCTATTGTCTAACTATCCAAAGTAAAAATCAAAAGAGAAAGACCAATAATTTTTATAGTTGAGTTGCAAATTAAAAACATACTAAGTTAGCCTACCCACCTCAGACTTGAATTACTGTAGAGTACATTTTATGAGATAATCTATGGTGTAATAAATAAAAGTCATAAGTTTATGTTCATAAGCATAGGCATATGACATAAGTGTTAGGTATATAGGTCACTTTTTGAAGGTACAAAGTAATTTTTAGATAGGCTTCTAAGATGTAGTTATGAATTGGAAGTTCAAAAAGATATATGAAATGTTCAAAGAATAAAATTAACACTTTTTACTGGCTCTGTTTTGGTTTGGCTTTGTTTTGGCTGGTTCTAGACATAAATTAAGTTATACCAATAGGTTTAGAGGGGTGTAAAGGTTTGTAATAATAGGCTGATATTTTTCACACATATAAAATGTTTTATTAGTGTAAATAATTTACATTGTACACAATATAACATTCATTAAAAATTCCATTACAATAAAAAAACTATTACATATAATAGACCCTACTGAAATACAAAAATATACGGTGATTAACTGCCCCAAGACAAACATCAGTTTCAGTATTGGATTTCTTCAATGAAGATTGAGTCTTTGGCAGCACTGGAATCTGTGAACATAAGTTTTATTATAGGCCTATTACATTTGGAAACTGTAGTCTTTTATTGTAATATCTTATTCAATGCCAAAAATAAAAAACAAACGCAATAAAATTAAATTTGATAAACAAAGTTCCTTCCTTATTACTGATAGTCAATTATACATAAAACGTCACTTTAGGCCCTACTGATGAAACATACTGTTTTATTAAAGTTTGTAAAAGCTCCTGATTTTCGGGGTTGGGACCGCGATCTGTTTTTTACTTCAACAGAACCCTGCATTACAGCCCACATACAATTGTTTTTAATGTAAAAATAATGTTAATTTTGGTTATGGTTAATTAAATTTCAAACAATTAAGTTAATTGGCCTACTATTGGCTACAGTAGTTTTTTAAGTAATGCTATTTATATAGCCTAATTTTAAAAATTGTATGTGCGCTGCCCTCTGCAAAAATGCAATCAGGAATGAGTTCATCTAAGCAATGCAGTTATTATGTTACTATACCGTACTATGAAATAAATAGAACGCTTTCAAAGAAAATGGTTTCATCGTTCGAGTATTAAGTTTTTCCTTTGTAAGTCATGTCAAACATTTTTATAAAATATATTTGTTTTCCAAAATTTACAACTGTTCCATTTGATAAAAGCATTGCTTAAAAACTCGGTAATCCCATACAAATGACCATTTCTTCCGATGTTTTCTTCTTCCATCTTCTATTTCTGTCTTACTCATTTTTTTCTTGCGACACCAACCTGAAAAACTTAAATTTTCATTTATTAACTTATTATTCATAAGAATTATGTTACAGCAAAATGCCCTTATTTTTTAGTAGGCCTATAGCTGACAAAAAACCTATTTTGTTTAATAGGCCTAAAAGAATTGTGCTTAAAATCTCTGTTTTTTGTTTTTATTTTTACTCCAACCTGTAAAAAAACATTAAATTTCCATTGAAGATTAACTTAACTTAATATTCGTAAGAATCATGTTAACTCTGTTGTAAAGCATAAACCTAACTTTCTTTGCCATGTTTGTTATATGTCAAATTATTTTAGGGGTAAAAGGGAGATCAAGAATGAAATACGTTTGAGGGTATGCTCATAGTGTGTGTTACTAAGATAATTAACACAATCACTGTACAACGTCAAGCAGACCCCAATATGCTGCCTACATACTGAGCTCGAGTGTGACAAGACTTTCACCAAAGAAAGTTTAACATGCAACCGAAAGGTAATAGGCGGGGTGGGAGTAGGGCTACAGTGGATGGAGATGCGACAGAGAGGGAAAAATTGGTTACGTGCAGAAGACATTGGCATAATTGTAAATTTAGAGTAGCTAATATTAATTTTTTTACTGGTAGCCTATTTGCAAAAAGAAAACTGCTTAAAACGAATCATTCATAATAGCTCTTCTTTTTCCCCTATCTTCTAATTTAGCCTACTTGCCGAGCTGAATTTTCCATGTCTTGACTTGCGTGCAACCAACCTGAAAAACACTTAAAATTCATTTGATTATTATAAGCTGTATATATAGGACATATAAATTAGTATTTACATTTAACATTTAAGAAGATGGTAAACCAGTTTTCTGCTGCCCTGCACTAGTACCCATGTGAGCAATTGTAATGCAGGGGTTTACACTTGCCCCATTATATCTTGAACCATGGCCTAGTCCATTGACAGAGCTGTCAGATTTTATTTATTTTCAATGATTTTGGACAACAAACAATATAAAAACAAATTTTTACAAAGATCAAATGCATTTTGTTCACAAATGACATTTGAAATATATATATTGGCAGCTGTTGGAAAATGCTTACACGTCAGGCTAGAGGTAGTGAGGTATAAGATGAAGCTTGGGTGTTTACAAACAAACCCAGAATAATTTGGATTTTTCGAGGAGGGGAAATAAACTTTATTTCAATTGACCATCTGTTAATATTTAATATTAACAGATGGTCAATTGATTCAACTATGAATTTCTTGAGTCAGTCATGTCTTACATGCTAAACCAAAAACATGTCACCTGTTTATTGATTGTTATTCAAAGAGAAAATCATTGTTTCTAATATGAATCCAAATTTTGTTTTGGTTGATTATTTTTTATCTACCAGACTAGAAGCGTAATCACATGGCTTTGTTTACTTCCACGTCACTGATGATTTTCTTCCCTCTGCTGAAACTTCAATCTCAAAGCTTCTTCTTGTACCTCACTACCTCTAATACAACTTATCGTATCAGCTGTGGTATTGTCATGACTTTCACACCTCTCCAATCGCTTCAGATGTAATGCGTCCCTAAGTCTCAAGTGTAATGCGCCAAACCTAAATACGCTTTTTCACTGCAGTGGGCTACCCAGTGTAATTTAGGTGGGATATTAGAATATCCCCTCCACCTTAAAAAAACAAAGAAAAAGAAGCGTAGCCAGGCATTAAGTTACATAGGGCCTACCGCATTTTGTTTCCAATAAATATTTCTCAAAAATATTACTGACATGCCAATATTTATTTTGTGATAGTAGAGTTCTAACTGGAATGCTTCAAATTAAAATCAAAATTAGACCACCCCTACACAAAGTGTTGTCTCACAAAGTGTTGTCTAATATTGACAGGCTCATGGAAAGAGAAACTGTCAGTTTGACCTGTAGAGCGTGTAACCCATAGGCTACACGATACAGGCAACGATCGGCCTCGAGGCCTATGTGGCTGTTCCCCCACTCCCCACACACGCAAAATTTAAAATAAGTTTTCCTGAAGACGCACGTAAAATGCTGTGGTAGATCACGTTTTAGGTCCAGTAAACACAAAGGAACGTGACAGTGTCGGACAGCGACAAACTCAATAGGCTTTTTCCGCACAGGTGTGTCGCCGACCGACTTTATTTGGTCGATTGCAGTGGTGGTTGTATAATAGGATGTCTACTGTAACATTTAATCGGTGGTAATATAATAATGAGATGAATGAATCAGCCATTTTAAAACCGAAAGATAAGACATTCTTCATACTTTATGAAAACAAAAAATTGCTTGAAACATAAAATATAATGATAATTCATATGTAACATTAACTGTAATTAGCAACTCCTTGTTGGGATCCAGTGTTCTATTCAGAAATAACACATTTTTAACTTTCACACCAAATTCCACTTATATCATGTCTGCATGGAATATTGTGTATAACTAAGTACTGCAACTAAAGATAAAAATTACAATAAAAAAGATAATACAGTACACCTTGGATTATCCGAGCCTGGACCGGGTATTTTAAGTTTTATTTCATTCGCATAAAATACATTTGTATTTGTCATTGAAGTACAATAAATTAATTGTAAGTTTTGTTTCATGTAATGAATTACTATCCTAATATACCATGGTAAAAATTGTCTTGTCACAACACAAAAAATAAAAAACTTTTTTCTCAAATCATTAAAATTCACAATTTTGCTCTAAAACTTTTATAAATTTTTACCAAATTATAAGTTTCTTTAAAAGTAAATTTTACCTCAGTATATTTACCTAAAACTTATTATTTTGACTCAATAATCTGGACACATAATAGGTCTGCTTGAAGTTAATTTTTACTGTAAAAATTAACTAGAATTAACCCTTTTCCTCCTAAATTTCCAACAAATTTCTGGGGCAGGACCCCCGGTCCCCCCTCGCCTTGGGGGGTATTCCATACCCCTCCCAACCCCCCAGTGTGTCACACACTGGAGCATCTTTGGTTAGTTGTCCCGGTTTGACCGCTTGAAAATATAGTAGGCCTATTTATAGGGTTATCACTTGATATAGGGCTGTCACTTGATGTGTTTATAGTTACACACATCAACTGTGTGTAACTACTGTTGTGGGTATCAACTACTGTGAGTATCAACTGATGTGTGTGTGTTGTGTGTTTAGTTAGTTTTGTGTGTATGTAGTTGTTTATGTGTGGTTAGTTGGGCTTGTGTTTAGTTGATGTACTCATTGTGTGAACTGTTATTGAGTTTCAAAATGTGTGGCTGTAAAAGAAAAAAAGTGATTGTAACTTTATAATAGAGACTGAATGCTGACAAAAGAGTTGTTTCAAAATCAAACCAATGTAGCAGAGGCTAAGATACACGATTGTCATTTAGGCCATATATTAATACCCTCGGATTATCCATATTTTTTGTAATCCGGATCTGTGTCCTGCCACATTAATCCAGATTATCCGAGGTGTACTGTATGTGAAATTTTTTAAAGAGCAATTGAAGGGTACAGGGGAAAACCAACAGTCACAGAAAAAATTTTTTAAATGAAAGAAAACCAAGTTTAAAACACTCTCATTGTTAAGTAAGAATTAATTTTCCATTTCAGTTTGCCATTTTTGTTTCTTGGTTATTTGTGACTATGCTAGCATGGAAAAAGTAATAAAAAGGGGTTGCATAGTATTTTATATATTTAAAAATATATAACATGGTATGGACTTAGCTGTTTTTTTCATTGTGATTTGAGAAAAATAAAACAAGTCTACATGGCTTATAGTTCTGTGGGGTGGGAATGTTCCGGAGGGAATTTTACCACCATTTTTTTATTCCCCCCATTTTTTGGGGCGATAAATTTATTGCAACCATCAGCGACCCCCTATGATCCCCCCTTTTTTGTATACTAGGCGGTTATGCTCCTCTAATAAAATAATAAATAAAAATTTCGGTTTGATTCCCCTTTTTCTGATTACAAATATACCTATTTTGTACCGTCCAACACACTCCAAACTTAAAATAGGGGGCAAAACCCCCCTTGATCCTATGTATAGGGATCTGGGGGGTGGATATGTTATAGTTGAACACTACGGCTGATTTTGAGGGAACCCCCTATTTTTGGGGCGAGAAATTCATTGCGACCATCGGCAACCCCCTCTGACCCCCCTTTTTACGTACTAGGAGGGGTCATGTCCCCCTAATTTAAAAAAATATATTTTTTCACTGGGTTCGATTCCCCTTATTTTTATCCTCAAAAGCACTAGCCTATTATAAAATAAATTTGAAAGCTTGAACATAAAGGCGCGTTTACACTATGTAGCAGAGCTATATGTAGCTCAGCTATATAGCTCTGCTAAAGTTCAAAGTATAGCTATATAGCATGATTTCTCTCAGATATAGCTCATTTTCTGCTATATAGCTATGAAATCATGCTATATAGATAGCTATACTTTAAACTTATAGCAGAGCTATATAGCTGAGCAACATATAGCTCTGCTACATAGTGTAAACGACATAGTGAAATGACAAAATGCCCATTGGGCATTTTGTCATTTCAAAAAATAGACTTTGAGCATTCAGTTGCCATGGTTAAGTTGAATTTTAATTTCTTTGGACGCTGTTGGTTTTTCCCCTGTACCATGGGCGGAATTAGATTGTAATCTTTGGGGGTGCCAGCCAGGTGCCAGTTCAAATGGGCTTAAAGGGGGCATGAGTTGTTTATGCTGGTATTCTAAATCAAACATTTTAGGGTATATTTAGTATTTTTATTTTTTTTATTTGGTATTTTTTTACTCTAAAAAATCCATATTTGTTTTTAAAGCAGGTTGTTCGAAAGCCAATTTGAGCTTAAAAGCAGCTTTTGATAAGCTATGTTTGTCGGAAAACAATATCGAGTTTAAAATGAATATGACTAATTTAAACATCTGACATATTTTGAGACAACCTTCAATAATTAAAATTTTGTAACAAAAGGATGTGATGAAAATAAATAAATAAAACTTTACTATATACTTTTCTTGAAATGGCGACAAACAAACAAAATAACAACTAAAATTGAATCAAAATCATATTACTGTATTTAGATTATTAAAATTTATGCTGGAAAGCTTTTAGCCATGTAAAAAGTCACAAAAATCAGGGGGTTCCAGGCACCCCCGGCACCCTCAGAAATCCGCCAATGCCCTGTACCCTTCAATTCTTATCATAAATCAGTTGTCTACAACTCATTAAATACATGGAAAAAATCGAGTACATGACCTCGACAGTAGGGGCACCTGTCAGCCTCCAATCCTTCTCGCAGCATCTCTACACAATTGGCACACACACATATGTGTCCGCAAGGTATGGCAATCATTCTTGCCTCTTCGGTGATACAGATGGTGCACAACCCCCGTCTTCTTTCTGCCGGGCCAGCAAGCTGGGCCGGATCAATGGGCTGGACAGGGGCAAAAGGCAGGTCTGGGTCCGGATGCTGGGCAGGATCTAGGAGGTGGGCTTGGTTCCCAAAGTGAAGTTCATCTAGTGCCTGTAACATGTCAATGTTGTATAAAGATTTTAGTTTTTTAAATATCAATAAATAGCAAAATACATAATGTTATTTAAGGTTTGTTTTGTCACAAGCAGTTTTTCAAAAGGCTACCTTCTTAAATCAGTTAAGAATCTATATGAAAGTTCACTGTAATAAATATAACTTTGAGGGTCAAACTCTTTTCTTTTGCATTATTTCTGAACCGACAACAATCAAACAATGAATTGCAATTAGTAGTAATAATTAATTACCTTTCTCGATTTACTAGATAGCCGAGTGGATAAAGCACTCACCTATCTGGCTATCTGCAGCCGTCTGTTGGGTTGGCTGCAACGTGAATCAATAGTAAACATCTTAAGTTTATAACCAAATAAAAAAAATCTTTCAAAACACACTCATTGCGCAAAAATGTGGTAAGTAACAAAAACATGATAATAATGTCTCTGTCAGCAGTTCAATAGAGACTGTCGAGTTATCGAGTGTCAAGTTATTGAATTGAGTTAGTGCATATATTAAAAAAAATTACCTCATTTTCGTTGGGTCCGTACTGGGGCGGATGGACTGGTCCAACTCCTGCTCCTTCCTCGGGGTCGTCCACATTCTAAACCAATGTTTATTTTCTGTATTTAAATAATATTGACTGATGAAAATCGATTGCACATTATAATTCTTTAATACCTTTTTAATCTATACATTTAGTTAATGAAGTACTCTATCCATGAATATATTATGTATTACTCGTGTTCATACACTATGAAAATCATGTTAGAAAATTAAAAGCTTGAAAAATTAAAAGTGATTGTTTGAACAGGTAAGCTTTTGAAACAGATTTCTTGATGTCCTAGAAAATCAGCCCTTTTTTGTCAATTGATTAAGAAGTTGTCGTTAGCATACCTCTTCATTTATTAGCAGAGGTAGTTGGGCTCCTCCTCTGCGACCTCTGCCTCTGCCTCTGCCTCTGCCACGGCCACGCCCACGGCCACGAGGGATAGGATTTAAGGGCTGGACAGGGATGGGTTGGATGGGGTTCGGTTGGGCGGGGTTCGGTTGGACGGGGTTCAGTTGGGCGGGGTTCGGTTGGGCGGGGTTCAGTTGGGCGGGGTTCGGTTGGGCGGGGTTCGGTTGGACGGGGTTCGGTTGGATGGGGTTCAGTTGGGCGGGGTTCGGTTGGGCGGGGTTCAGTTGGGCGGGGTTCGGTTGGACGGGGTTCAGTTGGGCGGGGTTCGGTTGGATGGGGTTCAGTTGGGCGGGGTTCGGTTGGACGGGGTTCAGTTGGGCGGGGTTCGGTTGGATGGGGTTCAGTTGGGCGGGGTTCGGTTGGATGGGGTTCAGTTGGGCGGGGTTCGGTTGGACGGGGTTCAGTTGGGCGGGGTTCGGTTGGGCGGGGTTCAGTTGGGCGGGGTTCGGTTGGGCGGGGTCCGGTTGGGCGGGGTTCGGTTGAATGGGATCTGGTTGGGCGGGGTCCGGTTGGGCAGGGTCGTTGGCTTCGGCAGGGGCAAGGTGTAGCTGTGGTGCCTATAACACATCATGATACGGTTACCTTTACTATGATGAATAAGTAGTAGCAAAATACCCAACAGTCAAATTCCAAGCTTAATATGAACATCTTCCAAAAATCTATAAGATAATAGATTGTTAATAGATAGATAAGATTGATAATAGATTGTTTTGTTGACAATACATTACTACATACTTGGTATCTTCTATATCTATCTTATATATATATAAAGGAGAAGGGGTTTTCTATCGGACAGCAAATCTCCAAAGCTATAAGACCTAAAGCGTTGAAATTTGGCATATGTGCTTCCCTTGGGTCTTAGATGCACACTAAGAAACGGTTTTGCAAAATTCCCAAAGGGTTTCGCCCTATGGTACTTCAAAGTTTTAATGTTAAATTACAGGGAAGATTATAAGGTTGTCATGGCAACCTTAAAAAGTATAACAAATTAAATCGTAAAACAAGACAGAGGAAGTTTTTAGGCCTATGTTTTTCCACGGGTGAAACTGTGTTGAGCAGCTAGTTATAAAATAAATTTAATGATTTCTATCCGCAGCATATTTATCTCTAGATTCTTATGTTACAACACATAAGAAGTATCTAATTGATTGCTTGGTTTCCTCCTGCTCCTTCCTCGGGGTCATCGACCTTCCAAACAATTGTTATTAGTGTTTATTTTGAATTACGAGATACTGGGAAATTCACAATATACAGTATAACATCAAAAACAAGATGCTTCATAACACTTCAAATTTCTTTTTGTGGTGTGGGTTAACATTTGAGGGATGTGTCTGCTTTACATTTTGGGCCAAACAAATATATCATAGAATATACCCTGACCTAGAAATTTTGTTTAACACACCTCAACATCCATGGGTACTTGTGCATGACCTCTGCCACGACCTCTGCCACGGCCTCTGCCGCGGCCTCTGCCGCGGCCTCTGCCACGGCCTCGGGCTTGAACAGGAATGACTGGCATGTCATCAGCTTCACCTGGAGCATTGGCGTCAACTTGCTGCAAACATTGGTTCAACCAATTAATTATTTACTTAACTGTAACAAGTTTACTTTTAATCATATTTTTTTACCTTTTTACAATGGCGATTCATGGAATGATTCATGGTTGAATCTGCATTCAGCTACCATCCATTATTGGACTACTTTAAATAAATATAGAGAATCAGCCGGACTTTGTTAGTAATATGGCTATCATCTAACCCATCCTACAATCATCTTTCAATCATAATCTCCTCACATTGACACCAGGTGATCGACAAAGTAGCATTCACACCATTATCAACATCATATATTTAAAATATCACATATTACGATTAGTACTATAGTAGCCGTAGATAAAATGTGCGATTTGTAAAATCCATTAACTTAATCAAAAATCGTGGGGTAAAATCAATTGTAACAATATAGCTTACCATGTTTTCATTTTGTGCCTGTGGTGGCATCACAGGCACAGCAGGCCAACGTTGGTTTGCTACTTCAGCAACTACCTGTCCACGATTCCGGTACTGCTCTGCCAGGTTCTTAGACAGATGGGCCATTCTGTCTAAGAACTGGGCCACATTGTACCGGTTTGTGGCCAGGTAGTTGGAAGCTTGATTTATTGCCCGGTCTGCTTCCAAGTAAACGCGGCGTCTCTCCCTCCTGAAGGGCCGGTTTGGGTTGGTCCGGAACTGTGCATAGCCTCTCCACTCGTTTACCTCAATTTCCCTTAGGTTTTCTATGGAAAAATAAATTAATATGAACATGGCAATGTATATGCATTAATGATTACCTATAATCAATATTAGAATCTTATAATATTATATTAAAGACATAATATAATATTATTGATAACACAGGGTTGGTTCATAGTCTCCTTGAATGTTTGACATAAGAGCAAACTGTTTGGATAAAATATTTTTAATACTATTTGAAAACATTTGAACATTTCAGAGGAGACAGCTCTTGAACATACTTATACTCTAAACTTATACAACAAGAAGTATTTGGTACGGTAAATATGCAATTTGTATGACTATTGACCTTAAAATAAAAACCTAATAACTTTTTGATTCACAATTTCATCAATCATAGTCGATATTGTGGTACCTTATTATCCTCCAAAAGCATACTGGGAAATGCTATTTACCATGGAAGTCCCACACAGAGGGATGAGGCCCCATTTTTTGGAGGAGTCGGCTATGGAAGCCCTCCACCGCGTTGTTGGTCCGGTGAGATTCGCCATGCACAGAGAAGTCGGTGACCGTCCTCATCCAGTAGTCATCCATGTACCTGTAAATATTTATTTCCCAATAACAGCTATTATTTCAACAGGTATTTTACCCAGTGTGTGTGGGAGAAGCTGAAGACTAGCTGTAGTGAAGTGTGGCCACACTACACTGGAATATTACTTTTTTTTTATTTTTTATTACATAGAATTTGTCATGTGTTTGAGAAATAAAGAAAGTAAAACAATAGATTACAAATAAAACCATCAAACTGATATGTTTAACCTGGTACGATAAAAGTGACAAGGATTTTTCCAAATTTAAATTGAAAAGCATGTTCATTTATTTGTGCTCACAATTGCTTACATTGTGTTTTATAATTACCTCATGAGCCCAGCGAAATTCTCCTGAAGGTTGTGCTGCCTCAAGTAGTAGTCGACTACTTGCAGCCCTTCAGCGATCTTGTTAGCGGGCAACAATGCCAGAGCCATCAGCATTTCCAGGGCCTTTTTTGCCTCTGGATTGGTACGGAACAGATCTTCCATCCCGAGTTGGCGTGTCATTCGTAGGACTGCCTGTAATATACCATAAGACTATAACACATGCTGTTTTAAATGAACAGGCCAGTGAGTGGTTCCCAGTTTTTCCAGGGCCGCCGAGAGGGAGGGGCAAAGGGGACAGATTGCCCCGGGCCCCAAATGTAAGGGGGCAACATTTAGCTCAGTTAGTTTTCATGGAATATTCAATATTAGAAGATAAATTAAATGAAACATTAGAATATAAACAAAAAGTTAGTATATAAAAAATATCAAGCAACTAACTAAATATTCCTGTTCTTATTTTGTAGCAGTTTCATTTGGTTTTCTTGCGTCTCGTATGGGGCACTAAATCCGTATACCAAACTAGGACCCCAATACCAATAGTCTGGCCCAAAAGGTTCCTCGTACACGACTTTGTTTGTTTACGATTGACCATGGAAAAGGGTTCTTATATGTAAAAGTATTCAAAAATACAGTACAAAACTAAAAAAAAATGTCAGTATTCAAAACTTGACATGATTTGTTTTCCAGTTATTGTTTCGTTTCTCTACGTAACGTAGACGATTTTCCGTGCACTTGGAAGAATACGGAATTTTTTTGGAATTGCTTTGGAAATTTTGGAAAATAGCTTTTTGCATACCGCCATATTTTGGAATAGAATGTATTAAAGTTATTTGTGACAATTGTATACAAAATACCTGTGCGAAATGGAAATAACAGCCCACCAATCTTGCTGCAGGCCAGACATTTCTTGCTGCACCCCTTAAGGCTTCCTCAAAGTCTGACATGATGACCTCGGGTTGCCATCCTGGAACCTGTTGCTGTAGGTAGCGGAAGACGCCCTCGTAAGCATTTTGAGTCTTGCGGTCCATCAAGATGAAGGCCACCGGAAAAAGCTACAAAATGAGTAAAATGTAATATGTATAACATGTAGTTAAATAAACATTAAAACTACGATTCCAGTAAATTAAATATTTAATCACAATACAAAGGTTTTGTAAAACAATAGTGTTTCAGTGAACTTTCCTTTTAGGGAAGAAGCATAGGTCTCATGGTAAGACGTAAACCCGTGGCAGCAAACCCGCATACACATTCCCTAAGGTAACCTTATTGGAAAAAAGTTAAGTAGCTTGTATCTCAACATATCTTGATGAGACTAGGTACGTGGCTTCATCTAGCTAAGATCGGCTCAATTAGGCCATTCAATTAATCTACAACTAATTATATTCCTTAGTCAGCACACTTGTTTACATCCCTCCCCACTGGTATTATTATGGAAAATAAATGAAATGATATTGCTTGATTATTTTTCAAAATTAACATGAAACTAAAGTCTACTTAACTAAGTTGTTTCTAAGTCACAAAGTGAGGACGTGTGCTGCTAGTATTTAAAAAATTAATATATTATTTCCAATCAGAAAAATATCAAATGATTCTATTATAAAATTAACAAGATCCGTTTTAAGAACTTACTTCTTCTAGATATTCGGCATGTACCGTCATAAGTTGGTACGCCTGCAGGTTTTGTGGGACTGTTTTAAATGTCCCATCTATGTGTAGCCTCCTCGTGTTGACAAGGGCACCTGCAAGACGTGGAGACAGGTACACTGCCGCACACCAGCCCTCTTCCTCACTACCAATGACCTCCTTGAAAAAGGGCTGGGGCTCTTCGTCTGGGTCATTAGTCATTGTCTGAAAATTAAGTCACACTTAAGCAAAATAAAAAATAGATAAAATAGACAAATAAAAATAAAATAGACAAAAGTGAGATTTGTTCATTCTACTTTTGAATTTGCTTTGCATACCAGCCAAATCTGAGAATGGTGCAGCAATCCAAAAATAACTTAAAAAAATATCCACTAACTTAGAAGATTGTAGTAAGAATTTTGAAAGGAATAAGTTTTTATTCCTCAATATCTTACCAAATTCAATCGCTCCTGTTTTTTCATTAATTTTCTTATTGGCAGTGTCAAAAAAGTAATTGATATTTTAAATACCCCCGTTGCAGCAGACCTGCATACTCAGCGAATTTCAAATGCAAAACAACATATTTTAATCCAGCATAGCGAGATTTGACATGTTTTGGTAAGCTCCATAAGAATAACATGGGCAATGAGTATGCAGGTTTGCTGCTACAGGTATATTAAAAACTGGGTGGTTTTAACTCAATATTTGAAGATCTGAACTAAAAGAAGCTATTTACCAAGTTTTATAAAGATATTTTGAAAAATAACGGAGATATAGAATTTTACTTATTTCCCATAAGGTTAACATTGAGACAACGTACTGTGTTTACCACTTTCAATATCTCAGTAACCAATGGACATAGAGCAGTAATTCAAAATACTAAATTGTTTGTTTTTTGAGCTGAATTCAATGGTGCCAACCAAAACTTGATAAATTTTATTTTTCTATGTGAAAAACTCAAAAAACCCATTTTTGGGTGGTTTATCCCCCTTTACCCCCCCTTCCGGTGATCCGATCGGGCTGGTTCACAAACTCGTCCGAGTGATTACCACTTTACATGTCTGTACCAAATTTCATTAAGATCGGACCATTTTTACGGCTGCTATCGTGTTTATATATATATATATATATATATATATATATATATATATATATATATATATATATAAATTCGAACGAATGGTGTTTTTTGGTTCTGGGGACCCCAAAATGAAAAGTTAACATGGTCTCGGACTTAGGTCTTACCATGAGTACTACCGTAATAGCTTATTCCTTTAAGGAAATTCGCTAAAAAGTAGTAGACGATAGACTTAAAAGTATTACATTAAAAATTATCATTGCTCCATAAAATTTTCTACCATCTACTTTGCAAGTTATTAAGTTGTCTACTCTATTACCCACAAAAAAAAAAACAACTAACCACTCTCCAGTGTGCCCAGGCCTCGTGTTCCAAGATTTCTCCCAGTTGGGGTAGACTTTGGGGTATTGGTGGTTGCCCCATTTTTCTATACCTGGAGATCAAACTCCGATTTTGCTGATAGGTTGTCCTAGTCGCAACTCTAGGGAACCTGAAAACAATAATAGTTGAAAAATGGTCTGATTATAGTATATTATCTATTATCTTCACTTATTTGATACACGAGCAGTTTTTTTGTTACAAAGACTCTTCCTAAACTACTGAACCGATCTCCATGTTTGGTTTCATTGGAACGAGCTTTCCGTGAAGTTTTGCAGGAAATTAAATTTAAAAAGGTTTCATTAAAGGGAAGAGCCCTAAAGTTCCGGACAAATCATTAGGCGGGTGGCGAAAAATGGGAACTCAGCTGTATAAATGACGATGTTAGAGACACCTCCGCTCCTCTACACAGTTAAGTAGTTAAACATATTTCCAACAGATGTGTGAAGATCTTAATATTTAGGCTACATATGTTTATATTGCAAAGAAAAATACTAAAAGGAGAAATAAATGTATAATGCTATAAATATAAATATAAATAAAAGAAAAAAACAGACTTAACATTAATTATAAGTAGATTTATTGAACCATTTTAGTTTGGTTTGAGATTAAGACGGGCCATACGCTACTGAGGGTCGCGAAACATGGACATCTCCTTAAAGATGACTGAGTATTCACAAAAAATTTAGTTTTAAAAAGCTTTTGTAAAAAATTTCAGTATAACAGGAAGTTCAACCACATAATTAATAAAATAGTTCTAGAATACTGAACCATAATTATTTTTATTTTGAAATAAATACATAATAATAAATACGTATTTTTATGTTTCTATGTAAAAACTCAAAAAACCCATTTTTTGGGGTTTACCCCCTTTACCCCCCCCTTCTGGTAGTCCGAGAGGGCTGGTTTACGAAGTCGTCCGAATAATTACTACTTTACACGTCCAAATTCCATGATGATCGGACCATTTTTGCACAAGATATCGTGCTTAAAGACGAAATACAGTAGAACCTCGACTATCCGGGCGATAATCGGGCGGCGGATTAACCGGGGTCAAAAACTGGCCAGTTGATAATAATTTATAAAAGGATTTGCAAAGGTAAATTTTGTATTAAAACTCCTGATTTAATATGTAGTTTAAAATTAATATTTTTCAAACAAACTGTCATTCGCATTTTTAAGACAGTAAGACAGTTAATTTTTAATCGTGAATTTAAACCAAGATGCCACCAAGGCCGACTCCGTGAGACGCAACAAAGAAATTAAGGAAAGGTAGGCTTGGGAAAAATGCGCGGAATTATCTCCTTGCCTTTCATAGCACGCCCTTTCGTTGTAGCACAACGCAGCACCTAATTGGCCCGTCGCTGTGACGACAAACAGTTGCCATGACAACGTGCGGTGCGCGATGGACACTGCGCGTTTCGTGGGTGGGGAGAAAGGAGAACGGCAAGGTGGAAGAGAAAGGGGTAGAGGGGGAGAGAAAGAGAGAGAATCACGGCACTTCCCTCCCTTGGCGCCAAGCTGTCTGGCCGTACGCAAAACAAAGACGATGAGTCATCTCACGTGGTTTTTGGGCATACAGAGTGTCCCATAAGTAAAGTACCAAACTTCGGGAATAGGTTATATGGGTCAAAATAAAGATAAAATGAAGTATAACATTTTTTCCAACAACGCTTTGTTTACCAGATATCCGCCATTTTGTATTTTTAACAAAATATTTTTTATCTCCCAAGTTTTTGAATCGATTTTTTTGAAACGCGGTATGCACCTGTATCTAGTCAAGGTTAATTTATGAAAAAATAATCAGCATAATAGAATTATAAATTTCAAAATGGGGGCCGTTTAAAATCGTTGTTGAAATACCGAAAAAATGCTACATTTTACAAACGACTGAGTTATGGTCGAATTAGCGCATGGCTCAGCGCAGTCTGGAATATATGAAATAGCTTTTATATTATTTTGCAGAAAGTGATGAAACTTTACGCTTGTGTATCTAGTACAAATAAGAATATTTTGGTGCACTATAAAGGCACGGGTAAGCTACCAAAAAAGATAATCCTTAAGGCATTTTTACAAATACTACCACAAGACATCATTTTTTGTGAGTTTACCCATACTTTTATTGTGAATCAATTTTGAATATTGAGGTTTTCAAAAATTGTGTTCCATGCAATTCCCTCTACACCTTTTTTTGAGCATTTGTTGCCTGGACTACTGACTTAAAGTTAAAAAATAAATAAATACACTTACTGGAGAATAACTTGATCAAATAGCTCCCTTGGTCTGGTCCTCTCGGAGAAAGCTCGTCTTCGTAACTCTTGCCTGAAGAGCAGCTCGTCGACAGCTCCGACGTCGGGAGGGTGATTGTGCGGTACGGTGACGGTCAGATGCTGCTCCCCATCCCTCACATGCGCGCGGCTGGAGCAGAGGTGCGTCGAGCAGTGCAGGTAGATAACTCCGTTGTGGTGTCGGTTGAGTGAGTAGATGTAGTCAGCCTCAGCAAACACGTGCCCACGATCGCTCTCCAAGCGTTGCATCCTTTGGCTCTAATGTAGCTAAAACAGACAACTAAGAACAAGAGTGTAGGACAAATCAAATAAATCAATCAAGAGATTATTATAATTGTTAAGGAGACAGTTTTCACACAATCAATAAAAGATCAAGGATGTCAAAAAGCAACTAAGCAATAATTATTTAAAAAAAGATTATTTCAGATAATTTATGACAGTTAAAAGAAATCAGAAATCAATTAAAAATTATTATTTGAAATAATTGGTTTTTTAATTAATGAACGATACAATCAAAGATAATGACAAATTTAAATCAGCTAAGAAATAACAGACAGCTAGAAATAAGTGGGCAAAGCGGAAATAATGATTTCCAATAGAAATGCAATTACTATAGTCAACTATAAGTAACAATCAAAGTGATATTAAATAGCTAGAACGATTACTTTAAAAAAATACAATGGAAAAATAAGATTAGCAAACAGCAAACCGCACTCCTGTGGAACAGGTGTAGTCCTCTCGATGGCTCCAGTAAGACTGATTTTCCAGTAAAAATTTGAAAAGTATCGATACAACCATCGAATATCCAATTAACGCGCAGGCGCGAAGAGCGAATTTGAAACCTCAAGCAGGAGCCGAGGTGTCTGTCAGGTTACGTTTCACCCTCTCCCCCGCCCCTACACCCCCCCCCAGGCTCGAATCCGCGCTCGCTCGCTGGCTCGTGCCCGGCTCGTGCCTCTAAATCCCAAGCGTACATCTCCATCGTTTACACGCTTCTATCTGTCTGTTACCGTTCAGCTGAGATCTATAAAAACCCTCGATTTTGTTACATAAAAACAATTAATGATCAGCTAATTATTCGGTAACCGAACATTTCATTTGCGTACGCAAACAAACTTTTTCCCTATCCAAAAAAATGTTGCCGTACCCAACAAACAAAGTTCCTATTTTAACAGTTCAATCAGCTGGCTTTAAACCGAGTCTGAAGGTGTAATTAATTATTTTTAGTTTAGACAAATAAACTTCTGTAGCCCTGGCTCGCTCGTCACTTTGTAATGCGAAACTACATCTGGTTTCAATAGCATAGATCTTCTATTAAATATTCGATATTAGCTCCTCATGCGAGTTTGCCGTTTGCATTACTGTCACAGAAACATAAATGAATATGAAATGAGGATTTCTTAAATTTCGAGTAAAACGTTTTTACAGAGAAATTACTATACAACATTAAAAAATACCAATAAATTTTATAGAGTGCTGCTAAAAAGTTTTTGAAAGGTAGAGAAAACTCTATCTACTCCTGATAAAACATAATCTAATAAATAAATGATTATGTAAAAATATGAACGTAAATAAAACAACCAACTTACCTTTTCATCTGAAATTTTATCAGTCCGAGGAATACATTAACATAGTCGGCGAATAAAATACTTAGTGTTTGTGATTTATATACATAACTGCAAATCTTTAAACAGCATAAACGTTACGGCATCTCGTCACCGAGTCTTGTCGTTTTCAATGTTGACAAGCCGAACGCCGAATTCATGGCCGCCGGGTGTGAACACGGGCAGTTGAAATGCGAGCACAACCTCTTTTATGAATGCCATAATATTTCTCACCGACGTCGCCGATTAACGCTTTAACGCATCTCCTATTTAGTTACATCAACATATTTTAATCTACAACAGAAATTTAATTGAATCTAAAAGATAGTAACCGAATTCAACGCTCGGTTTACAATTTTTTTATACTTCTATATAATAAGTACTTTAATTTTTATTACATCAAAAATATAACAGTTTCATAATGGGAGGAGTTTATATCTCTTTATTTCAATACATAGTTTTGTTCTGATGTTGCACGTTGGAAATTAACAATTGACATTAGAATATGGTTCCATGCAACATGTTATGTTAGTGTCCCTACAACCGACGAAAATTAAGATACGCAGAAGCCACGGGCAACTGCTAGTATAGAGATATATGTACAGCAATAAAAATAATACAATAAAACGTATTTGACATGTGAATAGGAAGAGGCAACAAACTTTACCAGTGAAAATATACGTTCCAAGAAACTAGCAGCAATCTTTATAATTCTGTTCCCATATGGGGTCGGCAGTAAACAACTTTCTATGATAAAAATCTCGTACATTAGTGAAGCGCTTACTTATCATTTTACTGAGTCGACGAACATTTAATTCCTTAGTCTGCCAAGTTGAGTATGTAAATATCCGCTTTAATATTGACTAAATGATTTCGACATCTTAAAAATGTTGCGAGATCCACATCGCAACTCAGAGTTGAGATGTGGATCTCGCCCGCCGCGGCCGGTAAATTAACAACTGCTCGTTTTATGTGTCGAATTCGTGTTCGTGTCCGTGTCTGTCGTGTGCTTCATCTTTTTTAAATGTTTTTTAATGTGGACTGTACGTGTTTCTACTTTCAACGACGTCCAACAGACTGGATGAAAATTTTCGTAGCCTGATGATAGTACAAAAGTACTGAAACCTAGGTCGCATTGAAGACCATTTATGAGCCGGATGACATAAGGTATTTACACCCCTTATTTGTGAATAAATGATCTGATTAATATCACAGAACCGCTGAAACAATATTTACAGCGGCCTCTCGGCTTTTATTCTTTCATACGTATCATATCCCAATAACAATAAAAACAATACATATATAAATTTAATTTAATAAAATATATATAATATAAAAATATGTATATAATATGAAATAATATAATACGGGTAACGGCAAAACCGGAAACAACACCGGGATACCCCTGGTATACCCGTGAGTCAGCGGAGATGTTTGCAGAGACCGGTATTTTTCCGGGCTAACTTAATTAACAAAATTATGGCTTATCTACTGAAACTATTAAAGTTAATTTGATCTACAGCAGGAGTTTCTGGTAAACGTAAACGATTTTTTAGGGAACACCTTCATTTCCCCATGTCCTCTTTTTCCTGAAATGTATATTTTAACACCGGCAAAAGATCACGCTCCGCTTACGGCAACATGTAGCTGACCGAGAGCAAACACTGGCGCCGTGAGCAATGACTTCCTTTGTTTAAGGATTGCCGCTGCAGCTTATTGATAATTATCGCCAAAACATATATTGTAGGGAATGGCTTTCTTTATAGGCAACATTTCCTTTGTGGCAAAAGCGCGTAAATGACCCATTACTCTACCAGTCTTTTCATTCTTGAAATGCAACCCACTGCAATAAAAACATTTTAAATTCAGTTTTAGTCAGTGTTCGAATTCTTCTTTTTTCCCCTTCTAATTGGAGGCATTATAAATGCACCAAATCCAAAAATAGATTTGCTCAGGCTAATATAACTTCAAAAAAACACTATGATATATTGTAAACTACATTGTAAAACTGGTAACTGCAATGTTTAAGAGCTTTACAAACTTCATAACATAACCTAAATTACATAATAAATCGTTTAAAAAAGAAAACTGTTGAAAACAAAGCCAAACCAGCTGTAAAAATAAAACTGCTCTATTCAAAAAAATTAATTATAATTGCTGCAGTCTGTGGTTTATTTCAGAGCTTGGCCATATGTTCTGTTTGTAAACAAAGTAAACTGAGATTGCTTCAATGTCCATGAATAGCGCCACTGTTCCGAAACTTCAGCCCTTTTCTGTACTTAAGTGACGCCCTTTTTTAAAATTCTGAGACTTGTTGACAAATCTACATAACAATCCCTTTAATTTGACACCTCAAACGTCAAAATCCGTCCAGCCGTTATTGCGCTTGGACTGTGAAAAGAAAACCGCTTGCGTATTAATATATAGATATATATAGATTATAAATTTAAAACAATTTCCAGCAAATGGAGCACTACTGGACATTACATATTAAAATTGTGTTTTTTTATTGGTGGAGGATGGGTAAAAAATAAAATGTTAGTGATGGTGATAGGAAGAGAGGGGAGGAGGGAAGAAGAGAATGAAGGAGAAAAGGAGGGAAGAGAGAAGAAGTTAGAAAGGAAGGGAAGTAGAGAGTAAGTGATGAATGAATGAATGGAGGGAGAAAAGGAGAGAACTGTGGTAGCAGTATGGGATAAGCTGACAGAATGACTGAATTTTTATTTTTCTCTAAAGTAAATATTCGGTCCAGTCTTAAAAAATTAAAAGTGAAATCTAATCCAGAATATAAACCAAGCATGCCATAAATATATGCCAGAGGTGGTATATAAATAGAGTAGAATGACTCTTTCTCTTTTTCTTTCAGTTCCCGTTTGGGGAAAATGTGTCCTTTAAGAAACGTATTTATAAACTACGCATTGGTGTCTGCAAAGATAATTTTCAAAATTAGCTATCCCTTTTTCTCAATTTGTAAATTGGTCAAATTTCCGACCACTGGCGATCTCTAGTTTATTTAAATATTCAACTTGTCATTTAAATTATGTGAGATTTTTGAGACTGGGTGATAATACAGATTAATAGTATAAAATACAGTTTATTTTTGTTAAGAATTTTCTATTTATTCTTTTGTTTAATAATATAACCTTCGATTCCGAAGAATGAACACCTTAACATCTTGGACAGACGCATAAATATGGCTCACGGCACTTTATACTCCATTAATTACGTAGGCTACACACGGCACTTTTGGAAAACCAAATTTCCTAATTAATTCCTAAGGTATTCAACTTCTTAACAAGGCGTATGTTTATGACGTTTGTGGTCCATTCTGGCTTTTTAAAAGTGCATATACTCTGTTTATTAAGAAATCAATAAGAAACAGTTACCGGTATGCATTTAAATTGCCATGTTTGAATGTGCAATTCAATTTTGTACTCTGATGCATTGGCGATCTTGAATTAAGTTATTGAAAGTTATAATCAAAATCAGAAAAATGTTCTTATGAAAATTGTTAAGAAAGGAATCATAGATTAGGTACCTAGTTTTCTGATATTTCTAATCGTTTTCTGCAATGCCTTGTACAAGTAGGTAAGCTTTGAAAAACAAATTTTCAATCTTCTATCCACAAGGTTTTTTTTAGATCCACGACTTTTGTAGCCTAGTAAACGCTGATGGAACCCAGTTGCAACCAATTTTATTTCATTCAATTTTTGTTAAGTGTTTCGATAGGCAGTACCCTAAGCCTAAAATGTTATAGCCTAATATAGGCTAACTTATTTCGTAAAAGGGAACCACTGTCATTGTAGGTTTTTGGAAGTCGTACAGGCTATTACCGGTATGTTGAAACTATGTTAATACGACAAAACTTGTATTAATCTGGACTTCGTGTACTTGGACTTCAAAATAAACTATATTACGAAAGAATAATATATGATAACGAATCTGGACGTTCTGCACCTGGGCATTTCAAAAAGCTGTATTAACGTTGATAATATAACGAATCTGGACAATCTGTTCGTGGACTTTTTAATCCCTACCTATATTATTAAATTATTATTTTTTACGCCTGGACTTTCGTAGCTGGATGTTTTAAAATAAATGTAGGCCTATTTTATAGTTATAGCCTACCAATTACTATTGAATAATTTGGAGTACAATTACTATTGAATAAGTGTACAGTACTAACATGAGCTCTTATAACAGTGTGTGATAACATCGAAACATTTCATTATTCATTAATGCTAACGCCAGAATATATATATTTCCGGAAAAGAGCAATCCCCAATTTGCGTTTACAAATCTACAGCAACGCTCGATTTAGCAGATCTCCATCAAATCAGCCTCAAAAATCCCGCATGCAGTGAAAAATTCCCGACATTGGCAACACTGAGTGTCAGTTCGCCGCGTGGTCGCGTACCGAGCTGCCAGGCGTCTGCCAACGGCTGTTCCGCTGCGTGCCTCTCCTCCCCATTCTATGTTATTTAGCAAACTCGTTTTTCTAGGTTATACACACTTTGCTTATTATAGATTATAACACAATTTCGAATTTATGGGCTATAATACAGCAAATTATTAAAGATTATATTAGAAATTTAACTGTGTTATAACATATAAAGCTTTTGACAAACTGTTTCATAGCCTAGAATAATATTTTGATTATGGGTTATACTCTATAATGGCTATTCTATGCTATGCAACAAAATCTTCTTTATAGACTATGCCACAAATCGACTATTATATGCTATAACACAATTTTAAGATTATAGACTATAACACACCTCTGCTAAAACATTATAGGCTATGCAACAACTTGTAAAAGTTATTATATGCTATTTTACAGTTGCGATATTATAGGTTATAACACACTTTTTACATTTCCATTATATACTATAACACAGTTTGCTTTTTATAGACTATAACACGATTTTTAAATTCTAGGCTATGAGATTATAGGCTATAACACCGCACCGTCTTTAATACCAAAACCCGCCACGTAATGTTTCCAAACGAATGAACAAATACCCCCGTTGCAGCAGACCTGCATACTCAGCGAATTTCAAGTGCAAAACAACATATTTCAATCCAACATAGCGAAATTTGACATGTTTCGGTAAGCTCCATAATAAGAATAACATGGGCAATGAGTATGCAGGTTTGCTGCTACGGGTATATTAAAACTGGGTAGTTTTAATTCAATATTTAGTAGATCAGAACTAGAAGAACCTATTTACCAAGTTTTATCAAGATATGTTGAGAAATAACCGAGATATAGAATTTTATTTATTTCCCATAAGGTTAACATTGGGACAACGTACTGTGTTTACCACTTTCAATATCTCGGTAACCAATGGACATAGAGCAGTGATTCAAAATACTAAATTGTTTGTTTTTTTGAGCTGAATTCAATGGTGCCAACAAAAATTCGTAAAATTTTATTTTTCTATGTAAAAAACTCAAAAATCCCTTTTTTGGGGGGTTTAACCCCCTTTACCCCCCCCTTACGGTGATCCGATCAGGCTGGTTCACGAACTCGTCCGAATAATTATTACTTTACACATCCATGCCAAATTTCCTTAAGATTGGGCCATTTTTACGCGAGTTATCGTGCTTAAAGACACATAGATATATATATGTATATATATATATATATATATATATATATATATATATATATATATTTATGAAAATTCACGAATAGTGTTTTTTGCTTCTGGGGGCCCCAAAACGAAAAGTTAACATGGTCTCGGGCTTAGGTCTTACCATGAGTACTACGGTAACAGCTTCTTCCCTATAGGGGAAATTCGCTAAAACGATGTTTCTTCAGGAGGAAGGAAGCTTTGGACTTAGTTAAGCAGTTGTTGTAATGCTAATAAGCGAACAGAGTTCCTCAGGGCCGAGTCCCAGGAGCGCTTTTGTTCCAGTGATGCTATTCTGTTGTATGAACTCGTGACCTGAGCGAACCGTTCTTCGTTTAAAAGAAGCGATGACTTTCGTGAATAATTAGTCGAATGATGTCAATACAGGAAGAAAGTTGGGTAAAACTGGAAAACATAATTACAAGTTGATTTTATTCATCCTATAGAGTAATGGTAATCTATTTCATTTTTATTGTAAGCGATTCACAATGTTCAGTTTAATTCAGTATGCCTAGAATAGACCAACATATACTGTGTTAACAATTCAGTGTTGGTTTGAAACTAATAGCGTTATCACTCAAACAAGTTAGTTAAATGGGTTAACAATCTAAAGTTAAGCTCTAAGTTAGACGATGTTCGTTATGGGCTTCCTACAATAGCTTATCCTGCGCAAATTGAATTGTAGCCTAAGACAGGAAAATAATGTGAACTTAGGATTGTGTTTTACCAATATATGCATTATCAGGTAACGCGATGATCACCCAAATGATATTTTAAGGCGAATATGGGTTAATTAATGAAGTACTATTACAATGAGTAATTATTTTTCTTTAAACTTTTTTATACATCACATCTTTATTTGCTTTTTAATTTTTTTCAACGTTAATTTTAATTGTAAACAACTATTCTAATTCGTCTTTGTTTTTAATTTATTTGTATTTTTTGTCAAGTTTCACAGAAAAAGTCCTTTTAAGTGGCTCGTGACAGGTAGATCACGTCGGCACATTTCAGCTAATTTCCAATGTATATTAATTATATGCTGATTTATATTATTTTACTTATAATAATGTATTAAGTCCTGTATATGTAAATAAATAAATAAATAACCAAGACCACTTCATTAAATAATTAACCATTTTAGTTTTATCCTCAGATACTTGATACGAATTGCTTACCATCATGTATATAATTATCTTTTAGAGCCCACGCACAGACTTTGATACCCATGTGGGCTTTTTCCATATTTTGTTATAAT
Source organism: Flexamia atlantica (assembly GCA_035578135.1). Classification (NCBI taxonomy): domain Eukaryota; kingdom Metazoa; phylum Arthropoda; class Insecta; order Hemiptera; family Cicadellidae; genus Flexamia; species Flexamia atlantica. The sequence continues at coordinate 1,492,200 of JAQJVK010000033.1, forward strand.
ATTTAGTATGATTACAAATAGAATATTTTATGTATCTTATATATTACTAAATTTTGAAATATCATATTGAGGAATAAATCAAGTTTTCATTCATTCATTCGTCAATATTTCGTAAAATAAACTTGTTTGATTTTCGATTTGTTTCCAGATTCGGTAAAGTGAAATGGAAAGCAAAGCAATAGTCATTAATTGCGTAAACGAAACTGAAGGCAGTTGGGAATCATAGATTAAGCTATGTAATGTTGTCACAAGGCCTACTCATACTTAAAAATTAAAAGACCTTTGATTTTAGATAATCTAACCTCTTTCTTCTCTGCAACTGCCGGACTAGTCGTATGCCCTATCCTATCACCTGTTACCACCACATAACTCTGTCATATTGCTCAATGCAGAGTAGAAAGCGGTCCGGCCCGCCGACAAGAACGTGACTCGGACGTGGCGGTCGATCTGGCGGGTAAAACTATAAAAACGGCGGGAAAAAATCGCAATGCGGAAAAAGTCGTAGACCGCCAGTTTCACGATTGTATGGTCTAATTGTCAGGGGAAATTGCAGTTGCTTTTTTGATTGCAAAACCTAGTTCCGGTAGACAGGCCGGGTTTAAAACTGATCGAAACGGGATATTTTGTATCTAGTATTGTTCTGTAGTTATATCTTGTAGCTGAGCAGGAGCAGATACTAAATCAGTTTTCTTGGAAAAGTACTTAGTAAAAATTGTTTTGCTAACCGTTCGTTTACTGTCATGAACGTAATATCCCTGCAACTAAATATTCATTTTAATTTTAATTAGTACTTAAGCTCAGTAGAAATATTAACACTATTTACTGAACAGCTTGTGCATACTTTACTTACTTTACACTTTTTCTTGGAATGATAAGCCTATTGGCTGTTGGACTATTAATTAACAGTCCTGTCTAAGGAATATGACGGCCTTAGTCAGTAACAAGACTACAAGATCGCGCCACAATCATCCTTCACTCACCTGTCATTCATACTTGGCTTAAAATACCTCCTGGGTAGGTCGCCATTTCAGCTAATGTATCTAATGTATGTAATGTATTCAGGTTATAATAAAAATAATAATAAATAAAGAGATTTGTCTACGACTAGATGACTAAACTTTGGGGCGACATTTGAAGCTTCGTTGACCACCAAAAATTCACCTAATTTTACTTATTTGTTTCAACATTTCTTACACAGGGGTTGAGATTCTGCAGGTCTCGCCTCTTTAGACAATCTGTCCAGTGTTTTGTAGATAAAACGTAAAAAAAATCCTTAAACCTTGAATTGTAGATATTTGGTCTTCAGACAAGCCAAAAATTAAGAGAACAGGTGAATGACCACTATTCCAAAGTGAACCTCAGAAAAACCAAGCATGCCGACAAACAAGATTGTGTTTCTCCCAAGTGAAGAAGCAATTTCAACTCCGAGTTCCAAAACCAATATGGCAGACCGTTAGTGTAATGTTTGGACCGAACCGAACCTCTAATCGTGGGATCGTCACCCAAAGTATATACTTCTGTGCCAAATCGATTCTGGGAAAAGTTTAGAAATTGGTTGAAGTTTCGACGCTAGGTCACACGTATAAAATACCTCCTTCGTCATTTGTCATTTGGACATATTGACACTGTACTAAGTTGCTCGATCTTCAACTTTTCACGATCAAAGTTTCATCCACACGATCGGCGAGCGAGTGAATTAATATGTCAGAAAAAAAGTTACATAATTGTGAAATGTAATCAAAAACACAAAGGCTTGTGAAATTTTAAAGGAAATTCATCAAAAGACTAAGAATCATTTGAAGAAGAAATAAGCACAGCATATAACTTTACTATTTATAGTTGCTTAGTAAAGTAGTAAGAAGTAACGAAGCTTTTAAATCACCAATTTCATCGTTTATAAGTCAGGCTGACACCAAAGTTAAGCGTTACCAAAGAAGAGTTTTTTTTATACTCCGCTCCTTTTTTATCTGTGTGTAAATCGTTGGCTTTAATCCATATGTCAAAAAAACAAAAAAACCGCAAAAAAGTAGGTTAAATAAACATAAGTAGGTTAATGTAACTTTAAGTAGGGTCACTTGAAAACGAGAGGAGTTTCAATACCTTTCGAAACGTAGTGTAGTTAAAACACTAAAAGCGATAGGAAAAGTCCAACAAATTAAATAGCCATTGTAATCCATAGTCAACTGTGTAGATTTAATTCGACCCATCTATACCGTAGGTCATGATAAATATCGAAAACACTCTAAGCAACATTAAGCTTAAGATAAATTGTCTCCTCTATTTCAATTACTCTAATCAGTGACAAAGACGTAGGGAATTTAAATAAATTTACAATTACACCCACAATCCACTCATTTTACCCACTTGCGTAGGCAGACATATAACATCTAACACAGTTGTTTACGTTGCTCAACAACAAACGTCATGTCTTTTCTCAACGTGTTATTTCGGTATAATTATCTCGATTTTCCGCGATGGATCTGAGTGATTACACGAGATGTTCATGTCTTTACTGAAAGGTTGGATCATACTTGTTCTCCTTGACCTGACCTACGAAAGGTCGAATACGACTACTCAACTTGTACCTGCTATATCGATAATTCCACTGTGTTCATTCGGTTTTCATAATCGATAGATAGGATTTGTTGTGTTAAGTAAAGGTCGAAGTCAACTCACCTCATGTATCGATATTTTCACTGTATTCATTCGATATTCATTATCGATAGATACGAATATTGTTTCAAGAAAAGGTAGAAGTCGATTACTAACCTGCTTGGTCGATAATTCAACTATGTTCATTCGATATTCATAATCGACAAATAAGATTGCTGTGTCAACGTAGGTGCTGGTATGTAAGAACATTCTTTTTATGTTCACACCTGCAATTAGTACTGTTGCACACATTACCAGTTACAAGGGAAGAATAATATATTTCACTACTAGTCACGAAAGTAGCCCATTTTCTTTTGTGACGAGTTGTGAACAGTACTTTTCATCACGATGCAAATAAGTGACCAAACTTATAAAAAATGATCCAACATTTCATAATTTAGTCATTTTTCTATAAGTAAACACAATACGGCTAAACTGTCTATTTTAGTCTATAGTCAGCTAGTTGAACTGTCAAATTAAGGAATTCGTTTGTTTGGGTGCGGCAAAATTTTGTTTTGGTACGGAAATGGTTTGTTTGGGTACGGGAATGGAATGTTTGGGTACCGAAAAAGCAGCTGATCATTACTTGTTTTGACGTAAGGAAATCGAGAGTTTTCGTAGATCTCAGCTGTACGGTAACGGGCAATTTTCGGACACAGAGTGATGAAAAGTAAATGACTGGTTACATAGAGGGGTCTTAGTCACTCAGTCACTTCGTAGAAGAAAGACGACCAGATCCAAGGGTGACATTGTATGGAACCAGCGTTAACTTTTCAGGGGGGCAATGAAAATAAGTGGTTCATCGAACTAAAGATCTGCGTTGATCATTACACTAGATATTTTTCAGGCCAACAAAACAGGACAGTTTCAGGTGCGGTGACTAACACATCCCCGGTCCCTCAATGACACAGCCGAAGATAGTAATTGAGGTTGTTAAAGTATTATGAAGGTGTTTTACTTATTGTTTGTCTTAAATTTGTATCAGATAAGCCAATTCCAACCTAAATCCCTACATTATTCTCCCTGCTCTAAAGAGATTGACGACAGAGGTCAGTAGGCTATAGTAGAGGTTACAATTTGAGTAATTATTTTATAAAGAGCGAAACAAACTCACAACTTGCAATCATAAGTTTTATAGCTTGACAGAGAGACATATTCAACAGTACCCTGTTTTCATAACAAACCAATTATAAAAATACGAAAAATTAGGCTAGATGGTCCGCAATATATTTAGACGAATAAATTTCATTCCAAACTCTCACGTTCAGTCAGTACATTCTTGCCTGGACCACAAATGAAGAACTCAGATTGGTAACCTAATGCATTTTTTCGTGCCCGTATTTATAGCGGCGTTAATTTGTTGGGCTGTTATGCCATCCATCTTATACTGGTATCAAAGTTATTAATGACAGTATTTGTTCTTTGGACCTGAAGATTTGATATTGATGAAATTATATTTGATACCACTGTGATATGTGTGGCTAATCAATCTAACAAACTTGACGCCGCCCGACAAAATGGGCACGCAAAAGAGAACTGGGTTGCCAATCTGTATAGTATCTGTATAGTTATCGGTTCGTACAGTCCGACATTTCGACAGTCACATATCGCACCGTCCCAGTCTGACGCCAATGACGCCATCTTGTGGAAGGTCTTCTTTTGTTTATTGCCAGTCGTCACACCCTATTGTTTATTGTCTTCTTTGTTTATCGACGAATGTTTCGAAATTATAGGGTGGCTCCGGCGCTCGTGAGCTTGTTGAAGTTATTTATTACCGACCAGGTAAGCGCGGGCCGACAGATGAATGAATGGATGAGATGTTTAGGACGGTTTTGAAACCATCCTTTTGTTCACCTCTGTGTCTATGGGCGTTGGGCTGAAATATTTCGGTAAAAAATGGGCGATGAAACGAAATACTTTACTGACCCTCACAAAAACTCCGACCTTGCCCAGGATGAGTTAAGGGAAAGTAAAAGCATTCTGGCTGTAAAACCTATTGTGTTACACTATAGCCTATAGACGTGCCAAAATGACGTGTCCAAAAACAATAGCCTACACCTATAGTCTATAATCTATAGGTGATACTAATTAGTTTCTAATGATTAGTTTTAATCATTAATCTTTAATAGTAAATCCTATACTCTTAAATGAGCAATGTTATCTTGCTTGCTTGCTTGTATGCTTGCTTGCACAATTATCTCTAAAACGGCTCCGAGGATTTCCTTCAAAGTCTGGAAATAAGTAATTTATTACTCAAAAACGTCTTTTATGCTAATTACTTGGCCAGAGAAAATCTAATAACGTAATAAATCGAATTTTAAAGTTGTAAAATTTTAACATTGGCCTTATGGGTTGCCGTGATAGCAACGAAAATAAACAAGGAAAGTGTAAACAAATGAAGTAATCATAACAGCTGTTTGGAATCTACAGCCATCAAGGGAAAATACAGCAAGTGGGATGAAGAGTCCATGGAGCAATAAAAAAGGTTTCTATTTTTCAATTTTATGCCATTGAGATATTTTATAATAACTGGATGAACTGGTAAACATGAAATAACACCGAGCAAGGCTCGGTCCACCAGGTACTCAACATTAAATCATCATAAGATTTGTGTCAAATATTGGGTTTACAAATTGCTGAAGGTTTTTGAAACATTTTCATTTTTGCCTGAGCCGTTGCTTACTCTTGTAAACTAAATGTTTCAAGGCTTAATAAATGTTCGTGCCCCTCTCGGTTGGTATACATTGTGTTAAAAAAACTTTATTAGCTACTAGACATAACTTAGACCTAGTGACTTATTGGACATTATTGGGTGGTAGGTCCCTAAAACGTGTTTGGAAGGTAAAGGAAGTTGGTCTCAGAAGTTTGCATTATAGTCGAACGATTTGTATGCAACAGACTCTGGGAAGAATATTGTGATATAAATTGTTGGGCCCTGGTTGGGCCTAGATGTAGGTCCCATAATGATGATGGTCTTTGCTCTATCACTATTGATCCTTGCTAAAGCAGCGATCGGTCCAGTAACAAGACCGCATAAGACTACTCCTCCACACTGCCAACCTGCTTGATTTATAGTGTCAACTCTAATTAGTTGAAAACGTGAAGTATCATCAATGGGGGACATATTTTCGAGAGGGGACATTAGATATACTATAATCGTTGAGAAAATGTTTTCGTAATGTTGCATTTTACAAAACAGTTCAAAAATTACTTACGAATTAACTGATGGTCGTTTATATGATTTACCCCAAATTTTTATACCGTTTCGATTGCCTATTAGGCCTGTCAGTGCGCCCATATTTAGTCACCATTGTACAGAATCAATGGAGGGAAAGTCATTGACACCAAGAATGGGTTTCAACATGTTAACGGTACTTTCAAATAAATGTTGCATACATTTGTATACATGTTCTAGGTGTACAGATATTCAACTCAAAACTATTAAGTATCGACAGAGTAGTAGTTTTAACATTATTGTCACACTTCGTTTTCAGTAATGTTGAGATGGCAATCCACCCTAGTGCCTCCTTCCTATTCCTAAACACAAATTCAATAGAATATCTCCCCCCCCCCCCCTAGTTACAATGCTTCTTTATAAGTAAATACCTCTGCTTGATTACAGAAAATAAAATGAACATATTACTGATTATTTTTATCCCTATAATATCGCAAAATGTTGGCTTTCTTTCTTCCTTTATCGACTTGTTTCCAAACCATTCCCTCACCCGAAAAAATATTGGTAAAGGATCCACAGACTTATTTTTGGGAATTACTGGCCAAGGTCCTTAAGAATGGTTCAGACACTTCCTGAAACCGTCAAGAGATATGTTTGTGTGGACATTCTACAACATAAAATAAAAGCCAGATGAAATAAAAACCGGTGAAATTCAGCTACTCAATACGAAACGTAGTTACAACTTCACAAAACAGAAATCACTTCTTCCACAACAGATTTTCATGTTTAGGAAATAATCGCAGCCATTAAAACCATTGTAAAATACACTTGGAATTCCCTTCCCAGACAGGAAGTTTGCGCCACGAAGTTTCACGCACGAGTGAGAAGTGGGGTTGGGTCGGCCACAACAGGTGATTGTGACAGGCGATCAGCTGACAACCGTTTAACAGCTGATTACTCAAGCGTTCCCGCCATTTCTGTCTGCGAACAGACACTTAACACTTTTCAATTGGGACCGTGGGGCACGCTCGTTTAAAACGCATCAACTGCGAGTCTCTCGGCACATTATTGTTGCCAAGCAACGGCGGGGAAATGTCTTTTGAAAGAGCAAATTGAAGGGTCTTAAAGAGTTTGTGATAGTGTAAGTGATTGATGGCGAGGGGAAATGAATATCGGAATGTAATTGAAAGGTGGAGAGATTCTTTTCTTGTTCCAAAGAAGAGGGTATATTTTAGAAATTAATAATGGTGTAAATACCTTGTACTGTCAAAGTGATCCTTTGTAGTCTTATAGGCTACTGCAGTTTCGACCTCATTGAGATCTTCTTCAGGCAATAATGGACATCAAATTCATTCCAGTGGAAGTCGTCAGGATTGATAAAAAACCATCATTCCACATATACACGAAATACGAACGGACAGACGCACATAACACACAAACATCGACTTTTTAATTAAAATTCCGGTATCGGTACACGCGACACGCATTGAGGGCTAGTCTAGACTCTAGTCTAGGCTACTTGCCTTGAGTCTAGACTAGCCCTCCATGCGTGTCGCGTGTACCGGTACCGGAATTTTAATTAAAAAGTCGATGTTTGTGTGTTATGTGCATCTGTCCGTTCGTATTTCGTGTATATGTGGAATGATGGTTTTTTATCAATCCTGACGACTTCCACTGGAATGAATTTGATGTCCATTATTGCCTGAAGAAGATCTCAATGAGGTCGAAACTGCAGTAGCCTATAAGACTACAAAGGATCACTTTGACAGTACAAGGTATTTACACCATTATTAGTTACTATTCAGTGATTCGGAGGCTAGCAACATGATTTTAGAAATACCTACGGCAAAAATATTATGTCTCAGATCAATATTTATTGATCTATAGTTGTTTTTAAGCCTTAATGTCACTAGATTTGCTAAGTTCCAAATGCTATTAGGGTTAAATTTGTGAATAGTCTTCACAACAAATTAAACCTTAAGCAAGAAGTTGAACCGGAGCATCTAGTTTGATTGAAGTTGCTTTGGCCTTCGGGCCTTCTACAAAGCTAATGGAGTACAATTGAAAAAAAAAAACTCATCACAGAAACCTTGCTCCTTCGCGGTAAGAAGACCTTTTGGATGTGACTAGGCATACTGTATTAGCTGTTGGGTAATAGGAACCAAACATAAAAAACAACACAAAAACCCTGAACCTCCTCAAAGATAATGTCCCTCGCAATCGCAACGATGCGATGATGTGATCATCCCTTGATTGCAGCTTGCAGCGTCTAGGTCTTCGCAACCGTTGAATGAGAGGTCGCAATCATGGAAGGCCGCTGTGACCTGTGACCTCTGACCTACAGGATCGTGACCTTGAATGACCTTTCGATGATGGGAATTTCTCTTGATGAACGGTCAATGCCGTCAACTGCGTGGGACATTGATCTTACGGAGTGATTAATTTTGGGAAGAGGTGTTTTGGGGTGTCTTCTTTGACTCGTCGTCAAAGCTAGGTGAAACATTTGATAAAAGAATTTTCATGTACGACATTATAAAATAACTAGTGGCTTGAAGAAGCTGAAAGCACCTAATCTCATTCGTTTGAAAGAGTTTACAAACTAAAATTTCAAAAGTTAGTGTAATAAAATCAAACTAGAGGCAAAGGGGCTAATAGCCCCTAAGCATAATCCTTCTTTACCATAGTATAAAATACCTTCTTAGAAAATAGGCTTTTGGATCCACAAAATTATGATAAGGGCCTATATCTAGCATTTGGTTTTAAGTAAACAAAGCAGACCTTTTTACATCCCAATAGTTTTTAAATGACAGCTATTTTACGTTATTTCTCATTTTATAGTAAGCTTAAAGCAATTTCAGTATTTTCCCCGAGTCCCTGTGATGGGAGACCTTCAATTTCAGCCCCCTCCCATCATCCTGCGACCTTCCAAACACCCACAATTTCGGCGCAAAAATTTCCCTCACGTAATTATGTACATATATAGAACATTTGGTATTAAATTTGCATCGTTATAACATAAACTAAACAAACGTATTTAACTTTTTATAATTTTAAGTTATGAAAAAACTCAAACTCTTAGTTAATATAAAACTGGAAATCTTAAATTTAAAATATTTTTTATTATAGTATATTGAACGTGCATAGTTAGCTGCATTTTGAAAAAAAAAATCCCACATGTCAACATCTACCATATGGCTTTGAATCAAGCATTAGCACCACATGTTTAATGTAAACAAAGCAGACGTTTTTCAATCCCAATGCATTTTAAATGGAAGATATTTTTCGTTATTTCTCATTTTATGGTATATTTGGAAATAATCTGATATTTTTCCCGACCCCCTGGGACCGAGACCTTTCATTTGAGCAATCTCCCATCATCCTGCGAGCTGTCAAACTCTCACAATTTTGATTGAAAAAAATCGCTTACAGAATTAATAATATAGATTTAAGACTACTTTTTAGGCTGATATTGATTGTACTTTTAGTGGTGATCATACTTTTAAACTTGAATGCTGAATCCTTCATTTCCAGAAGTCTAAAATTAAATATATTCATCTTCAACACCGTTGGAATCCGTCGACGGCGTCACTGTCTAACTTGAACGTGGACCTATAGGTTCCGGCGGTTAGTGGTTAGTTGTAGTGGGCTAGTAGTGCTCAAGATGACAAACCGCCGAAACATAGGTCCACATACAAGTAAGAAAGTGACGCCGTCCAAGGATTCCAACAGTGTTAAAGTTTGTACGATCGGCGCACGGACAACTCCTCAATATTCTTCGCATAAGATATGTTCAGTTTTTGTGCAGTTACTGAAACTCACGGGTACAGAACAGTATATAATTTTACAAAAAAATTACTAAGTAATTACTAAATTACTACAAGACTCCCCCTAATATATTCTTACTTGCTGATTTAACGTAGTTTAAGAAATTATTGTATTGATTTAGACGAATAAAGCAATAACTTTTCTACTTATTGTTTTTTTATTCAATTTGATAAATTTTTCATTTTATAGCCATTTTGATGATTGTTATATATTTCCCGATTTATTTAACCATTAAGTCTACTATTACTATTAAGAAAGTTTCGTGCAATCCAAGTTAAGAAACAAATAATAAAACAGGTCAAAATAAAAGAATAAGCCCAAGACTGCGCAAGAAATACAAATGAGATTACACCCTCCATAACCTCCGTTTCAATTCAGGTAACAAGATCATCGCCAACCGTATCTTCAATATAACACTCCACACGATGTAGTCTCCTCTAGAAAACATACACTTTACCCACAACAGCCGGGGCTTTAGCGATATTGGGTCGACGATACCGCAATGTGCGTGAAAAAGCACACAGACATGGAAGGAATACCTAATCAGATTTGCAGGAAGGGGTGGGGGCGGTTTGGCTGATCTAATATTTATTTTACGTTCCTTCGTCATCCTCCCATATTGTCTTCGGACTACGTTACAGCCAGTAAAACATTCTTATAGGCGAGTGAAACCAAGGAGGTTATACACGCTACTGGAGGCAACGCGCAATAGTATTTTCGCGATCCGCAGATTTGATCAGATTAGCAATGTGAGGGGGGGTAATTTCGTTGTTTTGCTTTACTGACCGAAAATTTAACGACTCAGTGATGGGAATAAAACCAATCGATTAAACACAAACATATAGTTCCGATAATTCGACCATATTAAACTTACATTACACATTAAGTAAAAACAGATAATTCATAATTACCGAGCTAAGTTTCGTAATTACCGTACAATTGTAAACAAAGAGGCATTCAATCCTAAATATTACAATATTTTATAATTGTAAACATTCTTACATGGCTGTTACATAAATATGTAAGTATTTTACAGAAATATTGTTGTATGTGTATAACGTTGGCTCCTATAATTTGAGCAGATCCAAATTCCGTCCTCTAAAGGCGCGGCGTCATAAAGCATAAAGCTCATTAAACTAACTTTTTTATCTTCTCCATAATTTTATCATTTACCAAGTTTTAGGCTAGAATGCAAACAAGCTACTTAAAACTCCCAGCGAATCATACCCGCGCGGTAGAATCAAGGCGCGGGGGATTTTAGTGGGAAATTAGGGAAAAGAGGTAAACGATGTTAAAACAGCGTGTTATTGCCTAAGTTCCTTGTAACAAGCTGTTTTAAACGTTAAGCCCCTGACTAAGACCTTAAAGTCCTCCTTAAACTCCAAAACGGCCCTTCTTAGCCTACAATTGCCTTCTTTATGTAATGAGGAGATGAAACAAAGATGAGATAAACCTTTAGGGTTATGTTTCTCTGTTCTAATTTCACTTTAATGCAATTATGTTTTAAATTAAGTTTACTTTCAAATGCAGGTCTGATTTATTGTGGAGGGTGAACATTTTTTCAGGGTTTTAAAATTATTTTTTCACGTTACATCTCTTTGACCGTTTCATTGATTTTGCAGAGCTGCATTATTTTCATTCGCAAGCGTAAAATTAAGCAAACGTAAAAACACAATGTTATAGTAAAATAATACGAAATATAGGTGTTTCCCTTCTGAACCCAAGTAAACTAATGATCAAGAAACTGAAAAAGCGAAACTTAGTACTCAATGTCAATGGAAATATAAGAAAATATTCTTTACTCTTTAACTAAAAATAATCTAAAAAAACGGAACCTATACGTATTTTTAGTTCAAACAATAACTGTCTATTTATAAACGGTTTTAGCCTAGTTCGGCTTTGGAAACTAAAGTAGCCTACAGTAAATAAGGCCGAGAGTAGAAAGAGAAGCAGACTCATGTAAACGAAAGCAAACATATTTTTAACCTTAAATTGCAAATGAGAAGTCTTCAAAAATATCCTGAATCCCGCAAGAATAACAAGAAGTTTACTTTTCTTCAAAAGAGTTTTAAACAGGTCTCGTTCCAAACTGGCAGACGATTAACATAAAAAAAAGTATTTTAAGGTTCCAAAAGCAGAATTATTATAATCCTGGTTTTTTGTCGCAGAAAAACATAACAGGGACAAATATGAAGCCAGACACAAAACTTGGTTTTCAGAGGGCACCAGCCACATAAATCCTTCTCAAATAAAATTCTCAAGACCCCCTTCCTCCCCCAAGGCCGCAGCTGACTCCCCCTTGAGGGGTTCGGCTTACGGCGCGGTTTTTGACATGATTTAGGTCCACTTGGGGGCAGAGGCGGCGGCGACTTTCCGAAATTATTGGGGAGGGCTCAAAACAATATAGATGTGCCATATGCCATGTACAAGTGTAAATGTGCTAAATGTGCCATAAAATCGCCGGATGTTTTGGCAACGATTTTTTTTAGTTGGGAAAGGATTAAAGATACGTTTAGGTTGAATACATTCCGATACTTCCAAACAACCATCCGATTTTCCATCACACAGAAACGCATTAAATCGATGACTGTAATCAATAATCATCAAAATGTAGAATTATGGAACATTTTCGTAATATTAATATCATGAACGGGCAACAAGGAAAAACTCAAAAATAATTTTTAAAGATCGTTCTATGTGAGATAACATGAGAAATCTGCTGTAATACCCATGTTTTAAGGAAGTATTATGTCCATAATAAAAATTTAGTACACGTATTTTGAAGATTGGTCTTATAAAAAATAAACTGTCAATTATAAAAAATAATATTGCATCACTTTCAAATTCCCGCGTTTGTTATCGATGCATACATAGTGAAAGTGAAAGTAAAATATTTAGGCTATTGGGAATTCAATGAAATAATTTGTCAAATTACTTCCTTTATTCGATTTTGATTTATAATAGAGAGTGTATACGCATGAATTTAATCAATAACGCTTAGACCTTTTACACACTTAGACCTTTGTTAAATCTTATTTAGAGTTCAAATTAGTGTAATTTAAACTTGCATAATATAACCTCTGCACACTCTGCAGATAAGAGATTAATTTTAATTATATTTACATATGGTTGAGTCAGGCTATATATTTATTTCATGTATATATAAAGCACTATAAATATTTACTGCTGTAATCGACAAATGTCTAAAATCGGGTTGTCTTAAAAAAATCAGAATCACTCAAACATTGATCTAGAGTGATTTTGAGTTTGTAAAGGAAGAAAATGTTAGGCCTGATTATGCAACAGACGGATATTAGCATTATATGCTAACAAGAGGACGGGCCTTATTGAAATTCATATTTCCAAATTTTATTATGTAAGAGAAAACAAAACCTTCAAATTGTGCATAACACCGCACGTCGCCGTGAGGTAGGCAGCTTTCCCTGACCCGATCCATATTCATAGAGAACACTAGGAAAACACGAGGTCTATCAAAGCACACCTGGAATAATATAATCAAAGGTAAACCAATCCCTTATTTTCATAGAAGTACATAATCATCCTCATTTGTGTTTACTTAAAACATTACAAATTGACAAAGGAAAGGGTAGGTGTAATAAAAAAATATCTAACTGGATAATTTTATTGACTTAATTGAGCCCTTGTCTGACATCCGCCCTTGATTTAATTAGTTCAGGAGTTCAGTGAAAAAGTGGGAATTTAATTCAATTAATGTCGGAAGGAAGTCTGTGTCCTGTTTATTAACGCGCCGGTGATTTTGGAAGGTTTTCCAATTAAGTTAAATTTGCCAGGTTTCCCTCGCATGATCTGCGAATTACACTTTCAAGCACACAAGTCGACTCTAAAACGTTATTAATTTTTTACAGCACGCTTCAATGGTCTTTATTTTAACTTTCTCTGCGTGTTGACAAGAAAACACATCTCCGTTATTTTTATATATAATGTAGCCTAATTGGAAGACTTACACCTCATGTAACAAACCGCTAACATCGCCTTCAGCGCAGTTTAAAACGTATCACTTGTATTTTGAATTTGATTTTGGCAGACATTTGCCATCAATGATTAGTAAAAAACAATTTTCACGACGTTTTCCACTTGTAGACGGGATTAGATTCCAGATCTCGAAACGTGGAGGAAATTGTTTTTTACTAATTTTTGATGGCAAATATCCGCAAAAAAAAAATAAAAGTATAAAATCACCATCACCAACAATGGATTTCAAACAAATAAAAGAGTTTCTTTTGTCTGATTAATTTTGAAAGACATTCACAAGGATGCACTAAAACACCCAAAATAAACGGAGTTCGCTAAATGTAACTTGAATGTGAATTTAAAAAATAGTTACATATCTGTTGCTGCTCATTGATGGTTATCTTCCACCAAACATTATAATTATCAACATTTCGATGAAAAAGGTGTCTCTCCACCTTTTTACCTTTTCTTTTCTTTAAAGAAGAAATTTCTGAGTTTCTAAGTTTAAAAATACTTAGAAGTACTTAGATACTACAAAGAAATTAGTACAGAAAGTAGGCTTAAAAATGAATAGGTGAATTAGTGGAAATAATTTCCAAAATATTAACGAAAGACAATATTGTTAGTTGTTAACTAATTTTAGGCTCAAAGGGTCTACGAAGTACTATGGACACAAACCACATAACTGAATACGTGAAAACATCAAAAAGGACTAGCAATCTTTGGGGGGGGGGGGGGGGTGAAGTATCTTGGGCGGGGGTAAAAGTATCTTGGGCGGGGGTAAAGTATCTTGGGCGGGGGTAAAGTAAAGAGTTGTTAGTGTTATTATACGGTTCGAATGTCACTCAAAGATATCAAGTGGATCTAGAAGTTTTATTTTGATTAAAAGTAGCTTTAATAAGTTGGTTTATTACTGACCAGATTTGGTCACTACTAAATCTGTAGGTAGGCCCAATGTTTATTTTTTCTGTACATTGCTACAAGACCTAAAAGGAGATATTTCTAATAGAACAAACAACTCTTACAAGTAGTATTTCAATATAAATTTCAAATAAGGCAAATTACGATAAAAGCACAAAGTAATCCACTACAAACAAGGAATTTCCCCGTAAAACATGGAATTGTCTTTTGAGGAAAAGTCAGGAGAAGAAACGGCAAAAAAACGAGGCAGAACAATAATGAGGAAGCGTCACCATCACAGGTCCCAGTACAGCACCTTGCGGTACCCCACTCATCCCGACGCCGACGGAGAAGGAAAGCGGAACACGGGCCATGGTGTGGTTTTATTTACAGTTTCAAATAGTGATTTTACCAACCAGTGGTTATTCTCTAAACAAAAGGTGAATATTACAGCGTAAAGGCGATTTTAACATCAAGGTAAAAGGTATTTTATTCCTCGTCCCTTTTTGTAAAGTATTTTCACAATATGTATTGTGCTTTTTGCTTTCCTTGAAATCGTGGCCAATGCGATTTAAAAGGAATTGTTTTGTGCTTATCATCCCCACTACAGATTCAAATTGGACCGTTAATTTTTCAGTTACCTATAAGCATAGGGAGAGAAAGGGTATGCGCCTATAGTATACTCGATTTAGTTATGTGTTAATAATTCTGAAGTGTTAAAAGTTTAGATAAAGGTGCATCTTGGTGTAGTGTTTTAGTGTGTATGCTTATAAATCCGTCACGTTTTTCTGTTTTGTGAAAGTGTTAAACAAGTGATCTTTTATCCAATCGTTGGACTTCAATGTGGATAACCAATAACAAGGTAGGCTATCTTGGGACGTATAGAAATATTTGTAACTGTACATGTTATATGCCGTTTATTAACTTGTATAAAAATATTTTAGTTTATGAAAATATTTTACTAAACATAAATAATTTTGTTGAAAGCTTTTTTCTCTTTTTTGATTTTTATTGCCCATTATTATTTTAGATTTAAAGTTGCATTACTGTGCGTTGTGTGTTTAAGTCAGTAAAAAAAAAACTACTCAGTGTACAATAAGGATTTCTAAAACGTATATAGGTATTTTGCACCAGGTATGGGCCTCCTGGTTGAAAATAAACGCTCATTAAATTATTAGTGCAAGTAATTTATTTTATTCAAATACTCTTAAACAATGGTTCCACATTATTGCCTACAAAGTTAACATATACAATTGTTTCATAAATTAAGGGAACGTTAATGATTATAAGGGAAGTCCCAGTACAGCACCTTGTGGTACCCCACTCATTCCGTCGCTCCCGACGCGACGGAGAGGGAAAGCGGAACACGGGCCACGGGTCCTTCCGGTTTACTGTTTCCGGTTAATAACGCCGCGTCCGACGGCGTCTGGTGACCAATGAAATTCCTCGGGTCAGCCGAACGCCGCTCCAGTCCGCTCCGCCGGTCCGGCGACTTTCGCCGCAACCGGTTGTCATGATAGGCCCTTGATGTTACGTGGAGGTTGCTGGGCTGGAAAGTGTGAGCAGGACAGCCACCACATAGTACAAATAGACGGAGCATATACTCTGTATACATCTGGTTGAGCCGTCGACCCCGAGCTACCTGCGGCCACCCCCAATAAACCCTCTCCGACTCCAGGCCGGCACGCAGCTGTTTCACTGACGAGTCAACTACTGGCTTTCCTAGTACGAGGAAACATTTTTTATATTTCAAATAATTTTATATTTTTATATTTTTGTCGAAGAGTACTAAAAAAGTTAAGAAAAATGATATTAAATTCGACAATATATTTTGATTAATTCCCCTTTAAGAAAAGAAATAAAAGTTGCTTGAGATTTATTTGCATCTATTTAACGAGAAAAATGAAGAAAATATCTAGTTGAATTTTATATAATTTTTCTTAACATTTTTAGTACTTTTCAACAAAAATATAAAAAATATCAAATTATTTGAAATTAAAAAAATGTATCATTGTACTAGGAGAGCCAGTAAGGTGACTCATCAGTGAAACAGCTGCGTGCCGGCCTGGAGTCGGGGAGGGTTTATTGGGGTGGCCGCAGGTAGCTCGGGGTCGACGGCTCAACCAGATGTATTCAGAGTTATAGCTAAGGTAACCAGATTTTTGAACGGCCAAAACGGGACACCGACCTCCGTGGGACGTGGGGATATGAAATACTCCCACACCCCGGAAAATGTTGAAAAATTAGGAGCATTTTGGTGGGTTTTTAGACTCTTTCAAATTGAAAATATGTGCTTGACTCTGGTTCATCTTTATCATTAATTTTAAGTTCCTGGAAAACTACAAAAGAACCAGAAAATTTTAATTAAGAGTTTTTTTTACATTAAAATGTATTTCATGCCCCCCATAAATGGAAGGGGGTCCGGGTGCCCTCCCACTGAGAATTTTGAAAAATAAGAAGCATTTTTGTAAGGTTTTAGACTCTTTCAGTGTGCTAGACTCTAGTTCATCTTTACCATTAACTTTAAGTTCCTAGGAAACTTCAAAAGAATCGGAAAAAAGTTTTCTAGAGTTTTTTTTACATTAAAACGTATTTTTTAAAGTATTTTTCTTACCAATGACGCCAAAACGGGACAAATGGGCGTCCCGAGAGAGTTCGTCGGGACAACGGGACACGTCAGTAAAAAACGGGACTGTCCCGTTCAAAACGGGACGTCTGGTCACCTTAAGCATAGCTATCTTACTTGTATTACAGCAAATGAAGCCTGGGCCGCCATATTGGCTAGGTAGAGAAACATTAAACGGCGTTTAAAACCGCGTATCTGGCAGTGCTCACGTTTCAAATAACTCGTATTTTATACCTTTTAATTGAGGCTTAAGGTTGAAACTTTGCATGTAAAGAGTCCTTTAGTAATTACAAAAATAGTTTTATGTCAACTACAAAAATACAAATATGGTATCAAATTAAAGATCTGAATCTCACAATCACTATGGTACCAATTATAAATAGTTTAGAGGCAGTTTACACATCATAGAAACGTTACAAGTACGTTCCGTGGCGGCAGCTTCTCTCAAAAAATGTTAGGAGAAGCTACTAGGTTATCAGTGTTTACGATGTGTAGGCTGCCTGTAAACTATGTATATTTGGTACTATAGTAATTCTGAGATTCAGACCTTTACTTTAATACCATATTTGTAGTTTTTTTACGTACTTTGTTTTTCCATGAATAGGGAGTAGAGGCAAATTTAGGCTTCAAGTCGCGGGTCGTGTGCTCCGTCTATTTTTACTACGAGGTATGTTCGGAAAGTAAGTTTCGTTTGGGAATAAAAAAGTCCTCAATGCATTTACAACATTATTATTGTATACATCTTAAAGAGCGTGCCTTAAACTACATTTCTGCATAGTTCCCACAATATCTAGGCACTTGTCATATCTAGGGAGAAACTTTTTAATTCGTACTGAAAAGAATTCTGCCGCCTGTGCACGCAGCCACCCGCTGACGCCATCTTTAAGTTAATCGTCATTCACAAACCGAGAAAGGTTACAATGATGTACAGCAGAGTTAGTGAAATTTGTGGGAAACACTCAGAGAGATCAGTAATTTTGAATTTCCTTTTTTCCCGAACTTCAAAGATGGTCGCACTAATGTCCACGATGAAGAGAGGAGCGGCCAACCATCTGTCGTTACTGACGAACTCATTACCAAAATCGATGACACAGTTCGGGAAAAAAGGAAATTCAAAACCACTGATCTCTCTGTTTCTCACAGATTTCACGAACTCTTCTGTACAACATTGTAACCTTTGCCGGTTTGTGAATGATGATGAACTTAATGATGGCGTCAGCGGGTGGCTGCGTGCACAGGCGGCAGAATTCTTTTCAGTACGAATTGAAAAGCTTCTCCATAGATAATACAATGCCTAAACATTTGTGGGAACTATGTGGAAAAGTAGTTTAAGATACGCTGTTTAAGATGTATATAACAAACATGTTGTAAACGCATTGAGAATTTTATTACTCCAAAACGAAACTTACTTTCCGAACATACCTCGTAAATGTGATCGCTGGAGCAGAGGAGCGTGTTATATAAGGATTGTTGCGTGACGTGCAATACGACTAATACGACACGCACTATGTGCTCGGTTACCGTATGCGGTAGGTTAGTAATATGTGCAGTCCTGGATGGCTTACTGTCTAAGTTATGCGATCGTGAAGTTGGTAAGTTAGACATGGTTAGTGGTTTCCTGTAATCCAGCTACTAGGTCACGAATTGTGAAGAGTTATAACCGATGGCATGTGGATGCGGTACTTCCTGGTGGGGGTTAACGTTCGCTGGTCCGCACTATTCAGTACTAGATTCAGACAGACTGGGACTGTGGCGTGACCTGTAATCCAGGTACTTGGAGGTCACGAATTATTGTAGATAGTTATGAGCGATGGCTTATAGACGCGGTGTACCTTAGTGGGGATTAACGCCTGCACTATTGAATACTACGTTCATAAATTGTATCAGACCAGTTCGTAAATTGTAAACCAGTGGTTTGGATCCCAATGAAAGTTGTAGGTCCCTTAGTTGCATTGGCTGTTGGGACTATTAATTAACAATCCCGTCTAAGGAACAAGTCGGCCTTAGTCAGTAAGAAGACCACAAGATCGCGCCACAATCATCCTTCACTCATCTGTCATTCACACTTGGCTTAAAATACCTAACTGGGTAGGTCGCCATTTCAAGCAATGCATAGTGTATAATGTATAGTTCCTCCAAAAGTATATCCTTATAAATAGACCAGTCGGATAAGTGTTTGGTGAAATTGCGGTTCGGATCCCACGTTGAACCGTAGGTCTGGTCTGTTGCTATTGGTTGTTGGGCTATTACTTAAAAGTCCTGTCTATAGCAAGTCGGCCTTAACAATACTGCGAGCTCGCGTCACAATTACTCCAATCATATCTTTATTCAGTCATATTCCAGTTAAAATGCGCAGTCAGCGCTGCGTCCCGGTCTTAAAGATGTATTGAGCGTGTGTCAAAGGTAGAGTAGTGATGAGAAACTGGCTTCATACATCGTGCTGGATATTCCATCGTGCTAGATATTTGCTTTATTAACTGGATTCCTCAAGCTTTGGTTCCTCTTTGGTTCTTTGACTCCCTGACTGATCGCCGTGTGATCAGACAATAATTTTTAAATGGAGAATATTAAAAAAAAATGGATATTCGCCTAAAAAGCAGGGCAAACAATTTGCATTTTTGCGTTCAAGTTAAGAGATTGACGTAAATCAGGGAAGTAATTAAAGATTTACTACAGTACGTATTTAATTTTACAAAACCCGGGAAGGAAGTCGTTAAGAAGCAGGAAAGGCCCCCAAAAGCAGGACGTCTGGTCACACTACATTATAGAGAAAAGTGGATCTTCCTGCTTATCTAAACTGAGAGAGGTATCTTCTTAGAGGATCCAATATTTGATAACTTCCTCATAATTCTCAGTATTGTTGAGAAAGTATTTCAAATTAAATAATAAAACCACCATAAATCAACTTCTAAAGGGAAAGTAATTAAAACGTTAGTTCACTTTCCATTCACGGCTTAAAATATATTTATTAAAACTTTGAAAAGACGCTATTGTTTTCTTTTCTTATATCTATGCGTAACCAAATAAATTAATAATTTCAAACAGTATCCTACCGCAAACTCCAATCACATTAAATTCAATTCAACACACCGGGTTAATGATTACAATTTAACAAATTGAGGAAATCGCCTCGGAAGAAGTCTGCAATTCCGCAGTGAGATGAGATGTCCTCCATTCTAGATGCGATTCCGAGGTGATTACAGCTCTAATTCAAAATGTAATCAAATCCGGGTGGTTCGGATTCCTAATCATCATTCCAGTCTTTCTTATAAAAATAATTCATTATTTAAGCCTTGTTTTGCGCATAGTTTACATATACCGGGTGTCTCACCTAAAGTGAACCCCGGCTCACCCTAGGTGAATGGCTAACTTTTTTATTATAGATCTGACAAAAACTTCTTATGGGGGACTTCCCTTTATTTTTAGAGCTGCTTTTTGGAGTGACTTCGAAATTTTAAAATATGGCCGCCATTTCCCAATATGGCCTACAACTTTGATTTTTCTTATGGTACACCCTGTATTTTATGGCGTATTTTAATTTAACGCTTAATTTTAGGATCTTTTTATTCTTTCTAATTTTTTTCTAAGCCCATTGGTTCAGGAGATATGAGCAGTTAAAGTTTGATTTTTACCCATTTAAAAAGCATTGTGTCCATTTAGCTGTACCATCCCATGTATTCATCATGCAGTAAAAGCATATTCGAAATAATACATTTCTACGAGTTAATCTCAAATGAAAATTATTTTATGATTAAATCTCAACTAACTCACATTTTAAGACACTTTTACTCTTTGGCATGTATTATTAAACCCAAACTATTTCGAAATACAGACTACCAACAATTTCCCAATGCATTTTAAATGGGAAAAAATAAAACTTTAACTGCTTGTACCTCCTTAACCATTGGGTTTAGAAAAAAATGAAATGTATAAAAAGTTACTAAATTAAATATAAAATCCAAAAACGCCATAAAATACAGGGTGTTCCATAAGAAAAATCAAAGTTGTCCGCCATATTGGAAAATTGCGGTCATATTTTTTAATTTCGAAGTGACTCAAAAAAGCAGCGTTAAAAATAAAGGGACGTCTCCCATAAGAAGTTCTTTGTCAGATTTATAATTAAAAAGTTAGCTATTGGTTCACTTTAGGTGAGAACCCGGTATGTTTCAATTTAACGATTGATTCCTGTCGACAAGGTCGAATTATCGAACCGAAAAGACGGAAGGAACCGAATTAGGAAACGAATTATCGAAGGTTGAAGGACCGGAAATTTGTCAGTATAACACTTTTATACTTGAGTTTTACATGACAGCCTTCACCTTTAAAAATGTAACACTTAATTTTTCACCACTCTGATGGATCGATCCCGAGAAAAGTTAGTAGCTTTTTGAAGGGTTGTTTCTGGAGCCAGCTGCCATTGGTTGTTGGGCTATTAATTGACAGTCCTGTCTAAGGAACGTGCCAACCTTAGTAACAAGGCTACAATATCGCGCCACTATCATCACGATCACACTCATCCTTCATTCATATTCAGGGTAACGTCCTCCATAAGGTACCTGTCTCAAAAAAGAATGATTCAGAAAAATGATTAAGAAAACGAAAGTTGCCCTTTACTATTCAGCTGAGATCTACGAAAACCCTTGATTTCCTTACATCAAAACAAATCATGATCAGCTGATTTTTCGGCACCCAATCATTTCATTTCGGTACCCAAACAAACTTTTTCCGTATCCTTACAAAATTTTGCCGTACCCAAACAAACGAAAACTTTATTTTGACAGTTCAACCAGCTGAAATTAAACTGAAATAGACAACTCAGCCGTATTGTGTTTATAGAAAAGTGACTAAATTATGAAATGTTTGATTTTTATAAGTTTGGTTACTTATTTACATAGTGATGAAAAGTATTGTTCACAACTCGCCACAAAAGTCAAAAATGAGCTTCTTTCGCGAAAGTATCATCGATCAGAAAGGAAACAATGGAATCCTCTCTGGCTGCAGTGCGGAAGTTGTCCACTTACAATGTTGCCAACCTGTCAGGAGCTTAGGCTATTTAGTTCTGCTAATTTGGCAGCATTGTGAATTAACTCCTTCCTCCCGTCTTACTGCGGTCTAGCGATTACATCGCTTCTTTTGCGTTCTTTTGCGTTCTTTTGCGAAGTGATGGAGGAATCATGCCCCCACCTTCAGGTAAACAGGCCTACCCTTTTCTTGGGTAAATTCACATAGACCCCAGTAATTTTGGGGTGGAGTAATGTTCGGGTAATTTTATGGTAAAATCGAAATATATAAAACAAAAATAAAACTGTGTAAACTCAATTTTTCTACTTGGGACAGCAAAAACTGATTAAAAACTATGATATACCAACAGTCAGACTGTGGTATTCCCTTTATCATAGCAACAGTTTAATTATGAATACACTCGAACTCTAGGTACATTAATGACCTACGGTGTTTATAATATTATAATTTGTACTAACAATAACTTTTTTACTTTGAAGCCATAATATCATAAATGTTTAAAGGGTGTCTTGCCCTAGCTTATAAATAGCTTTTATTCATGGAACTTGAAAGACTTACTATATGTAAATAGGTACTGTATTAGAAAGCAACTTTTTACTAACTATTTTTGTGGGTGGGATGGTAATATTTAAGTCTAAGAGAAACTCAAATTCGATTTTCAGGCTAAGAAGCTATTTTACACTGTTAAAAAATTATGAATGACATATATTTGTCAATAATTTTTAAGTTTGTTAAGGATAATTTAGGGTAATTTGTTGAATTTTTCAAGGTAATATTGGCTTGCTGTGGTGGATTCACTGAGCGAGATATAGGTTGTATGTCTTCATTTTCATCTCTACAGGCTACCGTGGACTCCGATCATACTCCTCTCTTTTCCACCCTAAATTGTTCCCAATCAGGCCAAGTTAGGACCCCTTGCCAATTGACCAGACCTGAAAGTAAATGTAGTTCTCGCTGTAGTTATTATTAACATCAACGCAACACCGTTTGACCTACAACTTACCGTTACATTATCTTACACTCATGTTCGATACTATTTTTACTACGTCCTTGTTGAAACTTTCTTGGCACCAGGTTTCGCCCAGATTGGCGTGATTTATTTTAATTGAAGCAATAACGCGAGTATTTTGCATCGTAACGGCAGTAACGACGTGGTATTAGTCGTTTATTATAATGTCCTCACTCTTCAGTTAAGAGTTATGTAACACTTTAATAGCAGCTTTTAAATTCTATATCGGATAAAAGCAGGTTTTGGTGTACGGGTGATTGAGGTTACGTAATTCGTAATACCGGAAATTTTGAGAAATATTGGATGGCGTGTGCTTGTAATTATGGAGATAATTTGGAAGTTTTTCTGCAAGAATTTATTCGTCAGTTAGTTATTTTTTGATTGAATAGTAATGGGAGTGGAATTTAGCTATGAGGAATGCAAAGAAAGAAAGAAAACTGGTTTTATTACGTTTTCCGAAAAAAGATTTTATTTATTTTTTATGGCATCATGATTTATTGTCGTGTATAACCTCTGTTGTAAGCTAATGTGTTTTATGGCAAATATTTGAAATAATTTTGTCCTTATGGCGACACCCGGGAAGACACACATTAGTGGAAGGTCAATATTGGTTTACTAAATACCAAACAGAGTATATATTGTTGTTTCTGGATAATTTATATTATTACTTTAAAAAACGAACCGTTTTCCCTTTATATTATGAGTTAACGTAGACCAAACATAATTCTCGATTGATTTTTGGGGATAATCTTTCCGTAATAGTTGTGCTGTTGTATGAAGTTCCAGTCGCCTGAGAGCATAAAGACACACTAGACAGGAAAATTACAAATAGTAAATTTGTGTGTGTTTTTATATTATACTTTTACTATTTTAGTTGTTTTTCTCATGGTTTGATGAGATAATATAAAACTGTGTGTTTCCGATACTTAATGTAATTTTTGTATGTCTTCTGTGTGTTTGTGTGAATATTGCGCTCACTGACGGTTAAAAATTAATACGACAGCCCTGGGAATTACGGTGAGCTGACACCCAAAAATATCTTCACATAAACAATCACCTCTCCAAAAAATCGCGTAATTCTGAAATAAAAATCCAACATACACTCTTAATATATCCACCTAATATCTATAAGAGACAGCAAACATATCTTGTGTCTCAAGATAGTTTCCGTATTTCACGTTCTTCCTCAATCACTTTGCGTATACCTCATCATGTGACCATAGCTTATGACAGGGGTTTTGTTGTTACCGCCTGCCGTCTGTGGAATACCTTACCCAAGGAGGTCAGATCCCATGATAAGCGCTCCCAGTTTGTGGCGGCACTGAAAACACTTTACCTTGAGCGGATGGTCTCGGCTGGCGCGTCTTAGGGTTTCCGCGTTTGCGCGATTGCTGATGCATGTGTGCTTGAGTGTGTGATTGGAATTTTGTTTTTATTTGCTGATTTTTTATATATTTTCTGTAAATATCAGACAAGTTTATTTTTAAGTTATATTTTTATGTAAATATTTGTTATTTAGTAGATCATCCTTCTATTTATTGTTTTATATATTTAATTAATCCATGTTAAGTCTAAGAAAGGGCCATGTGGCCCTAACTTTGCATGGTGAAATAAAGAATTTTCATTTTCATTTTCATTTTTCAAACATACGAACTTACTATGGAACCTACTATGGAAGTCTAAACGTAAACACTGACAGAAAACATAACTTAAAACCCACTCCGTATTTTTACACGATTCTCTGTGCGTTTCCAACAGCCAATAACCTTAACGCCGCCTCGTAGCAGCAGCACTCCTGGCGGCAGTTTAGCTTCTAACTGCCCTGAAGTGATTCGAGCGGCTCAACTTTACCAATAACACGGCCTCTTACTGAGACGTACGGTGGAAACGTGACGTAATGTTGTAGGCGTGACGTAATAATGTGAGCGTGACGTATAGTAACGCATCGTTTGTCTTGTAGAACGTCCAACGCGTTAGTAAACACGTTGAAAGTTAAAGAACGGGACACCAGGGACGGTTTTAACGTTACCAGGTAGTTGGAATAGTTAAATTATATTTTATGTTGAAATGAAGGTATCCCAAATAGTTATATCACCGGTCTTACACTTAAATGGAGCCAAGTGGTAAGCTTATTGGAGCGGGTTAGTTCGATGCACTTTATTCAGATGGCGTTGTAAAAACATGGCTTTCTTCTTCACTGATTCAGCCAATCAGAAAGACGATAACGATCTGCTAACTTCCTATTCCGTTTTCCCTGATTTTCTGTCATGACGCGACGTGTACACAACCATAACGAGTTGGAAATAATTTGAGTGTGGGAAAATACCTAAAGTACGTTTTCAGAAAGTTGTTCTAGTGTAAGTTGTTTCGCGAAATACCGTTCTGCGTGATTCATATTGTGCTTTAGGCTATTGATGGAAAATAAATACGTAGATGTTTACATAAAAGCACTTAATAAAAATTAACTTAGTAAGTTAATTTTTACTAAGTGTTTTTATGTAAACATCTACGTATTTAATTTCTATCAATCGCTTTAAGCACAATAAGAATCACTCAGTACAGTATTTCGCGAAACAACTTGCATTAGGGGCAAACGTACTTAATCAAAACAAATCGGTAAAGTCATTAAAATTGAAAGTCAAAAAAACAAAACAAGAAAACGTCAATATAAACAAAGCAGACGACGAAGACGACGATCGATATATCGCATCGATCTTTTAGTTCGTAGCACTTTATTCAGATAGCGCTGCTGTTCCCTTACCACCGAGTTAACATGGGAGTGCCATCTCTTTACGAAGTTCATTATTACTCTATGGTTATATATCCCAATTTGAAGAATATATTGAAATAAAAAAATCTGCTCGAAAGTTATTACATATTTCCCAAAACTACTTATATACCAAGAGTTTAATAGTTGCATTAAATAATGTGGTATAACCTAATTGAGTTTGTAGTTAAACTTATGAGTTTAAAATCTAGTATACTGTCCGAGAAAAACGTTCAAAATTAATTTATACAAAGTTAATTATATAATTACAGAAAGTTATAATTTAATAATATTATAAAAGGTAATGTTCTTGAAAGGTAATGTGGTACTTTTATCTGTAAACACATTTATATCAGGGATTCATTTACGTTTATCAACAATTTCTTATTCACATATCTCCTACCTTATAAAACTCATTTATCACGTCTTCCATACTGGTAGCCTCCATCTGGGCGGTTACCTGGAACAAAGACAAACAATTAAAAATTTCATAACAAATTGTAATAATATTACCAAGACTATTATAATATGCTATAATGCTATTTTCCTCATATTTAAACGCATCTTCAATTTCACATTGTTTTAAGCATAGAGCATAGGATAGTATTTATTTGTTTAGATAATTTTCACAGGAGATAAGATTTGATATTTACTTTGTACAGCTCCTGAACTCATTATAATTATTAAATTTTGTAAAGGAACCCCTAAACGGACACTATGGGCGGAATTCTAAGACCTCACTCAAGCGAGCCCTCACTCAAACAACACTCAAACAACACGATCCGTTGTTCATTCAATGTTCAGTGTTGTTCGGGGAATGGTATCACAGCTGATTTCAAATTGCAACCAAATAAAAGTTGTGATGCAAAGGCTTTTAGATAAAAAGCATGTTGTAGATTTACCGCTTGAAATATATGTATAAATAAACAAAAGAAAGTGAATTAAAAGAAAGAAAGGAAGGGAAATCAAATAAATTTACATTTAGGTGTTAATTCTTATTTACACATTTGATCTAGTTAAAATGAACCTTCTGATATTATATAAAATTGTAAGTTAATGGAACGAACGATCTTGTTACGTAAAAATAACTCAAAAAACGCGCGCTGAATCCGTATTTAATATCAAAGGTTACGCAATCACTTTTGAGCCAATTTTTGTTTTTAAATAACCACGTAAAAACGTAGCTACGTCAATTAGATACTCATGCTGGGTAGGTCATATAAAAATGTTAATGAAACTATTATTATCCTAATTCTTAACGATTGTAGCTCATACTCTTAAAAATACTTTTTTAACTCAGGGGCGACCGTTTTGACGTTCGGCGCCCGTCTAAGGAGCAAATATATTCAGTTACGATAATATTTGTTTGCTGCAACACGCTAACGATAATCGTACATTGCGACGCCGCACGACAGTATTTGACTACCGTGCTCTGTTCTTTCCTGACTGAGTCCGTACTGTGTGATATTACGTATCAGAGTATTCTGGTTTAGAGAAGAGTTATGCCGGAAAAGAGTCATGTTTTTTTAGTGTTTTGTCGGGGTTTGAATATACGGGTGACAACAGTCTGTTTTACCAAGTCCTCGCTCCCTCCAGCCTGTGCCTTCTTGCCTGCGCATCATGGGCGGATTTCGGGGGGTGCCAGCGGGTACCTGATGACACCCTCTGATGTTTTGTGGTTTTGTTGGCAGTGAAGGGGGAAAATGTTTTCAACATAACTTTGATCGAGGTATTTGCTTAAATTACAAATGGTTGTTGTTAAATAAAATAAGTAGCCTACCTCCTTGGAACGGACCATTGAAATGGGAGTTTGATGTTTGAATGTGAGCCTACAATAGTTAAAACATTAGGTAAGCTGTCACCCCCACATATTTTTACCTAAATCCGCCCATGCTGTGCATCGCCTCGCTACAATGTGCGGCGGGTCTTGGTCGCACAGTCAACTTATGATCAAAAGCCAAAAGTCTGTGATTGCAATCATTCTATTAGAAGTTAAATAACCTAAATTTAATTGTAATTTATGATGGGCAATGATTTTGACTTTTAATTTTCCTTTATAATTAAAAAAAATCACTTCCCGATATCATTTGGCCGCCCGGTCTGCGCTCGCTGTGCGCCGTGACTTCGCGTCCGTCCACCCATTCACGTCCATCCATGTCCGCAACGACGGTCTCAAACCCTGTCACACTGCCAGACGCTCGTCCGTAGGCCACGCCACATATCTCTAGGAAGGAGCAAGCTCAGTACCAGGGAAGATACTGAGCGCATGCGCATATGCGTATATGCGCATGCGCGAGCCACCTTCCGCGTCTGCGGACATTTGGTAAAGGCCATGCCACACTGTCGTGGCGTCGCGTCCGTCTAGTATGCGGATGGACGTTTTAAAAAGTCGCTAACCATGTTGTCAAATAGGACAAGTCACCTGACAAGTCACACTGACGTATCCGGCGTAGCGTCGCGTCCGTCACGTCCGCCGACGTCGGACTGGGCCTCCCCAGGTATTAAGCTTACTCCTTCCTAGTAGGAAAGGTGGCGTGGTCTACAGACGCACGTCTGTTGTGCAACGGGGTTTGAGATTGTCGCGGCGGATGTGGATGGACGGACGGACGCGACGTTAAGGCACTTTGACATGGCCTCAAGAGTTGCTTCAGCCGCGACTAACTACGAACGGACTTCGCGTCGGCGGACGAGATGGACGCGACGCCACGTCGGTTACGTCAGTGTGACTTTTTCTATTTGATAACAGGGTTCGCGACGTTTTTAAACATTCACCCGCATACTAGACAGACGCGACGCAACGGCAGTACGATATGGCCTTAAACGTAGTCACTTTAATTTCCCGAGGAATAGGAAGTCCTCTGAACGAGTCGTCATCATCCCCGTATATCAAGGATAAAATGTGATTCCTCACTGTATCTTTCTGGAATCCATACTGTCTCAAAAATGCACTTTCATCAAAGAAAAGAAACTGATCCAATTATTTCTTCCTCGGTACATAACAAACAATCTTTACAAATAAATCATCGTTGATATGCTCTATACATGCAATTAAAGCTTCATCCAATATTTCCATGATAAATAATAACTGTACGGCTTTTAAAAATCAGATAATCAAATAAATAATGTTTAGGAATATAAAAAAGAAGTAAAAATAACAAATAAATCTGAAAATGAGAAGTTGAGAGCCATACAATAAATTCATAGTAAACAATAGAAATAAAAATAACCTTTAAAAATTCTTTGTTTTGACTTTGATTGACAGAAACAGTTGTGACACCATTGAATACAACAACAGCCGATCCGTTGTTTAAATGTTGTTTGAGTGTTGTTTGAGTGAGGGTACGTTTGAGTGGCGTCTTAGAATTCCGCTCTATGTCTTAGGGGCCCTATTTTTCTGCATACTATTGTTTTTGTAAAGATCAGCCTGGTTTTGTAGACTTGCTTACTTTTAATGTAAATTGTAAGTAATATACCAAAATATTGTGCAGAAAATAAAGATTTATTTATTTATATAGGAAATATACTGAGCCCAATTATGTATATACGGTAAATCTGCATACCAAAACAATAAATTTAGAGATGTATTAGCATATCTATAAATATATTTTAGAGATAGTCCTAATTTTTGTTAGAAATGTGTGAAATTTTTTTAACTGCTACATATTTTGTCGAGTTTCAGACGAAAATTCTTGCGGGAGAAGCCAGCAACAATTACGGCGTGACAAAAAGCCCGGGGAATTTCCATAAATACGTCAAAGTCGGTTGAAAAACCCAGCGGGAGCGCGGAGGGACGAGGATTATTTTTGCAAGTTAAACGACAGTTTAAATGTTCCTGCTGCCTGTAAAAAGTAGTAATTTTCACATTCACACCCTTGATGAGATGTATCATCTGCACACAAAAATTAACCCTAAAAAGGCGGCGAAACTTTAGAAACCGTCTCTACTATTTAAATCGAAGTTGAAAATCGATATTTTTCAATATTAACAATCATTTCGATATTATCATCGAAACGATAATTTAAAGCATAGATGTTCATCTGCATGATAGTTTAATAAATATTATACAGTAGTTCTAACAGGTTTAATCAAAATTAAACATTAAAGATCTCAACATCAGTTACAATTATTGTGGAAGTGCAAAAACTTTAGCTGTACCGTACCTTAAAAACATTGAGAAAATATACTTTGCACGACACTTCGGTACTACCGACGCATAAAATTGCCTATGTACGAGTCGAACACGTCCTTCCATCTGTTATGTCGTAGAAAAAATTAAAAACGGAATTTTTGTGTAAGGTAACGCTTTGTGTTGTTGATGAAATGCAAGGTTCGTAAATTACCTGCAATTGAGTAAACTTTTTTCCACATTTAAGTTAACTTCAATGTTACTCGACCCATAATGGAATGTTCGTACTATTTACGTATTTATCTACATCTACGTAGGTTACACTGCCAAATATATCCATCACTTCTATCACGTTTCAACCCTTGAATTATCGTAATACCAAATGAAACTGAATAAGTGAACAAAGCAAATTTTTAAAATGACTAAGTAACTGACTCTAGGTTTGTCAGTTTCTCTATTTGTAATAGGAATAGGATAGTAAAAGAACTAACTAAAACCGACATTTTAATAAACTGTTAAAACAGTAACCTAAATTGTTTATTTCAAATAAGTTTCACATTAATAACAATCAAACATATGATTTCAAAGGAAATAAATTATTTATATCAAATCGAAAAATATCGACTCTTAACTTCGATTTTAACGGTAGAGACGGATTCTAAACTTTAGCCAAAAGCTTAACGTGGTTGAAAAGATAAAAAAATATATTAGTACAGATGCAACTGAGTTCCCTTTTTTTCGTCATTAAATACTTATCTCAATCAGGACGAAAAGGAAGACCTTAAAAACACCACAATAAATTCACAAGATACACTTTATTACACTTGGCGCATTATATCTTATTATGGCCTATACTTAGTTCGATCCACATTCACCTTTCAGTATGGAATTTCCATAAGCTGTGAATTTCAAATGGCATTTTAAGTTGTATTAGCCAAATTATGTTACAATCAGCTGATGATTTTTTAACATTTTGATATGGATATTTGTAAACAAATATACCCAGCAAAGGTAATAGAATAGCTATCCCCCATATGAACTGCACAGAAAGGTGAACGTTTTCACGTAACGTTAACTGCACTTTTTACGTGGCCATTGCTGGAGCTGTCAGATATTGTTTATTTTCAACCATTTTGGACAAGAAACAATATAAAACAAATTTCTGCAAACATCAACTGTATTTCGTTTACAATTGGCAATGAAGATATACCTTGACAGCTGTTGAAAAATGCTTATAAATTAGGCTAGTACAACTTATCGTATCAGCTGTGGTGTCCTGATGACTTTCAGTCCACTCCAACTGCTTCTGGTGGAAAGGGTTCCCTAGTGTCAAGATACAATGGGCGAAGAATACAGATGATCTATTTTCATTGTATCCGTCATTGACTTATATATTATTAATATATGAACACAATGTTTACTTATAGAATGTAATTTACTTTTTGGGAGGTTCGTGTACATTCCATATTTCTAACAAACATTATTGTACAAATAAATTAGTTAAGGTCGGATTTGAGGGGGATTTCTTTCGTTACTGGTTGATTAAGTACACGTTCCAAATTAGGTGTGGATCATTTATTTTTCTTATAATATATAATATGAACACAACCTATAAAAAAAGGTTTTTTTGGTTCTTATAAAGAAGCTCTTTTGTCCATTTTTGATATCGTGTAAAATTTTAACAACAGAGTAACGTCGTGCTGAACCCTGCAGCGATAGGCTTACTTCACATTTTTCGAGCCATTCTTTAAGAGGAGGTTGGATAGACGGGTACTGCTAATAGATTGATGCGGCGAAGCTTGAAACTATATTGCTCCGCCGTATATAATGCACGAAATAGTGCCGTTTGCCGTGTGTTGAATGGCTAATTTTCATCACAAGTCAGCTGATCGCTAGCAATTCCTTCAAATCATCGAGAACAAAGCTCAAATTTACCTTGAATTTTCGCTTGACATGCTTTTTGGTATGCGAGAATTTGTCGTTGTTATTAATTAGATAATTTCGAAAGCCGAATATTAGAAATCTTAATAAAATTATCTTCCGGACGTAGGAAACCGATTTTCGATAAATTTGATAAATGACGTAAAAAAAGCAATCAAAAGTTATTTTTTCAATTTTACAAACAATGGCTAGTTTATATGAAAATGTAACTCCTACGTCCGGTAGAGTTTAAAAAGAGCTTTAATTTGACATATAAACTTTAGTTTTCCGACCAAAAATAAACGAGAAATCCCGCATACCAATTAACATTGGTTCTTATGGAGTATAAATCCAAAATGGCCGCCAAATCCAACCTCCTCTTAAGGTCTATCTGTTTTGCCTGAGGTTAAACATGTCTTTAACCTCCACATGTACAATTACAGTAAAAACACTTTTTTCGCGGAAAACTATAACAAAAACTCAGGGTTTTAAAAGCAGAAAATTAAATGTCAGTTAATAACACTCACAACTGAAACACGAAGCAATCCAAGGCCACGTGTCATAACTACAATATACCCTGCGGCTCCCAAAAATTGAGCAACATTGGGCAACACCTGTCTCAAACACCGTTACACCATCGCAGCCAGTAGCGACTTCGGCATAATAACACCCTCCTACTCTATAAACAACGGTAATTAGTATAGGGACGAAAATGCAAATTGGAACAGTGACTTGGAACGGTGACGGGGAGCGGTGACATTCCTGCAACCACATAAACAAAGACGGTGACGCAAGTGGAACGGTTGCGCAAGACCACTGCGTCCCAAGTTATGTACGTTGATTGGCAATGTAGTTAGGTGACCGCGGCCAAATTGGAAAGCGGTCTATTTTGGTTAGACAGGGTAGAGCGAATTCGGTATGATGCGGGTCATTTCTGTTCAGGTTCAGTGACTTATGGTGTCGAAAGTATTGACCAAGTGGCTCTAAATTTAAGAATACCCCCGTTGCAGCAGACCTGCATACTCAGCGAATTTCAAATGCAAAACAACATATTTGAATCCAACATAACGAGATTTGACATGTTTTGGTAAGCTCCATAAGAATAACATGGGGAATGAGTATGCAGGTTTTCTGCTACAGGTATATTAAAACTGGGTGGTTTTAATTTAATATTTAGTAGATCTGAACTAGGAGAAGTTATTTACCAAGTTTTATCAAGATATGTTGAGAAATAACAGAGATATAGAATTTTACTTATTTCCCATAAGGTTAACATTAGGACAACGGACTGTGTTTACCACTTTCAGTATCTCGGTAACCAATGGACATAGAGCAGTGATTCAAGATACTAAATTGTTTGTTTTTTTAAGCTGAATTCAATGGCGCTAACAAAAATTCGATAAATTTTATTTTCCGATGTAAAAAACTCAAAAAACCCATTTTTGGGGGGTTTATCCCCCTTTACCCCCCCTTCCGGTCGTCCGATCGGGCTGGTTTACGAACTCGTCCGAGGAATTACCACTTGAGATGTCTGTACCAAATTTCCATAATATCAGACCATTTTTATGGCCGCTATCGTGCTGACTGACACACACACACATATATATATATATATATATATATATATATATATATATAAATTCGAAGGAATGGTGTTTTCTGCTTCTGGAGGCCCCAAAACGAAAAGTTATTATGGGCTTAGGTCTTACCATGAGACTTACGGTAATAGCTTCTTCCCTATAGGGGAAATTCGCTAAAAGCTTATACGTTATTAGTTTATTCGTTCTTCATTTCAAAGAGGAAAAGATTAACAGTGCCTTTTTCGTCAAGTTATTAAAATGAGCTATACGTCATGTTGATAACTTCAAAAAATAAAAATTTAATCATTCATCATGGGTGATTTTATAGAACTTTAATCAACCGAATTCCATAGGGTAATGAAGTGAAAGTGACGATTTTATTGTTTTGATTAATTAATTCATATATTTACCATCACTGATTAATCTAAGGAATTTTGTTTTGTTTTTGGTCTCTCTATACTCTGAATGAAGAAGCTGGAAACCTTGAATTTGTTCCAAGTTCGTTTGAGGCGAATAAAATTCTGCATTGATACCATCATGACCAATACCTACGACGAGGAACATTTAAAATGCCCGCTTTATGAACTCATTTAAAAGCACTTTATAATTTGTCCATCCTTACCTTTAATGAATTCCAAGGTCTAGATGTATTAATATGGGAAAATCAACGCAAACAGTGTTATATATACCACACAGTAAAAGTAATTTTTTTATTTACTGCAAACATGATCTCATCATCCACAGTCCTGTCTAGAATCATGTCGGCCTTAGTCAGTAACAAGACTACAAGATCGCGCCACAATCATCCTTCACTCATCTGTCATTCATACTTAGCTTAAAATACCTACCTGGGTATGTCGCCATTTCAAGTAATGTGATATATTACATACCACATTAAGTGAAAGTGACGATTTTATTGTTTTGATTAATTAATTCATATATTTACCATCACTGATTAATCTAAGGAATTTTATTTTGTTTTTGGTCTCTCTATACACTGAATGAAGGTGATAATGACCACCATCAAATGACGGGGAGGTCATATATATTAGGGGGGGGGTTCTTTATATATATTAGGTTTACTATGTATCTAATTACATATTAGATACATTGTCTAATACAATGTATCTAATATGTATCTAACAAGAGAACTCACTGATAAAAAACACCTGCTAAAAACCTTAAAGCCCTATTACTCTTAACTTTGAGATATATTAAATCAAAAATTCCCTTTAATCCTGCTTCTCGGACCAAAATTGTCAATTAAAGGGGAATTCCCCTTCCCCAAGCCCGTCAAAGAGTAATGCCTCATAAGTTGCCTCCCCGAGAAGGATTTTTCTTGTCAACTTTGACGATAAATATTCATTTAGATTTAATCTCCCAATTCCCCTTCGTCTGAAACGCTTGTCGTCGCGAGCAACCACCCTAGTCATTAGATTGAGATCTTCAAAAGTAATATGCAGTTTATGATTGGTCAATTTGCATTACTGTCAATTTATATTTATTTAGAGTCGTCTTGTTAATCGTTTGGGTTGGGAATAAGTGACTTAAGCCCTTATAAAAACTGTTAGAACTTGTTGGTCTGTATGTTAAAACACTAAAATTAATTAAAACATGATTTTTTATGTTGAACATAGCGTAATCTATCTGCTGATACTAATAAATTTATATAGTAGGCCTAAATTCAAAGATAATTGTGTTTTAATGTTCCTTAGAGGATTTTTAAAGTGTTGCTAGTTGGTTGGGTTGGGTAAGTCACTAAAACCCATATTAAAAATTGTGAGATATTGTTGGTCTAACAAGTTAAAATATTAACATTAAGATATAATTTTTCGTAATACATCAGTTCATATTCGCTTTAAGGCTGGAAAATATACGAGACCAAAGGTCGTTTTTGAGTTTGTTTTCGTTTTCTAGTAAAGTTACCGCAGAAGTACAAAATATTTTATACCGTTACGATTATAAATTAAGTGAGTAAAATAAGAATACAAAAAATTTATGGAAAAAGGAGACAGGTTTTAGCAATAAATTAACAAATGCAGAATCTATAAAACAATATTGTAGTATAAGAGCAATACAATTTCCAACTATAGAAGGTATTTCATACTTCAAGGGAAGTAAACATTAGCGTATTTTGTTAGACAGTTAATAAATAATGCATATTTCTTCTAACGTTTAAGAGCAGAAAAAAGAAATAAACAATAACGGTCTCTAACTATAAATTATAAATTTTAGGTACACCTTCTTATGAAGACTTTATAGTTTTAACCAAATAATAATAACACATTTATTTTAGTTATATTTAATATTTATTCTTTAACAAATAATAACATCAAGAAGTTGTCTTCCACTTGCTCAAACACGACCACGACAAACCCAAAGACAGGATAACTACCACAAAAAAATAAAGTGGAGCCTCAATAACCCATGTTTACATAAAACACAAAGAGAGAAAGAGGGAAAGGATGTAATATCGTAAACCCCTTTGTAGGGCCGTTTTCGCCGCCAGCGATACGTCAGCCGGTGGCAGGGGCGCCTCAAGACGGCGTCGGGACGTTCAAATACCGAATATAATGATTCGATATGGTATCGAATCATTATCGAAAGAAAAGTATCGATATCCCAATATAATCCGATCCAAAGTATCGATACCGTATAACCGTAGGTATCGGATCAGAAGATACCGGGAAAAAACTAAAAAAAGTCATTAAGATCATTAAGATTATTCCTATTATTTTAGTCTTGGAGACCTCGGTTTCTGCTCCTAGTAGAAACCTAGGTCTCCAAGACTAAAATAATAGGATCGTAAGGTAAGCCTTAATTCTAATCGTGATAAATAACGATCCAGAGGCTATTAACCTAGGTAGGTTGTAACTGTTAATACGGATGATAAAAAAGATTAATTTTATTTAATTAACTAATACACTAAACATTTAAATCATCCTAGGAATGCCACCTCATGCTAGTTGCAGGGATGCATTTATTCAGCTTGGCCTCTTGACAGTTCCCTGTCTCTTCATTTTTGAATCTGTTGTGTATATCAAATCACAGAACATAAAACCAGTTTTTAACAATCATATTTATAACACAAGAAAAAAGGTACACATGCACAACAGCATCGACTCAAACTTTTTGAACAAAAGCCACATTATTCAGGTCTCAAATTATTTCAGGCATTACCACAGAATCTTCAATCAATTCAGAAAATATCAAAATTTAAAATCCAAGTTAAATATTTTTTAATTCAGAACGGTTTCTATGATATGGACTCCTTTCTGAATTTCAACAAAATTCCTTAGGTCTAGCTTTTTTTAGTTTTTTTTAGAATTCATAGGGAAAGTTATTCTTTTATTCCATATTGGACTAACCCTTTGACCTGTCCAACTCCTCCTTCAGGACTACGGACGGAACACTCAAGTATTAAAGTATTACATTTTATTAGAAAAATTGTGCTTTTAAACTCATTTTAAACTTTAATTTGCTGATTTTATGTAACAATCTTTATGAACAATTTCATTTGTTCCTTATTACATGTCCAATTACGATATTATAACTTTTTCCGGATTATGGTAGATTGTGTATTGCCAATTAGTTCACAAAGAAATAGGTAGGGTAATAAAAACTGTATACTAATTAATTATTAAACAGTATAATGTTACAGTAAAAAATATAATTGTAATAAAGTATAAATAATAAAGTAATATGAAAACAGTAAATTATGGTGCAAAAAACACAACGTGGAAGATTACTTAAATTTCAATAATTTTTTGGCAGATTATCTTATTAATTCACCTCCCCTGACGCGTTTAATATTTTATCTACGATTCGATACGATACCGATACCGTGAATATCGAAAGCAAAGTATCGATACGTACCAGTATCGGAAGTATCGGGACGTCCCCAAGGCGGCGAGATGGGCCCCTTGTTATTGAGAAGATCCCGCTCTTCCCTCTCTTTCAGTCAAATAATGTTGTCTTTTGTTCGCCGCTCGATTCCCTCGCCGCCTTTTCTTTTTCCCTCCAATTGTCCACTTATTGGTCGGTCTTTATGGGGGGGAATTATGGCGAGTCGCGGGTGGAATACGAATGCGACTGGACCGTGTTGAGGGGTTGTGTTCTCAAAGTGGTCTGCGTGTTGTTTTTTGGAGTCTTCTAATATACCGGGTGTCTCACCTAAAGTGAACCAATTGCTAACTTTTTTATTATAAATCTGACAAAGAACTTCTTATGGGGCACTTTCCTTAATTTTTAACGCTGCTTTTTGGAGTCACTTCGAAATTTAAAAATATAGCCGCCATTTTCCAATATGGCGGACAACTTTGATTTTTCTTATGGAACACCCTATATTTTAGGGCGTTTTTGGATTATACGCTTGATTTTAGGAACTTTTTATTCTTAATAATTTTTTCCTAAACCCAATGGTTAAGGAGGTATGAACAGTTTAAGTTATATTTTTCCCCCATTTAAAAAGCATTAGGAAATTTTTGGTAGTCTGTATATCGAAAACGGTTAGGTTTAATAAAAGATGCCAAAGAATAAAAGTGCCTAAAAATGTTAGTTTACTTGAGATTTAATCATAAAATAACTTTTAGTCGAGATTTAATCGTGGAAATGTGTTACTTTGAACATGGTTTTACTCCATAAGGAATACATGGGATGGCACAGTTAAATGGACACAATGCATTTTAAACGGGGAAAAATCAAACTTTAACTGCTCATATCTGCTGAACCATTGAGTTTAGGAAAAAATAAGAAAGAATAAAAAGTTCCTAAAATTAAGCGTAAAATCCAAAAACGCCCTAAAATATAGGGTGTTCCATAAGAAAAATCAAAGTTGTCCGCCATATTGGAAAATGGCGGCCATATTTTTAAATTTCTAAGTGACTCCAAAAAGCAGCGTTAAAAATTAAGGGAAGTGCCCCATAAGAAGTTCTTTGTCAGAGTTATAATAAAAAAGTTAGCTATTGGTTCACTTTAGGTGAGACACCCGGTATACAGCCGCTTGAGTAATTGATTAAGGATACGTATTCTCTTCAACTTCAAGATAAGCTAGGAATCTGAAATTTGGCACGCACTATCCTCGTTGCTTAAAACCACGGAAAAATATCAAAACCAAAAATTGTAAATTATAACCCCATTAAAAATAATTATTAAAAAATCTTTAAAATAAACATTTTTCACACAATTGTTATCAGAGGTCAGAGGCTCATAATCACCCAGATTTTAATCGCCAACTTTATCCCGTTTCATCTTCCTGTAAAAGTTCTCTAAATTTGAACTTGCGATGTGTTTTCTATTGTACTGATGTTATATCTTGTTAAAATATCTTGAGCTGGATATCTCAAACTAAACGATTAAATTAATTTGGTCCTGTGTCTTTTTAATATCAAAACCCCTTCTCAGGGACTCATAATAAACTCTGGGGGCCTGAGTTTTTAAAATTCGTTTTTAGTTGGGGATTAAGTCTGAATATTAGAATATTTATAGTAGTAACGGTTTGTAGTACTAACAATGATTATTCTTGTAAGATTATTTAAAAAATTGAGAGATTCTTGTGAGAATTTTCAAAATTAAATGGTGGGTTTGTTTATATATGGCAAAGACTAGTTTGTTAATTTCATACGCTTAAATTGTTGAGTCTATGATTCTAGTTTGGTTTAATTCCAAGAGAAAAAATACATTATTTTGGGTTATCCTCATTACAGTACTTAAAACTATGCTGGAAAAAATGTTAGTTAATACAGTAGTCTTTTGCTAACATATACAGCGTATATCTTCCTCAATATAAACTTAAGAGTTTCCGATGATTGTTATATTAATCTGAGATTACTGGGTGTTAAAATGGATTAATTAACTACACTCTTAAGTAGGCTGAGATTGACTGCTTTATTTTCCAAGAAACTCCCACCAACAGCATTATCCGTCTTAAGAATTACCTTCCTTATGTAGCTTTTAAACTCCTGGAAAGACTGAGAAAAATATTAATGGTTTTAGATGGCAACCTCCATTCTGAAACCCTCACTAAAACCCTCGTCTACGAGGTAATCCTGTTACTTTAAATGAGCAATTCTTGTATATAAATTCTATCTCGAAAATGGCTCTAACGATTTTAATAAAATTTTGCACATAGGTGTAGTTTTTATTTAAGTTCACCTACGTGGTTGAATTTACTGAAGAAACGCAAACTTTTTAGAAAAATGAAATTTAAAGTTGATAATTTTTAACATGGGGTTATATGAGTTGCTAATAACAACGAAAAAGTAAACAAAACAATCATCCAGTTATTCATGATCAAGACAGTTTAAACTTTAATAACACGTTGTCAGTAGAGTGGAATAGAACAGAGGTAATACAATTGAGTACATATTGCTCATGGAGGATTATCCCCATCTAAATATCCCAAACAGGCAAACAGCTGTGTTTTAGGTTAATTAGAAATAAATAATATCAAAGCAACATCATGTATTTGTTTACATAAAGGTGTTTTTATGCTTTAGATTTTCTAAACTTAAATCAGTTTAATGTTTTTTAAAGTTTGCAAATACGATTTATGAAAAAGAGATAAGCAAATATTCAAAGACCTTCGAAGAATAAGTTTATTTTATGAGGACAAGGTTCATATTGGAAAAAAACATGATATTATTCAACTCAATCCACCTCAAACGTCAGTTTGTATTTAAAAATTTAGATGCTCAGAAAGTTTTTTATTATTTGTGAAATTTATTATTATTATTATATTATTATTATTATTATTATTATTATTTGTGAAGTAAGATTGTGTAATTTGAATTTCCTGTGATATTGTAATCTGTTAACAAATGGCAGTGTCGAGCAATTTATGAAGACACCGTTGAGATGTACAACGTGTGTCACAGCGCTTGGCCACTGAAACGAGCAATGAGAGCACCGATTAGAAAACAAAGACCGAATTAATTCAATAACTGAACAAAATTTAAACCTCAGTAAATCAAACTAAAAAGCTAATTGTCATTATGGGGAGCAATATGAACATGTATATGTGAACATGTTACTGCTTTCCCCGAGCGAAGCTCGGTCCCCAGATATTGTCTCCTAATGCTACCCACAATGCACATGAACACTTTAGATAAAATTCTACGAAGAATCTTAACGCTCCACAATAATATTAATACAACACATGCAATAGCCGAAATTCCTGCAGGCGCCGACTGTAATTGTAACGCACAGCGGGCGGGCCTGTCGCAGACGGTCGTGTTTTGACTTTTCCACCCCATTGAGATATTTCATCCCCTCGCAGACGCTGGCGTCAAAATTCCCGCCGCGCGGGGGAAACGGATACGGCCCCCTGCAGCTTCGACCCTGGTTATGTTTTTGAAAATATATATATTCGAAGACCGCTTATTGGTTTTGTTACTTAACCCCTAACCATAGTGTAACGTAGAAGTTAGGCTTGCTTCTCGTTCCCCTATTTGTTCTATAAAAATGTCTTTTCCTACCTATTTGAAGAATTTCAAACCAATAAATTTGGAATCAATAATTTTATAATTCAAAATTCAGATTAAAAAGTTTAGATAGAAAATTAAAATGTTATTTATTTTAAATAGAATAAATAAAATTGAAATGGCTGAAATCCAAATATTGAATTCAATTCAAAATCTCTTTATTCATAACTAGCAGTTGGCCGTGGCTTCGCTCACGATATAAATTACAGCTGATCTTGCTTCTGCTATTTGAACTGTCAAATTGTATGTAGTATCCACAGCTGTTTACATTTCGGTATTTGAATGTTTACATCCTTATAAAATGTAAACATTGAAGCTAAGGACGTTCACGGGGCGTAGCCCGAGGGGATTTTAAGGAAGTGAATAGGCCTATATGTTTCCCAGGTACAAGATCTACCTCTGTGTGAAATTTCAACCCAGTCGGTTCAGTATTTTTCGAGTTCACTTTTCCCATACATACATACATACATACAGAAACCACATCTTCTTTATAATAGTATAGATAGAAGATAGTACAAAGTATACCTGAATAGTGTCAATTATTACATTCATGTATGTCTTTCCTTGACTATGCAGTTCCAAACCTAAATTGTTAGAAAAATAGTGTGTTTAAATGGAAGGTTGATTAAAAGTTTTACGGTGACGACAGCTTTATAAAAAGTATAAATCTTTCATCCACCTATCTTGATTAACAAATCCTTATTTTTACAAGCACAATCGAGACAATTAATTTTATCAGTTTTACTCAGCTTACTTTTTCCAACCAAAATTTACGGAGGCCTAATTGATCAACATTTCCTTTTGAAAGCTAAAATAATAACATGAAATTTATGTTATAATTTAGGTAGCCTACAAATAGTGATGTGGGCCGGGCAAATGCCCAGTGGGAAGGACATTTATAAATGGGCATTTGTCCAGGCATTTGCCCAAAGCAGTTATAAGCTCCCAAAACTGGGTATTTATAAAAAAGTTAGTTAAAGGTAAATTTCACCGTTAGGCATATACGTTATGCTTAGGCCTAACTAATATAACAACTCATGTTTCAACCTTCAACTTATTTTTTAGTTCCTCAAACTTCCATACAGGCCATTTTCAAGGATTACTATGTGGAAACATCAACTCATTACTAATACTCTAGAAAACATTTAATATTTTCATTGAACAGGCCACTTATTTGATATTGACCCAAATTCATTGACACATAACAGCCAAATTCATTGACTGGGACTGTGGCGTGTCCTTTAATCCAGCTACTTCGAGTTCTCGAATTGTGGATAGCTGTGAGCGATAGCTTGTGGACGCGGGGTTCCTTAGTGGGGTTTTACGTCCCCACTATTGAATAATACGTCCATAGGACCGTCCTCATAATTAGACCAGTTCATAAAACTGTTAACCGTGGAATTTGTGGTTCGGATTCCACGTTGAAATGTAGGTCTCTTAGTTGCCATTGGCTGTTGGGCTGTTAATTAACAGTCCTGTCTAAGGAACATGTTGGCCTTAGTCAGTAACAAGACTACAAGATCGCGCCACAATCAACCTCCACTCATCTGTCGTTCATACTTTTCTTAAAATACCTACCTGGGTAGGTCGCCATTTCAAGTAATGTATCTAATGTATCTAATTATTTAAAAAACCTTGTTAATGAAAATTAGCAAATAATGGCTATTCTAATTCTTAAGGTGGCTATACTTAATAATGACTATAAGGTTTTTATCCTGTTAATAATAAAATATGATGATTCATTTAAATTAATTTATAGTAAATAATAATATAATTTAAAACATAGAGGTACTAGTAAATAAAATGTAAGCTTTGCTAATTTGTCCAATATTATTAAGAGGCAGCAAGTATAAAAATTATTTCATTACACAAAATCAGGGGTCATATAACGATTTTAATGAAAACATATACTATATACTACCGTACCCAATTCTCGCTTGATGATAAGATGTACACGTTATATTGATATGTACACGTTATATTGATAATCTCGTATTAATTACTCATATTACTCTTAGTATATTAATAACCCATATAATAATTAAGATCTCTTCCCAGAGAAGTATTATTCAAGACCACAATGATTGAACATTAAATAACCTTTTACTTTATTGCAAATAGGTTTATGAACCAAATAGGCATTTCTATTTTATAAAACAAACGATAACGTCATGCAGAAATCGACCAGCAAAAGCAGCAAATCATCACTTTCCTAAGCTGTCCGACGTCCCCAGTAAGTGATATAGTCTTATATCACTTTCCTATCAATATAAATTAAATATATGGCTTTTTCTACTTAAAGTACGCCCTAGATACAAATCTAATTATGTTGAAAGAAAGAGATTCATAAAGTAATTTATGAGGATAGTCTTGACAGGTTTATTTACTTTTAAAAATGATAAATGCCCGGACATTTATGAATTCTGGTCATTCGTCCGAGCAAATACCCTGGACATAAGGCCTGACTTAAAAACGCCCGGGCGTTTTACATCACTAGGTACAAAACACTTGATTATTTTGTTATAAGCATTGTAGA
The DNA here is from genome assembly GCA_035578135.1 of Flexamia atlantica. NCBI lineage: Eukaryota > Metazoa > Arthropoda > Insecta > Hemiptera > Cicadellidae > Flexamia > Flexamia atlantica. The sequence continues at coordinate 1,535,812 of JAQJVK010000033.1, forward strand.
TTTAGGCTCAAAATAAAAGATAAAAGTGTACTAACTAATAAAGCCTATTAGTATTGTGCCTGAAATATATTTATTCGACTAAACAAGAAAGGAAATTAGACAACGGTTAAAAAAAAGTTTCCTTAATTATATACAGAAATTCATTTGGAGACTTGAATGGTTCATGTTTCTAAAGCGGAACGTTTAACAATAACCATAGAGTTAGCATTGGTAGGCATTCGACCAGTTTTTATTTCAGTTTATAAACAATTTAGGTCTTCATTTCACTCCGTGCTGCAATAATACATGTGTCTGGATTTTTCTATATAGTGTTAATAGCGTAACCAACACAATAACCTAAAAGCTTTATTTTAATTATTTTAAAATTTCAAATAAGTTTTCCTACATTTTTTAAAATAGGCCTAAGTAAATTATTGAGAGTTTGTAAATCTACAGATACATTTTTTTCAAGAGCAATAATACGAAAAGAAACAAGATCATAGTATGTTGCATGATTCCTAATGCATTTTAGGCAACTCCAGGGCAGCCTGACACCTGTAAAAACGCTAGTTCAAACACTCTACACGGACACAGCAAAAAATTAAAGAAAAAACTCCAAAAGAAAACGGGTGATGGATATCTAATCAGAGTTTCTATCATCTCTGGGAAAGAAAAAAACACGAGTTTGAGAGAAGCGACAAAAACACGTGGACGTCTTCCTACCAGGCAGTGACCCGGCTATCGATTTCACGAGCGGACGATATCTCGATAACCGAGACCGATCGATGATCGCAGACTCGTGCGAGTAGTGCTGAGTTGTACAGCTGGGCGAGACGGGTTAGGCATAGGGAATCCAATCCCGGGATCCCGGGATCCCGTGTGATTTTAGAGCATATTCAATCCCAGGATTCTCAGGCTCAATCCCAGGCTTTTCGGGATCATCAATTTACGTGCAAAATCGATGTTTTCTATTATTCCTATCAGTTATAACAAATTAATAACTAAGAAAACCAGTTGTATGACGTTGTTGTCCAAGTAATCATGGTTTGATGAGTTATTTGCCATCTTACACTTCTGTATAAGTGTCAGTTAATATTTTCAAGCGTTAAAAAAATTTTCAAAGAGGCCTTATTTTTGATATGGTATAATTGTTATCAAGAGTCACTACGAAACGTATAATTATTTTTAATAATTTTTAATTATAAATAATAATTTAATCTTAATAATTTTTTTCTTAGTTCTAGTTTTTTATTTACTTGTTTTAAGCATGGTTTTATTTCTAGCTTCTAGTTTTAATATTGTTTGGTCAAGTAACTAAAAATATTCATATTTTGTATAAGACGTACTTTAACTATATTTGGATAAATATTTCTATCGTTTTCTTACACATTGTACGGTTAAATAGGGCCTATCTGATGATGAGTTTGGTTTACACTGTATATTGAGTGTTTTAAGATAAAGCTGACCATGATGTGATAATTTTTTTAACATCTAAGTTTTGATAAAAAAAATACGTTTACAGCTCAAAACTAAGCGGAAACTGCTTTAATTAGTACACTGTAGTTGCGATACCATGTATATCTATGAAATTATACTAAAACTTTCTTTTTGTATTGGCAAATACCATGTTGGGTCAATCCCGGGATCAGTCCCGGGATCCCGGGACTACACTTTTCAATCCCGGAATCCCGGGATTGAAAATATCGTCCGGGATTGGATTCCCTAGTTAGGCACCTTCATGTACAGTCCGAGTCAGACCAAGTGCCCACTCCGTCCCTAAACCCGTGGACCGAGTCTTGGTCGATGGACATGCAATAGAACGTATAATTCAATTATATGTTGGTTTGGTTTGTTTACATTTTTCTTTGTTGCTTTTTTTGACAATGTAGCCAACCGTATGGTCCTGTGTTGAAATTTTACACTTTTTTGTTCAATTGATTACGTGTTATAATACGTGACTGTGATTTTATTGGCTGTATGACCTGCTAAGAACATGTTTTTGAGCCATTGTTATTTTCGAGCTTATTCCCCAAGAATTGAAGGAAATCCTCGGACCCATTTAAACATAATTGTGCAAGCAAGCATACATAACTATATACAATTTGTGACCTCCAAGTAGTATCGTCTTGTTGACTTAGTTATACTGTAATAACATTAACGTGTGTTTTTATGAATATAGTACTGTAAATATTTTTATTTTTTAAATTTAAATTTATTATCGTAGTTATAATAACACTAAAATTTGCTTTAGGTACATATACAAGAAACGCCACCGTTCCAGTCTAAAAATGGACATGTCCGGTGAAAAATGGACATATCCGATCAGGTAATACGATAAACCTATTTTCTATTCTTGCCTACGACATTCTATAAACCCCTCTCCATAATCTAGTTTCACGGGTTACTGAATCGGAATGTTTCACCGAAATAGATCTTCCCCCCTCCGTTGCTCCGCTGCAAGCGTCATATTATTTTATAGGCGCCGATGAGTATGTGTATGTTTGTGTGTGTGTGTGTGTGTGTGTGTGTGTGAGAGAGAGAGAGAGATAGAGAGAGCGGGAGGGAGGGAGGGGAGGGGGAGATATAGGCGCCACCATGAGATACGGAGTGAGGGGAAGTCTAATGGGGGGGAAGCTCCCAAACAATCGAACAAGGGAATTTGTGCAAAAACAGGAAGCAAAACTTTCGGTAAAAAACTTTTCGGATGCTAGAAGGGCTGCGGACAGTAAATCTATTGTTTTCATTATCTTAATTTAAGGCTTGTAAACATCATTTAAAATTAAATAGGGACGGATATAAATACATTTATTTATTTTGCTTGTTTTTATTGTTTTCGCTACCTATCAGATTTGTTCTAGTTTTTCAACGTTATTTTATATTAAATATGGATGAATATATATTTACTATGCTTGTTTTCCCCATGAATACACTATGTCGTTTCTTTTGAAGTTAAACCACAATTATTTTTTAATGAAATCGTGGAGGACGTTAAACAAAATGGAAAATATACTAAAATAAATGATTTTCTAATAACTTAGATAGGTTTTATGCAGATTTAGCAATAATTTATGTTTTATAAAATGTAAGATAAATATACATGAATTTTTGCACGAGCTGGGCGATGAAAATAAGTAATAGGAATTAGTAAAACATAAACTATGATGGGGAGTATGATTTAATCTTCAATTTTATCTTATTTTGAAGAACAACAATTTTTGCTGTAATCACAAAGTAAAACTGATTATAACGTGAGTTCAGTACAATGAGAGGGTTATAACTGTTGAGTTATTTAACATTGCTGCAATTTATTTAATCAAATCGCCAACTGTTGTTGATGCAATTTTTACCAAATTTTTTGTTGATGCAAGAACTGTTTAAGACAACAACATTATGATGTAGGGTAAAAAATTGGCCCGAATTAATTTTTTGAATAATAAAATAAAACTTAAAAATGAATTATACTCATTATAGTCCGTTAATTAATGATCGATATTTTTTTTCAAGTAGTGTTATATCATAAGGAAATACTGCCGTAATTTTAATATGAGGAATATTGAGATTGGATCTGTTGCAAATTATCCTGGCCATCTTGCAAGTCAAACATGAAATATAAAAAATTAATCACATTATATAATTTGATAATGCTATAGAGAAATATAAACCCCTCCTTGATTCGATGACGACAAAAGACTAACTTGGGTTCATCACGAGAGATTGTTCAATTTAAACATTAAAAAGCTTTAATTTAAAGATGGTAGACTTAGTATATTATATTGTTGAACATCTTCAATCATCAATGAATAGCCTATTTTTTTACAGGAAATCCAAAATACTGTGCCAAATTGGTCTACATGTAAATAGTTACTCATCCTATTTACAAAACACAAAACAGAATCAAACACAAACACACAGAAAACTATCAACGGAAATATATAAACGGATAACAATGCCGTTTTTCTTTTCCATGCTTATTGTATGAAACGTCAAAAGTGCTGGTGACAATTCCGAACGTTTCTCCATAAATAAACCTTGCACGTTTTTAGTTAGAATTTAATTATCCAGAAAGTAACAGCTTCTAATCGTCTTGTTGACTTAGTTGTACTGTAATAACATTAAGGTGTGTTTTGATAAATATAGTACCTACTGTAAATATTGTTATTTTTAAAATTTAAATTTTTTCTTGTAGTTATAATAACACTAAAATTTGCTTTAGGTACATAGAATATAAATTTTATTTTTGAATGAAAAATAAACTTAATTGTATTTGACAATATAACTAATCAATCATTTGGTTGTGGTGTGTTAATTTATATTACACCAACGCTTATGCCAATCGAATGCCGGTTCTACCAAGATAATCTTTCTGTCAGAAGTTTGTTTCAGTAGAAAATTCACCACTAAAAACTACAATATACAAACTCATTGACTAATATAACAATCGAGTGACTTACGATAACTCGATCTTTAAAATCCACAGAATCCGTGCATAATCCGGACGGTTAATCCATCCTCGCGCACAAGCCACAGCACTACACTCACGATATTCAATATTCACGGCTCGTGTATGTTCTCGTATTCGCGGACGTGAATATCTAGTGAACGACGTGAACGACCGACACGGACGAGGGACCGGCAGCGACTGGGGACCGAAAGGAAAGGTGAGCGAAGGCCGCGGACGCTGGCGGAGAAACCGAACTGAACTGCAGAAGAAGAAGAAGAAGAAGGAAGCTGCTGCAAGTGGACGGGGCTACCGTGGCTGCTGGGCGTTCTTGGTTCGGTTGGCGACCATGACCAGTGAGAGAGCTCCCAGAAGATAAATAGTGCATGAAAATAGTGATAGATTCTTGAATTTTAATTTAGCAGGCTGACAATTGGTGGAAAAGTCGCAAATAAGGCTGGGATCATCATACTAAAATTTCCAAAAAATCCCACTTGGGCAACATGCCGCCATCGTGAAAAAACCATTTCCGGTCCGTGTTTCTCTGAACATTTCTTTGATTAACACGAAAACCATAAGAGATATGAAACAAATGTAAATGTCGTTTTGTGTAGGAAATAAAATTTCCAAAGAAATGAATATAAATATGTACAGAAAATATTGATTATAACTGTTAATATTATTAATTTTCTAAAATGTTGTAATTCAAATACCATGCACTGCCATAAGGAATACATGTCAATTTGATGTAAAATACATTCCCTAGGGGACTAATCCATTTAACCTCAACGAATAATAAACTATACCCATAGAATCCTGATAATGATTTCAGTTATTTGACACCTCAATCATCAAAATCGGTTCACTATAAAAGCGTGGGTAAGCTCGCAGAAAGGGTATTCCTCAAGTAATTTTTACAAATGTTATCATAAGGAATCACTTTTTGTGAGCTTACTCGCGCTTTTATAGTGAACCGATTTTGGTGATAGAGGTGGCAAAAACTGAAATTTTCATCAGGATTCTATGGCTACAATTTATTATTCACTGAGGTTAAATGGATTCGTCCCATAGGGAGTATATTTTACATCAAATTTTACATGTATTCCTTATGGGAGTGCGTGGTATTTGAATTACAACATTTTAGAAAATTAATAATATCAACAGTTACAATAAATATTTCCTGTACATATTTATACTCATTTTATTGGAAATTTTATTTCCAAACAAAAAACGTCATTTACACTTTTTTCATATCTCTTATGGTTTTCGTGTTAATCAAAGAAATGTTCAGAGAAACACGGACCGGAAATGGGTTTTTTCAATATGGCGGCATGTTGCCCAAGTGGGGTTTTTTGGGAATTTTAGTATGTTGATCCCAGCTTTATTTGCAACCTTTCCACCAATTTTCAGCCTGCTGAATTAAAATTCTGCAATCACGCTAAATTTTGCATAATTTTCCTGCACTAAAATAAGAATCAGTAGGTATAAGAACAAAGTTGGCGGCAGCGCGAAGGAGAGGGAGACAGACAACTATAAGTCCAAGAGCATCGTCATAAGTACTGGTTGGTCATTACTTATATGTATTTATTTTCTTGTAATTATTTTTTTTAACAGAGTATGGCTTCAATTACAGTAAACAATATAATTGTAAATAAAAGATAAGAGAAATTAGTACACGTGCCTTGTATACCCGATGTCATGTTCATCTGTTAGTACAGGCCTAATGGGACATGCCATTCGATTCCCTTTCCTGAGTAGATTTGTTTAATGATATATGTTTAGTATAATAATATGTTTATAATGTTCATATAATATTTAAAATGTAATTATAGCATAATATGATAGTAATATTATGATAAAATTTAATGTTTATAACAATTTTGTTTGGTAAAAATATGTTAAATAATATTTGTTTGATAATCATTTTATTGCAAAATCATCACCTTGTTTTAACATAATTTGGCTAGTACAACTTTTGTTGCTTTTGTTGTTTAACTTCGTCGTTAGTGATGGTGAGTTTGTTTTGGTTTTGATTTTTGCGGTCTTTTGCCATAACTGATCAGTAATTATTTGTTTGTACTAATAAGTGATTTAAAAAGTTATGGCAAATGTCCGCAAAAATCAAACTTTAAATTACCATTTGAAATATATGCTTTTTGGAAATTCCATAGTGAAAAGTGAACTTGGAACAGAGTAAAGTGAAGAGTACTATTTATTATACCCAATTTTTTTAAATTTATTTACCCTATTTTATTTTATTTGTACATGCGAAGGGCGAAGCCATTTTACATTAAATCTGAAGTAAACAATAAAACGGTAACTTTGAATTTTATCAACTGACAACGGAAAAAGGTGACAAAAATAACTAGTACCATCATAATACCACATGCATCATGTGCATTTTTATAAGATCTTTAAAGAAATGTCCGTGAATAATAACATTTGCTAGAAACCCAAAAACAAAAACACTCTAAAACACAGAATTAATACAAATTAAAAAATACTACAAGTCAACTCAGATACAAGATAGATGCAGTACCGCAAAACTAGAACAACAAAAAGTTAATTGAACTTATGAAAACACTTTCTATTACAATTTTACTGTTAACTGTTAACATTCCATTAATTTTATTTAAGTATTTAATTGTTCCATGAGAGAGCAGTTAAAGTTCTAACTAATAAGTCCTAATAACTTCAATCAAGTCGCAAGAAGATTTAAAAACAAATGGCAGGGACATACATGCCTGTGGCTACGTCAAACTTCGTCATCTTCAAATTCTGTCTCAGTATCTATATATATATATATATATATATATATATATATATATATAAGCCAAAACGGTTGACTGACTGACTGACTGACTCACTGATCACAGTTTCTCAAAAACTATAAGGCTTTGGCCAATGAAACTTGACACAATGAATTATTATAGGCTCTAGATGCGTACTAAGAACGGATTTTAAAATATATTCTCTCAAAAGGCTAAAATAGGGTATATTATAAAATTCAATATGGCGGCCGTTTTTAGTTTTCAAAGCTTGTTTTCCAAAACAATGTAGGGCTTTGGGCGATGAATATTGGCTCAAATATTCTTTATAGGCTCCAGATGCATACTAGTGAAGGATTTTAAAATGTTTTCCCTGGAAAGGCTAAAATAAGGTAAATTCAAAAATTAAAAATTGCGGCCTTTTCAGTTTTCAAGATCTATGAATTCAAAATATCAATATAAGGTCTCCAGAATATTTTAAAGAGGTAAAAAATATAAATTCCATTTACTAAAAGAATAAACTGTACAAAATTATTACGGTTTTCTTATATTATGCATTTAGCAGTTTCCACATACTCGGATTTACGGATCACCCGAAGTAATTTAATAGAATCTTGAAACTCTGCTGGGACATATCTTGCAGTTATTTTTATAGAATCGGGGATTTTCTGAATTTCAATTTTTAGGAGGGTTTGCATGCTGGTCGAGAGCGATTTATAGGCAAAGTTCAAACAAATATACTATTTCTACCTAATGAAGCGCTTAAAAACGTATAGTTTGGATAAATCATTGAAATAATTATTAGTCTATTAGGAAATTTGTAAAAAATGCATGTTGCAAAAAACGGATAATTGAACCAAACATTTGTTATCCTTTCAGCGAGCGAAGCCGCGGGTATATCTACTAGTAAGAGATATAGCTGAGTCATATTAATGTAATGTCTTCTTCAGTATCCGAAATCAATAGTAGTACAAACTACCAGCTTCTGGCGGTAACAAAAGGAAACACCTCGATTCTATAGTGACCTTGTAGCCACTGAACCGTTTTAAGGGTGAATTCTATAATTACTATATAGAACAGATAGTCTATACTGACAACAATAAAGCTGCAGATGTCCTTCATAACTTTACCAACTTAAAATGAACGGATGAAGATACAATATTTAATTGGCAATCCTGAAGTTAATTGCAGTAAAATAAAACAATAAGTAAACAATTATACTTTATAGATCGCAATTACTTCAAGAAGGTCACGAGAGTGGTTGTAAAGTATTGTTTTTTGTGAGGGGTTTCATATTTTTGTTCCATAAAACCGCAAGCTTCGTATTATTGGTAATGAGTCTAGGAACAATTATATTTCTTTTAGTAAAAACGTTTATATTTGGTTTCTTCTTGCAAAAAACTTGGTTTCTGCCTCTATCAGTATGTGTTTCTTGCGAACTGGAATTGTTGGTTAATAAATAAAAAGTGTACTATGATTTAAAATTAATTGTAGTTTAAATTTAGATTATGAATTTATTTCTGGTGAATTTATTTCTATGTATTTTTTAACTAATATTGATTGGAAGAATTTAACATTTCATTATCATATTTTTTTATTTAGTCGATTTAAATTAGTTAAAACTACAAATTAAATCTTTCTTCCTTGGATGATTGAATCAAATATTCCTTAACTTAAAATAGGATTGCTTTTCGAAACCTAGGTTTTATACTTAAATGACGAAAGTTTTATTTAGCAGTTCTTGGCAAGTTAAACATTTTTTAATGTGACTTTAAAACAAAATTACGAGTGCTTAAATTTACGTTTAAAACCCCCTACACACACTAGTACTCTTTGCGACGCAGCACTATCAGAATCTCATGATCCCCTCTCCCCTTCCCCTCCCCCCCTTTTCACTTCCTTTCATCCCCCAAATTGGACAATAACCCTCCCTCCCACGCTGGCGCTCGTTCTTTTCAAGAGGGGTTTACAGCAATGGGCCATAGGGTAAACATACAGGGTACTTGCCCTAAGTGAATTCCTCCGACTCCTACAGAAAGTCCGCTCATCGAATCTACATTGTGAAGGTAATTGGGAATGAAAAGGAAGGTAATTGTATATGTTGGATTAAGTTATTTATAATAAAATGAAAAGTTTGAAATTCATTGTTGGTGATGGTGATTTTATATTTTGATTTAGATTTTTGCGGACATTTGCCATCACTGATTAGTATAAAACAAGTTTCACGACGTTTCCAGATCCCGAAACAACGTAAACCTTGTTTTTTACTAATCAGTGATGGCAAATGTCCGCAAAAATCTAAATAAAAAAATAGGATGAAAAGGTTTTAATATTGATGAAGTAATATTTCACGAACGTAGGGTAAATAAATGTAGATATTGAATTATTAAGTTGCCTCGTTCCATAACGGATCATTTTAAATAATAAGGTGAGGTTAAATTAAGTTTAGTTTAAGATTACCTCTCAAGTTTACTTCAAGTAGCCTAAAGACAAATTTCAAAATCCATCAATTGGATAAGGAGTATTAGCTTTGGAAATGGCCAAAAAACTACATAAAGCGACTTTTTTGATCTGTGATTGTTTCTCAGTTTTTTAAGATTAAAAGCTGAAACAGGTGTGATTTTCCAGTTTTTTCATTCTCGTTTACAAACAAAAATTTAAATTGGAGAAATGAGAATTTTTTTCAGAAGTCAAAATTTTATTGTTTCATATATTTTTCATCTGAAACTTTCCAAAACTATCGAAAACGTAAAAAAATCTCTTGCGGTTTCTTCAAAGTTTTAAAGGGCTGCATTTTGAGTTATACACAAGCAAAAATTTTGATTTTGGTTTTCTGAAAAGAATTTTCTCCTGACCCCTAATTTTTAGTACCGCGTGTTAAAGAGCATGGAAAATCCAAAAAAATTACATAAAATTCAGCTTTATATATTAAATAATTGAGTCACAATCACAGTTCAAAAATGTCGTGTCACGTAGCATTTCACATACTGTAGCTATAACTCCCAATCAAATTAATGGATTTTGAAAAAAACACTTTTTCTTAGTCTACTAAAAGTAAACCTGAATACAAAATTTCATCAATTCTGAGGCGGTGATGTAAATAACTTTGTTGATTTGACATTGAATTACCTTTTTACGGCGTTTGCCTGTGTTGATGATAGAGTTTTGTACTTCATTGAATAACTTTTATTTTAAAAATCGTGACAGTCAAAAACATGTAATAGACCTAATAAATAAAAAGTATATTGCTACTCATGGTTTTCATCGATAACAAAAATGAAATAAAGCAAAGTTCATTTAACTTTTTATTTTAATGACAACCAAGCACCATTACACTTCCATTAGCACAAAACACACCAGATTTAATTGCATCTGCATTACATCCCATTAAAATGCATTACATTGTAATCCAACGCTAGCTAATTCACCTGGTTGGATACAATAATTTAAAATCATTAGTTTACTTTTGAACACGTTGTGTTAGATAATTGTTTGAGTTGCTATTAAAAAAAAATGTAATGGGTTTTTGTTAAATTTAATTGGATTTTTATCATTGCACCATCAGAAAATAGTATACGTGTAATTCATTACCTGTGTATAAAATGAGTAGTAAGAAAAGTCTGAATGAAATGATAGGGTCAAAGAAGAGCTGGTTAATTTGCAGGATCGTAAAAGATTTTCTTCAATTAAAGAAAGCCCAATGATAAAAGACAATTCAGTCCAGCATCTTCCATTAAAAAGCTACAGACTTTGCAAGGATTGAACTAACACAATTTTCATATTAAAAGGAGGGCAACAAACCTCTCATCTACCCTCGTTTTTTCTAATTCAGTTTTAAAACCAATAAACTACATAAAATTTGTATAAAACCTGCCACTTATGAAAAAAATTCTTCAATATAATAACTCAAAGAGGGTGAAACAGCTGTAAAAATCTTTCCAGTTGATTACCCAATCCGCGAAATCAGCTGTAAAGAACTTCTCAGTCAGCTGTTAAGACGTCTCGAACAGCTGAGAGGTTCTTTTCCGAGTTATTCCGGGCAATTAGACTTTTCTCGCGATGCAGACCCAAAGCCGTATCCAGACGCCTTAAACGCATTACAGACTCTTTGCACAAGTTAGATGGGCTGCAACTTTATCGTTTAGGCGGGAAAGTTAAGGGAGGGGGGCTTTTGGAGCGGGAAAACGGGAGGTAAAAGCCTATTAGTTCTTGATACGGCCTGTTTTGAGAGAGGGCATAAGTAGACCCCTATTAAATGAAATTGTGTTAATTTAGACGCAGAGACATATTTCATAATACTCAGAGGCAGGATAAAATATACACCAGTTTTTATATATAAATAATATTAACTTCTTCCCTTAATTAGTTCTTCCTTAAATCTTTTTAACGTCTAAAAATTTATTATCAGCTTCATGTAATATTTTTAAGTAAATGGTAATATTTTAAGTAAAGTAATAGCAAAAAAAGCGCGTGTTTTTTATGGCGTGTGTTATATTAATATCATTAATAAATTACCTAATCCAATCACTGCTTTATTTTATTTTATTTATCAATTTATATACATGCATCAATACAGGAAATCCCAATTACACTGATTTAGGTACAAAATAAAAAAAAATTCCAGTGCAAAATCTTCATGAGATGCACTTCATAAGCCCACACTGTCAAAATTAATATGACAAATTTATAATTTATAATGCACATATATTAAATGATTAAATGGTATAAGATAACAATATATAGAAATCAATGAACAAGCAGCATAACAAAGCACAACAAGTACTAACAAGACTAATAAAGCACGTGTGGTAATAATTATAAGAAATAAGTTAATATATAAATAAGCTATAAATGTATTTATTAATGTGCTATTCCAAAGACAACACGTCTCGACCATCAAAACTTCATCATGTCTTCTGAATATGCAGTTACATTAATGAGTGTATGAGTGTATGTGTATGTGTATGAGTGTATGAGTGTACATTGTGGAAACCCAAATTATTCAGTAAAATTTTGTCACAGTAATAATAATTAAACGTTGTCATAGTGCTAAAGTGGTTAAAACTGAGCAATGCTGGCCAGCTCTTTTCACTACCACTGACAAAACAATGCCCTACTTTTAAAACATGAACATGTTGTCTTTCGAGTGATAGTGATGAGGTAAGGTAATTAATTTATTTTATCAGTTATATATATATCCAATCCAGGATCGCAAATAATATTACAAATGGATTTGTTTAACTCGCAGGAATCAGAGCCCTTTCCTCTCTACCTGAATCTTAATGAGTAAAATATACCTTTATAATATTAAAAATCTCTAATTGACATATATAATCTTTTTATGTAGTAAGTAGATTTCAACGATTTTAAACTATAACCAGGCAGAATAAAAACGTGATTAATCTTTTTTTTAACAAATTTTTTAAAAACTCAAGTGTCTCAAGAGGTCAGACAAACTTATTAGGTCTCCCCAAAACCCAAAACCTTCTGACAAAGGAAGAGAAATCGGAGCAATCGCGGCCGAGATGTATTCTGGGGAAGGGAGGATTTGATATTGAATCTTGGGTCACTGCTTGGCAGGGGAAATCTTCACCGCTGGACACTTGATTTATATCCTGCACAGACATCTCTCTTGTATCTCGTATCAGCTGACTGTCTAACAGCTGTTTGTTATATCACTGTTGCCAACTGTATTTGCAAACAACAAAATACTTTTCTTAGGTGGTTTCTTTAAGAGTTACGTTTTTTTAGTTTGAAATTTTTTAGTAATGGCGAATGGTTTTTCATATAACAAGTCGAAACCATTGAAGAAATGTTTGAGGGAAATATATACTCGATTTATTAATAATCACTGTTAGGAGTAGGAATTAGGATCTAGGACTAGCTTCTAACACAGCTGCCATACAGCAGTTTTTTTTAGGGTTTTATTAGGTTCAGGATCCAACAGGAAAATTATACAATTATGTACACCTTTTAGATATTAGCTTATCGGCTGTATTAAATTAAGTGTCAGTTGAAAGTTTTTAATTTATGCAATCTTATTTCTCCATCGACCATGAATCACAATGGTATTTATATGTAAAACTTTTATTCTTTGGTCGCTGTACTACACCCTTTGACAAATAATTAAATAGATCCATTTAATAATCAAACTTTAAATAAATTAAAGTGAGGTTAAACATTAAAACTTTAATCATTCGGTGGTCTGAAACTGTTCACATTCAACCTGCATAAACTTTTAAGTGTCCCTTTTTATTTGTGATATCCGTATTTTATATTTGTTCCAGGAGAGACAATATTGATGTTGAGTCTTAAAACACCCATCGTCATAAAAAGATCGCCATAAAAAGTCTGTTTGAGTGTCATATAAAAAATTGGTAAACATATTGTCCGTTTTTATTAGAACATATAACTTTTTTTTAAATATAGAAAAACAATGGTAAATAATACTAATAAAATTTTGAGTAAAAAACAATTTATTCAATACAATATTTTAATGCAAACTTTATCATGTGAACCAGTTGACTTAAAGTAACTATTATCGAAAAAAATAGTGTAGAACAGAAACTCGTGGTGGTGCTCTACCACTTTAGATGATGAAGGCTCTTCAGAAAAATCACGATTTGAGTACAGACCCGTTTGACAATGGACAACCGCAAGTCTTGTAAATGAAACGTCAACTCTACATCACACACACAACTCACGTCCCTTATTTTTTTGGCAAGGAAGCCTCTTCGCGAATGCCAGACACCAAACTCTACTCGATGTTATCTCTGAGACAAGCTCGTAGCCAACTAGCCAACTCCACATTGATAACAGTAATATCTCACAGTTGACCTTGAGAAAGCAGCAATGTTGCCAACCACGCGTCCTTGACTGTCACTCTTGCCAACTGCGCAGGTGTAAAATTCACAGTACAACGCATGCGCTGCAACGTTGCAGCCGTTAAACTACTTCTGGGTGTGTTTTGGAGGGTTGTTGTGCTATAAAATCATTGTTTATAATTAATTACAGTATTGTCGCTGTTGGAATTCGTTATTCTTTTCCTATTTCCTACAACTGAAGAATCCCATACCGTGTTGGTAACCGAAGAACCTGTTGGACCGAGCCTTGCACGGCAATATTTCATGCTCGTACAATAGCATTTTTGATTACCCAAGGCAATCTTCATCCCAAACGCGATAATTAAATTCCTTCTTGGCATGAAATATCTCTGCTATCACATGCTGTAGTTTGAATACAGTTGTAACAGTTTGTTTGAGTACAGTTTGGCTGTTGTTGTTGTACAGTTGTGTATTTATCGTTTTGTTTGTTTTCATTTTCCTTGTTAACGTGGCAACACAAAGACCCAATGGTTACATTTTACATATGTTGAAAAATGCAAATAGATTTCTCTAAGCATTGTTACCGAGATAGAACACTTTTGCTAGAAAAAAACTTATTTCCAGCATATGAAGGAAAACCTTTAAGCCGTTTTTGAGATAATTGTGCATCAATCAGTCAATCTTGCGAATGTTTTAAAGGGCGAAGGAGACGAGATAGGGCAAAAGGTTATAGCACTAAAGTTGAAGATCGTGAAACATGTGTGGCACACGGTGCAGTCAGTTTTTCAATGGCACCATCCGTTCGGCTACTTTTTTCGAGGTTTTTTTACCAATTTTTAATATGTTTTTTGGAGGGGGTTCAAGTAAAAATATGTAAGTTCTGATCATTTCCCCCGCATTTACCGGTAATGAGGAAAGTGCTTGCAAAATTTCGCTAGGTCATCGGGGAGTGGAGAACAATTTTTATACCTGGACACTAGAGCCAGCGGCTGTATACATATTAGACAAGGCACAATTAATCAAATTTCATCTATGTATCATAAATACCGACCTACTAATACGTTGATTGGTAAAGTTCAACGCATATAATATCTTCTTCTATCTTCTTCTATATATTTGTCAAACATTACTCACCTATAATCGCACAGCCCAAACTACTTGACCTTGATACTTTGCATGGACGTTCCTCTCAGGGGTAGGCATCCACCAAGAAAGGATTGTAAAAATTTCCCAGGGGATACGCCCTATGGTACTTCAAAGATTCAATGTTAAACCATAGGGAAGCTTATGAAGTTGTCATGGCAACCTAAACATTAAATTATGAATCCAAGGAAGTTTACCTGTTTTTACACGGGTGAAACCGGGTTAATCAGCTAGTTATATATATATATTGAGTGATATATACTGTATTACAGGAAGAATTCAACCTTTGGAGTAACTGGCAAGCACCAGTATGCGTTTGTTTATTAGAAATTATAATATTGGTTCAGAGTTATTTATTGATTTAATTATTTCAGATATTTTGTTGCGTTAATAACTTCAGCTTGATATTTTTAATGTTGTAGTCGCTCAAAGTTTCAAAAATTTAAAGTATTTCGATGTGTTGATCTCTTCTACATTCCAGCCACTATGCAAATAGCTCTTTTGTAATTTTTCAACGCGTATATTTTAAATCCCTAATTAATGAGTTTTAATCTTTTATACGATTTTTAATTAAATCTCGTTTTTTATAGCTTTAGGCAGAACGTGCGAGAGAGACGGCAAGAGGAGAGGGAGGGGGGCAATATCACATCCCGATCACGTAGCGAGCAGCCGATTCCATCCAAATGGGGATGATACGTGACCGTCGTGCGAGTCGCTGACTCCCGCACCGAGGTAATGTGAACCTGGCTAACCGATGGATTAAGGCGTAAAATAGCACGTAACATCCGTGCGTAACAGGGTTGGATCGTAGAGCAACGACAGTGTTGAGAAAGTGAAGGAATGTTAAATATACCAGCCAATGAGATGAAAAAAAGTTAGATTCGCTCGATGACACCAGATCGAACATCCTTAAAATGGATTAAAAGTGTTTCCAACCGGGATGGATTTAAAGTCTTTAATCCACGTAGGGATCCACGAGGATCTTTATTATTTTTAAAGTGATAAAAAGGTTTACAGGTTTTGAAAAATTAGCTGAAATAGTCACGTTAAATTAAGTAAAACCAAATTTCACAAGACATCACTTCCCAAATTTTATAAAGTAGGAGAAAATTAAGTTAAATTAACTAACTGTGGTATATACATTTTTATTTTCCTTTTTTGCTTTTTTTTAAGCTGGTAGCTATCCTACATTGAATTGAATAAAATAAGTTGATCAACTTTCCATCTGGGTGCTTTACCAGGTCAATAGGACAAGGGCCCAAAGGATGTTAAAAACAGCAAACTATCCCCCCCAATGTAGTATTTTTGACAAAAAACACGTAATAAGTTGAGTGACTCATTATTACCCCATCAATTAAAACAAAACACGCAGCATCTCTGATAAAATAAATGGGTTGGACTTGATAAACAACTATTCATCCCACTTAATTACATGCAGATTGAGTTACTGCTTAATTGCTGCGTATTCTCTGCTTCACGCTCAAAGGTATAAATCATATTTAAAAGACTATACAATCAATTCAACATAATATAAAATATAGCAACTCAACGCACGATTACTATAATCATCTAACAGTGAATTTGAATAGGTTTAGAAAACCGCGTAGTATGACAATCGGTCGACAGTTTTCCCGTTCTCTTCTCTCTCCGCTGCCACTCTGTCATCGCCAGCTCTTATCTCATCTTCCTTTCGCCAGCTTATCGCAGCATCTTTGCCCTCTCACTGACCCAAAATTTCACTGCAAATTGCTATAATTGCATAATTAAATAGTTCAGAGTCGTCTGTGCAATTTGCGTCGCTAAATTGAGTTTTGGGGACAAGTCAATTGCTGTACGCTATGTCAGAATGGTACAGTTCGCGCATTATATCTCCGGCTATGGCAGAGTCAGCTGGTTGCAAGGCGCGCGGGGGAGGGGGGAGAAAGGGTACTTTTCTGAAAACATTGTTCTGCAGTCCCACTGTCCGTCAAACGCTGTGTTTACCAATATCATATGTTTAAAGTGTCATATGATACGGTTACTAACGACCGGCCATAGTGCGAACTGTAATGGTATAATGGTGGTATGGGTTTCGTCATTGATAGGGAAAGTATAGCAAATTTCAATTAATTTCAAATAAAAAAATTCTTATGTCGTTATGAAGTTTGAGAACAATGAATCAGTTTTTAACAATGGAATTTCAATAATATTTTCTTGACAAATATATTTTGTTGTTGTATAAAGTACGTTTGATAGCCATGTATAACGAATGTTAAGTTTAACAACTTCCATACAATGAGTAGCATTTTTACTGGATACTTTGTTCCAAGAAAACGCTTAATTTGCTCTCTTAGAGTTGGAAATCATCAAAAGTCAATCCCTCTCTATACAAGAACGACTAGAGGATTACTATTTGACTTGCACAAATTAACGTTACAAGCACTCTGATATGTAAACATATGGATTATGGCAAGACACAAATTGCGTAGTGGTTGGGGATTGAAAATAAGTTGAAAATGCCTTACATGACTTTTTCCTTGCCAATGATTTTTTATTTTCTTTGCTTAATCAACCCTCCGAATTGAAAAATAAAGCAGTAAGTAAGTATGGAGAAAGCGAATCTAGTGTGTCCTGTAACTTAAAAAATTTCCCAGCTAAATGACGATTCGGGAGTTTCGGAGGGGGGGAAGGGAATAATAACCCATGGGGGGGGGGGAGGGATAGCATACAGGATTAGGTGGAGATGAAAATTTATTGCTTGAACAAAAAACAACCCCTTGGTGTAAGCCAAAGAGAGATTGCTCTTTGAAGGCCTTAAGGAGGAAACTCCTCCTTAATTCTCGATTTACAGTGAGATTAGGTCAATTAATCCAGAATATCGAGAACAGTTCTTCAATTAACTGGAGAATATCGATGGAACAAAAAGTGTAAATCATCTTCCTTGTGATCTACAAGACATATTTTACGTTTTTATTAGTTTATTACCTAAATAAATGACAGCTTCAAACCTTATATTCATTAGGTAATGACCACGAAAAGTAAATCAAAAATTCATTACGTTACAATAATCTTACACGGTCAGGCTAAGCCATCCTACATATGATGAAGTATTCATAATACCTTGTTAAGTATTAATAAAATAGGGTAAGAATAATATGTCAATATTGCTGGCCCGGTAAGCAACAAGTAAGAATGGCTGAGAACCGTACATAAAACCGAAAGATTATAGAAAAACATAATAGAATAGACTATGTTATATTGGGTAAGGTTTGCCTAAAAGGATAGACAAGGGATTGTTTTACGTAAAGCCATGTGAGGAAGGAAGAGGTTGAGTTCTGTTTGACAAATAGTAGCTCACGTTTATTGGAAACATTTACAAAAAAAGAATCCCAGAAAAAATGTCTTTCTTTTTACTCGATTTTTCTTTATGCAACAGTAAGTTTCTCATTGTCTTTAGAGCGTGATATGATAACAGGATAGGATGTATAGTATAGGGCAGTTTTGTAATACTCCACTCTAAAAAAAGTTTACGAATCAATATAAGACAGCTTCGGTCTAGTAGCCCATTCTTTAGACCATTTATTTCCTGATTTTCCTTCCCTCTTTGTGTATGGAGGGAGTAAAGTGCAATTGTCTCCCAAGCGCGTAAAGGGAAATATGACTCTTGAATTTACCTGAGGGAGAAAATTCACTTTACTCCCGTAAAACCTTCCCTCAATATATCTAACTCTTCCCTCAACATCCGCTACAACCAGACCCGGCATACAGAGCGTCCCACTGGCCTACTGCTCCCAGACACAGAATGTTTTACAATCAGCTGTTCCTACAATCAGCTGACCAACAATGGCCAGAGACTCACGACCGCGCTCAGCCGGGAACGGCCCCTGATTGGTCCGCCGTGTATGGACGGTTGTCTTCTTCTCTCCTCAAATCTTCATTAGTCTTTGCGTACGTGAGGAGTTTTTGAGGTGAAACTTTCTTCGCTGATGCGGTCAAAAAAGAACGTTGCAACGCATGAATGGAATAAATAATATGGGTTTTCAGTTACAAGTACTATGTTTGGTGGAATATTTGAAGTTTTTGGTAAATTGACAAAATCAGTATATAAATAAACAGAATATAAATAATAAATAAACAGAATATAAATAATAAATAAACAGAATACAAAATATAATATAAATAAGCATAAATATAAATATATATATATTTATTTTGTCACTTTACTTAACAAATACAATAAATACTTACAAATTTTTAAATATTAAGATTTCAAATCATATTTGATGTGGGTAAAAACAGTCAGGTGAGATAGTAGATTAGTACTAGCACTGTATTTTAAATTGCTTTATTTGTGGTTTTTACGAATTTCTTTTAACCTGATATACAAATTGATTAAAAAAGGCCTTTTAATCACAGTAAATCATCACTGTTAACTAATATCTTTAAAGTAACACGAGAAAACGAAAACGATATGAAGTAGTATACAGCGTGCTTTGATATAAGTTATGCCAAACTATTTACAACAGCTTAGAAGCAACATCGAGAGGTAACAAACTTAAACTAAAACAAGTACACAACGTCGCAAGTAGTAAATAAGTTCGTGTTCAAGTCATTATAAGTATTGTTCGATTCTTTTACAACAGTTGTTTGTCTAAGCTCTTCGTAAGAAAAATAATCCTATATATCCAATAACAAAAGTGAAATACCCCCGTAGAAGCAGACCTGCATACTCAGCGAATCTCAAATGCTCAAATAAATCATTTAGAAGTTAGACAAAGCCCCAAATCAAGTAAAATCAACTTACATCTTAAAATGAGTATATCATGATTTTCTCCATAAGAATTTCATGGGAAATGAGTATGCAGGTACGCCATGGAAGTGTGAAATTTAGATTTGTTTTGCAATAATCCAGTAGATATTAACTAGATAAAGCCATATACCTAGTTTCATTAAGATATGTATGTATGTAGATATGAGAAATAAGTGAGATATAGGATTTTATTTATTTCCCATTGAGACAACGTACTGTGTTTACCACGAGCGATACCTCGGTAACCACTTAATTATTTGGTTTTTTCAAGCTGAATTTAATGGCTTAGACAAGAATTTTATAATTTTTTCTATGTAAAAAATCTGGTGAACCCATTTTTGGAGGGGTTTATCACCCTCCCCTTACCCCACCCTCCAATGGTCCGATCAGGCTGTGGTTTGCGAACTCGACCGAATAATTACTACTTTATAATTCTGTACCAAATTTCATTCAGATCGGTCGATCGATACGCGAGTTGTCGTGCTTAAAGACACACACATATACATAAATATATAGATGGATGAATTGAGTTTTTGGCATCAGGGGACCTCAAAAACGAAAGTTAAGATGGTCTCGGGCTTAGGTCTTACCATAAGACCTACGGTAACTGCTTATTCCCTAAAGGGGAATTGCGCTAAACACAGTAATATTAATCGGGCAAATTTGAAAATCATTGCATAAATCTAGAAGTGCGTTAATGAAATACAAATAATGACGGATCTGAGAAGCATCAGTGCGGCACTTCAAAAGGCCCGGAATCGATTTCTTTTGTACCGTATCTGGGTTGGACTGATTGAAATAGTTTGGTGTCCGAGTTCCAGAGAAAGTCACGAAAGCTGCCCCGGAATATTCCAATATCTGAACTATTCGGGGACCAGACGGGTAGTTGTCAATTTATTCCGAATTCTCAGTGAAAGTGGTCGGTGTCGTCGAGTGTGTTGTACCTATTCATTCAATTTAATGGAGAACGCAAGGAAAAGTGGATGGAATGAGGATGGGTTGTGTTCCTGTCAATTATTTATTTCCACTCTTTACGCTTTCAACTACTTTCAAAGTATTTCTACGCTCTTTGACCATTTGTTATATTCCTGTATCTCATCTTGTGAGAATAATGGGCATAGGCGCCGCGCCGCGGCGCCGGGGCAGCACGTCCCCCCAACATAAAAAAAGTTTATTTTTGTAGCCGCCGATCAACAATAAAATCCAAAAAAAATGTTTTCTACTATTTTCTAAAATTGTTCCTCTACTCATAAGTCATTTCAGGAGGGTGGGAAATTTCACTTGATCATCTTTCGCCAGAGACAGGCATGTTCCTCACGTAAACAAATGAAAATCCACGAGCTTCGTTCGCAAGATCCCGCTATCAGAATCGGCTGGAGCATTTAGTTTTTTTTTGCCCCGGTGTCGTTTCCTGTATTGGATGAAACATTTAGTTTTTGTAGGTTTTATTTTAAACTAAAAGTTTTGTGATTGTCCGCTAGATAGTTTATTGAGTTTAACCTGAAAACTGCAGTCGAGAATGCCACAAGAATGGAATCTACGGCGAAGAAACAGTCAGGAAAGTCGGGGAGTTGTAAATAACACACTTGTTTTTCGACCGCCTATTTTTAAACAAATAAAACAATAACTGCAATGGTTATTTTGAGGTAAATGTAACAAGATGTTCTTTAACAGTCACGTGTTCAAAATCTAAATAGTGTATGTAATGTTTAAACATATAATGTTGATGTTTTCAACATTTACTTTTGAAATCGTAAATAAACTAAGCTTTTTAATGCTGTATAATTCACAGGTTTAAAGGCTTAAAACCTCACTTTTAAGTACGAAAAATCAAAAATTTTCAGGGGGAGGGCCCCCGCTATTGTGCCTCTGAGGGCTCTCAGACCCCTCCGGTAGGTTGTGCCCCCCCAAATCTATAGTTCACGCGACGCCTCTGATAATGGGTAATAAATAATACCTACCGGATAAGTCGCAATTTTTAGAAGAGTATAAAGAACAAAGTATAACACCCAAGCCGCAGGCGACTCCTGACCCATCATGAGTATCCCCTCTGGCTAGCCCTTGTGGCTACGAACGTCACAGTGCTTGGTTCCTTTTAGATTGCCCCACAAACCCATGAGCCCAAGGTGGAATGCAGTTGAGTTTTTAAATATACATAAAGAAGTATCAGAATACTATTGGACTAAACAGGAAAATTTAGTGACTTAATTTTAATCTTAAAATTGTCTCTTAATTTAATTTAGTCAGGTAATTAGTTGTCACTTTGGTATTAATACTGAAATATCAATGATTTTCAAACAACTTGAATCAAACACTTGTGTAGCTCTCTGATTTCAACAACCTGTTACTAGAAGGCATATCCTCTTTATAAAAAAATGTTAATGTACATTTTGAGAAATAACGTATGTATGTACCTGAGCACGAACTTATTTACTACTTGCTTATGTCGTGTATTTGTTTTAATTTAAGTTTGTTACTTCGACAACTAGAACTCGACTAGCTAGAACTGTCGACTAGCTAGAACTGTTAATGTTATTACAATACTGTTATTCGTGGTATACAGTTATTATTGCTGTTGTTCTGATGTTGTTATATTGTTACGTTAATACACATGTTCATCCTCTGTAGTCTTATTTGCACCAAGATTGTCACGTAATTTTTTAAATTTATATATAATTCAATTACTAATTCAGTCTTGCCTTGTTATGATCTATTGAGTCATTTTTGCATACTTGTACTCGTTATAAGTTTTATTTATACCATTTTGAAGCTATCTTACTGAAATTTGTGTATTTCAATGGTATTAAAGTAGGAAAGAAATAGATAATATTCAGCAAAAATGATCAAGTACAAAAAATATTAGTTTAAATATTAAAATGTGTTACTTTTTTAACTAAGTCAACCCTGTAATGAGGGAAATTATATTAATTTAAAACCTTGTGACATGGTGTCTTAACAGCACTTACAAACACGCCTTTCAACATTAACACTTTGAAAATACAGACTGAACGCTGTTAACAGGTTAGGCTGGAATAAACAGAGTGGAGAGTTGAGGAAGGAGTGGTTATGAAAGATGCCCCGTGGGTCTTCCAAAGCGCGTGCGGCCCGCCTGAACTTGATATCTGACCTCAGTTCCCGTTTTGCCGTATCCGCGGAAATAATATTCAAATATACACTCACATCGTAAATATTTGGTCGACACATTTTTCGAAGAGAAGAGAAAGAGTTTGCTAACACTACAAGGAAGTCCTATAAACCGCTTGAATGTAAAATAAGTGATCACTTTTCATAATCTTAGAGAGTACTCTTAGGATTGCATGTGAAATGGCTGCGAGCATGCATTTGTGAGAGTAAAACATTCGTGAACTAAGATCTTAAACGATAATTGATGGAATCGTTTTGAACATTAGATTATTAATTAAATTTTCTTTGAATGTCATAAGGTTGCCAACAATATAAGCTAATTATGGCAAATCAAATTTAGTTTATTTCCCTATATACAAGGTCAGAGTGTTTACAAAAAACCATTCAGGACTTCGAGATATGGTTACTTACATCAAAACTAAGGACAAAGTTCCTTTAAACATGGGTCCTAAAATGCTCGGACCCATACATGCATTTTTTTGACAGTTATAGCAAATTCGCTTGAATTCTGTTAGAAAAATTGTAATAACTCCGTTATTGTAACTTTTATATTGTTTTGTAGGAAAATAAAATTGCGCAACATTTTTGTCCCACGATTTTCGTAAAATTTACGGTTTTTAAGACATTAACTTTTAAAATATAAAAATGGCTGCCATTTTGAAATGATACAAAATAGAAACTTGATACTCCGCACCAAAATAGGTCCTATTAGTTAGCATACACATACCAAGTTTGAAGATGATATCCAAAGTTATGGAAAATCATGTTAAAAACACATAAATACCGACAGACGGATAACCGAGCATTTTAGGACCCATGTTTAACGAAAATCTTTTCTTAGTTTTGATATAAGTAAACATATCCCGAGTTCCTGTAAGGTTGTTAGTAAACATCCTATACAATCCTGTGGCGGGAAGACTAGACTTTCTGTAAACGACTCGTGTAAAGTTAACTCGTGTTTTCATTCGATTCTCTATCTCTCTCTCTCACTCTCTCGTGGCTTAAGCCAAACGGATTACCATCACACCCCTAACGCCACATCGGCCAATGATAATCCCATAAGCTGAAACGCGACACGGTGCAATCCCAGCGCGGCCGGTCCCCGCAAGCGAACGCAATAAGTTTTGTAATTATGTTTTCAATCGCAGATTTTAATGGGATCGCAGAGGATTAGAAGCGTTGGTGAAAAAGCGTGGAAATATAACATTAATCAGTTAGGACGATTTTTTATAATATAAATCCAACCTGGTAGCGTTCTGGATGAAAATTGCGATATTTTTAATGGGTACGAAGTAAAAAAATTGCAAAAACGTATTTGTCTTTTTAGATATTTATTTTATATTTAATTTTTTTAATTAAGCAGTATAATATATTAAAACAGTTTAAACAGGTTAAACAGTTTTTTGAATATTAAATGTATTAATATATGTTATATATTTAAAATATGTATTTGGAAATACCCTTTCTAAGGGTATGTAATTTTTAATTGTTATTCACTTAAAGTATTGTATGATAAAAATTTGACACTATGTGTACAATTATTTAAATTTAAAGATAACATTAATCAAATAAATTGTTGAGGCATTCATATAAAATTAGTTATGAGATGTAATTAGCTCATAATTAGCTCTTCATGAGATGTAACATATGATTAATGAATAAAATAAACAACCAAGTAACTGTTGAAAAATGCTTTAAAACAAATTATAAACACATAGTTTGCTCGTAAATAACAAATTTTAAAAATAAATTTTGAGAAACTACTTAAATTTCAATATGAAAACACATTACATTGTCAAAGACTAAATTACTTCCTTTCCTAAAGACTTATTACTTTATTCCTTAAAGTATTCATACCATCTATACAGCTGCTAAAAAACACAAAAGAAGGAACAAGGGTGTTACAAAGAGGCATAAATCAAAATTCCAGAGAGCAAGATTTCCCAGTGGTCGTGCGGTAAATGCCACATTGACCCCTGGTTCAATACACTCCGACACTGTCAACTACAAAAGAAAAGACTCTGTTTCCTCTGACCCAAAATTTTGTAAAGACTTTTTTTAACAAATAATTTTCACTCAGGTTTAATACACTCCGTACACCTAGGCGGTCAGCACAAAAGAAAATATTTTATTTTCTGTGATTAACTTTAGCAAGGGATCTCACAAACGTATCTGTGACCTCAGATTCAAAATTTTTCCTGTTTTTCTATTTTTTTTGTAAGCTTGGTTAATATTCAACACAAATAATCATCTCACCCATCTTAAAGATTAGATGTATTGCCCTTAAACTGGCTTAGACAAATTGTTGTTGGTTCAATTACCTGACGTCATCCTAGAAACGTATGAAAAGAAATTAAAACTTGAAACAACTCAGTTTGTCAAACAAGAAACACGGACCGACACATAACAAACTAAAAACGATCAAACAGATCGGTGAACATGAAGGCCTCGAACAAAAGCACGACAAAATTTGACAACTGCCGCGGTCTCCAACTAGTATATTATGTTCATCAATAGGTTTTATTGTTTTTTTGTATAATGTGTGTGATAGTGTTATTTGTTTACGAACTGTATTGCTGCAATTTTTTATGATTTTTGACGACGTCCGATGGACTGATCAGGTTCCCCTACTAGTCAGAGGATGCCTCAGCATCGAAACCTAGGTTGCAACATACAACTTGAAGAGAACTGGATGACGTCAGGTAATTAAACCAATAACAAATACGATTAAAAACCTAAAGACTTACTTAATTGTGAAATTAACGAGCTCAATAAAAATACTATTAAATTATGGTTTAAATACCTCCAGTCAACAGTTCTAATCTTGTAGATTCTCCTACATGTTTCGAAACTACCGTTTCATCGTCTGGGATGATCCAAAAATTGTCATGACATTAAATTCTTGACACTTAAATAATTTAAAAATTTTAAAAACATTTATAAATTCACATACACATAAAAACACTTAATAAAAAACCAACATTGAGTACTTGTGCTGGCCAGCAATAGACACCGACTCCGGTGTCTATTGCTGGCCAGCACAAGTACTCAATGTTGGTTTTTTATTAAGTGTTTTTATGTGTATGTGAATTTATAAATGTTTTTAAAATTTTTAAATTATTTAAGTGTCAAGAATTTAATGTCATGACAATTTTTGGATCATCCCAGACGATGAAACGGTAGTTTCGAAACATGTAGGAGAATCTACAAGATTAGAACTTTTGACTGGAGGTATTTAAACCATAATTTAATAGTCGATTAACAGTTCTGGAGGCAAACAACAATGAATAAGTCAATAAAAATGTAAGCACTATACAAAAGTCTGACGATTTTCTTAAAATTAATAATAATCTTTCGTTTCCACAACCATTAATATACCGGGTGTCTCACCTAAAGTGAACCAATAGCTAACTTTTTTATTATATATCTGACAAAGAACTTCTTATGGAGGACTACCCTTTATTTTTAACGTTGCTTTTAGGAGTCACTTCGAAATTTAAAAATATGGCCGCCATTTTCCAATATGGCGGACATCTTTGAATTTTCTTATGGAACACCCTATATTTTATGACATTTTTGAATTTTCGCTTAATTTTAGGAACTTTTTATTCTTTCCATTTTTTCCTAAACCTGAAGGTTAACGAGGTATGAGCAGTTAAAGTTAGATGTTTCCCCCTTTAAAAGGCATTGGGATATTTTAGATAAGTGTATATCGTAATGGTAGTCTGTATATCGAAAACGGTTGTGTTGAAATAAAAGATACCAAAAAGTAAAAATGCCTAAAAATATGAGTTCAGTTGAGATTTAATCACAAAATAATTGTTAGTCGAGATTCGCTGGTGGAAATTTATTTTGGATATGATTTTACACCATAAGAAATACATGGGATGGCATAGTTAAATGGACACAACGCATTTTAAATGAGAAAAAAACAAACATTAACTGCTCTTATCTCCTGAACCACTGAGTTTACGAAAAAATAAGAAGTAATAAAAAGTTCCTAAAATTAATCGTAGAATTCGAAAACGCTATAAAATACAGGGTGTTCCATAAGAAAAATTAAAGTTGTCCGCCATATTGGAAAATGGCAGCCATATTTTTAAATTTCGAAGTGACTCCAAAAAGCAGCTTTAAAAATAAGGGGAAGTCCTCCATAAGAAATACTTTTTCAGATTTATAGTAAAAAGTTAGCTATTGGTTCACTTTAGGTGAGACACCCGGTATATTCAAAAAAATTAAATAACAATTAATCTTGCTATGATGATTTTAACAACTTATCCAAACGTAAGAAAATATTCCCCGACTCTCCGTCGGAGACAAGTTTTCTCTTATATCAATAACGGTATCAGGCACCCGAGGGTGACGAAATTCTTGAATGTCAGCAAGTGGAAAATTGGTGATTGGCTCCCTAGGGGATGGTGGGGGGGGGGGGAGAGCGGAGGGTGAAAGGGGGAGGGGGAGGAGGTCTTCTTTCCAATTACACGGGAAGATACTCGGGGGTGTGATCGAATTTGAAATTCGAACACGCCCGCCACCATCTTGTTTTGTAAAGGGGTTAATGAGGGTTTTAAAGGAGATGTTTCGAAGGGGTGGAAGTTTTAACGGGGGTGTTTATATGGTAATTGTGACATTATTCGTTTTAATAGGGGTGGATGTAAATTTTGTTGCTGTATTTAGATTTTATTACAAAAAATAATAGTATTCAAGAGGTTGTTAGGGCGGTAAGTGTTTTAGGAAAACTTGGGTCGAAAAATATTCGTTGTGCTACATCTCTGTTGTGGAAGGAGGTAGAGGTTTCTTTCTGAATTATAAGGACGTATATGCTTGTTAAAAGTTCTATAGCTACTGAAACAACATTTAAAAAAATAATTTTTTCAATTAATTAATATCATTAATAAGGGGTTACAGTCTATTAAACATTATTTTGCATAGAATTCAATAATTCACTTAATAAAATTCTTGAATCCCAAAAGAAGAGTGTGTTATTAAATTAATTCTACTAAAAACATACAATGAACTGAATTTCTGTGACCGTAACAGTTCCACCATGACCACTTTAAAGTGTGATTAATGCAGTCTTCCACCCTCTTGCATTCCAGCACGAGTAGGTCATGTCATACTTTGTGCATTCTCTAAGCCAGGCTACTTACAGCAGAGCCCGACTTCTTTGGCTTCTTTCCCCCTCGGCTGCAAGAGGTTTCTTTTGATCTAAAATCAATAACACACTGGGGTTTCAAATGCGTTGGATTTTAGAGGTTTGCCTTTTTTTACTTTTCTTAGAAAGTTTTTTATGTTCTGTTTCCTAGAGCAGTAAATAGGTAAACAGAGTTTTAAGAGAGGTCCGACATGTGTTTTTTTAGTCAGGGTATGATTTTTCATATAAATCACTGACGAAAAGATTTAGTTTGTTCTTTTGCCTATTGTTTCATTTGTCTGATCTTATAAGTACTTTCTTAGAAAGTGAAACAACTGCTTTAACTTTAATCGCTGATTTAGAAGACGAAATTCTTCTGTTAAATATTCATTTGTAAAAATATTTATTTTCATGTAAATCTTAGATTACGTTCTCAGAAGAGTAGTGAGAAATCAAGACGTGATAAACGGACTGATAACGTACTAGTTTCTCAACACACAGGCTGCAGCCATGTGGGAAACATTTTTCAAGTTATTTTTGCGAAATTGTTATTTATGTATGATTTACAGAAAAGAAAATTTCATTTTATTTCACATTTCTGTAGATGAAAAATGAATTAAAATAGGCCAGCACTAAAAGGTGCAGTGTTAAGCTTGAATTTACGGAAGTTGATTATCGTCCAACGCATTGAAAATGTATCGAAAAGAAGCTATAAACATAAGCTAAATATACGGTTTCAATGTAAGTTTTGAAGTAAATCTCAGACATTCTTAGACATTAGGAAATATAACTGACTTATGTTTAAGGACAGCTTTTGAGGTTTTTGTAGTGTTTATAAATTATTGATATTTAATTTTCCTTATTAGGTCACCTTATTGGCTACCAAATATTTTTTGCTAGAAGTAATTTTTTTAAAATCCTTCAAAACCATTGTAATTCATAATAATTATTGACCTTGACATTCACTTCCCTAAACAAAATTCCAAGATGTAACAGCCTGAAAATGAGTCAAAGATTATTCCTAATAACCCAATAATTTTCCAATTTCGGACGCGTTACAATCCATAAGTAGATTTTTCCAATGTCGATCGCTCCATAACAATTTTCGTTGGTTCGGGCGTCAGTATAATAATATGTCTGGCGAATTAATTTACATCAATCAGAATATATTAGCATGTCTCTGTTTCGAGCATCGCTGAATAGGATTTAGACTAGTAATTCCAACTGTTTGATCGCGACTAATCAAATTCAAAGCGAATGGGTAATCACATCACGTGATCAAGTATTGTTTTGATAGTTTTAACGGTCATGGCCAAAAACAAAACTATCGTCAATAAACCATCAACATTTTATACCGTTTCAGTAACTTGGTTTTGACAATAATTGTCTCTGCTGCTTAAATGTCAGTTAAATTTAATTAGTTTCATAGACAACGGTAGTTTTATAATTATTTAATACTATCATAAAAAAACAATAAAGGTAACAAATTTTGATTTTATTGAATCATCACAGGAATACGAGAACAAAAATTTGAATTACATAAACCAAATGTTATACTCTTACATGAGCAAAATGTTTGCTGGATTGCTTGTTAAATGAAAAAATCAGTTGGCTTGCATAATTATAAAAAAAACTGCTCCGATGATTTTCCTTAAAGCATGGAATTACTACCGTACTTTCTGGTCCAAAAACGTGTTCCATAGGTTATGTCGCCAATAAAAATCCAATTAAGTAAAAATTATGTTAAAACTGGACAGTTTTACAAATGGTTTGCTACGTTCGTAACGAAATTACAAAGAAAAATGTAAACTAATGTAAAAGCTTTGCAGAAATATGTTTGATATCCGAAAAAAATAAGAATCAGTCATAGAGTAATGATACACCGAGCAATGCTTGGTTCACCAGGTACTTCTTAAATAAATTTTCTTGAATAGTGCTAGAAGTTGTTTTGTGATTAAAGCTCCTCCTGAAGTTCTGTACAGATTTTAATATTCGGTGTCGTTGGAAAGTGCTCGGTGTTAAGTAAGGTAATCAAATCTATAAAGATCATCATAAGGGCAGAGCCCTGTACGCTCTTAAAGTTTCATATTTGTCAAAATATTTATCATGGGAGTACAATTTTAAGTAAAACAGAATAAGAAAAAAACACAGTTTTATCAGCAAAGCCATATTATGTTTCTAGGCATTCTGGAATTCTCACCATTGCAATGTATTTTAAAATCGCCATTATTTATATCTCATGTTTACGAAGGTCTACAAAAACCACCCCTAAACCACCCTAAGCTAGAGTGGTGGTGTATTAACGTAACATTAGTATTAAAAATATTCTCCATCAAGTTATTAAACAACTTGCATACCGTAAGAAAGAGAACTAAAATGTAGTTAGATGATTATTGTTTGATTAGTTAAGAAAATAAATGTAACTGAAATGAATATCCAAGACGCAGACGCAATGAAAAGAAATTGAATTTTCCTCGAATAATTAAATGTTAATGCATTTTCTCGCTGACAAATCAGGTGGATTTTCCATCAAAAGACCCTTCGCGACGAAGTCATCAGCTTCATTCAGAGAGGCTCTTTAATTATGACATTACATCTCCATTTCTTTTAAATCTACTGACGTAACAAAGAAGATATTTTCTGAGTGTAGTACATTTATTAATAGCTTTTACAGTTAATTAACGAATGTTAAAGAAGGATCACTGGAAGTAACGTACATATATTCTTTTAATTGGGTTTAAACTTTGCCTCCGCCTCATAAAATTGTTTCTAATATTAGTACAGGTAGTCTTCCCTATTTATTTTCACAGTTTGTTTAGGGCGATTTTCAACGTTCATTTTCTAAGCTAGAAGATGTATGCCTAAATGATGACTGTGGTAAATTTCATAATTCTAAGGGAAATGTTTAAAAGTCGAGGAAATAAAAGTTAAACCACAGACACACGCGTCTTACTTTAATAAATTTAATGCAGGACGAAATCGTAATATCCTTCGATTGGCTACAGAGAATTATCTAAAATCAAGTTTAGGATTTATGATGTTAATAAGCCCTTTTTACCTTTTTCCCACCATCTTCCATGACTTTCTGGATATTAGCTTCTTTATTGATTGATGAGTGTAGAGAGTCTATGAGGTTCTCAAAAAAATCATATTTAAATTTAAAAAACTTTCACTCCCCCCCCTCTATTGCCGTTTTCATAAGAGAATTTTCATATTCTCTTTAGAATATGAAATTATGAATACATGAATACTACAATACGCGTCTAATTATTAGAGTCTGCAACACTTGACGCAATTTTGGGGTTTAGTCCATAAAAAGAATGCTACTTTCCTTAAACATGTTTGACTTTGAACAAAAATCATTCGATTACCTTAAACCGCATGAGTTGAGAAAACTGGATTCTTAAATACGTTTGTCTTAATATTATTTAGTGAGAACTGTGAAGAAAACAATTCGAAATTGTCCAATTTATAGCTAAAAATGTACGTATAACTTGGTTAATTTTACACATGAATATTGTTGATAACAACAAAAACTGTTTTGCATTCCAAAATTTAAATTTTGTAAACCATGGATTCTTGCAGTGCCTTTTAATTAACAACGATTTTGTATTTTTTGCGAAAAATAAAGGCGCAGAATCTGTTTGAATTTAACATCGTTCTTATGGGACAAACTCAGTAACTCGTTTATTCAGCCAAATTGACAAAGTACATTGTAATAGCCAAGTCATAATTTGTACATTAAAACTAAAGAAAACATCTCTCAAAATAATCCCTTTAAGTCAATCAATTACATTACAACGTTAAATGCTAAGAAGATCCGTCAGAGAGAAACTCACGAACACTGTAGTAGCACCTTTGCGTAAGTAAATACTTTAGGTGCCTTTTAAAGCTTTTTGGGTCTCTTAAGGATTTGAGATGGTTTAACAAGGCGTTAAAAAGTTTAACGGCATTGAAAGAGAGATGTTTTTAAAGAAAGTTGTGGAATGTGTGGGTACTCTCAAGCAAGAACTATTAAGAAATGTATTGGCATGGGCGGTGCTGCTTTGAAACTGAGATGAGTTTTAATTTAAGAAAATTCAGTGCTTCCAAGATGTAAATTTAGGGAAAGGTCAGAATTCATGACGAACGAAGGACTCTTTGCAGGTCTGTCTACTAGCAAGGCGAAAAATGATGCGGATAGCTTTCTTCTGCTGCCTAAAAAGAAAAGGGTTGTAGAGTTCTCGCCGCCCCAAATCGCAACAGCATACATCAAGTATGGAAAGATTACACTATAATAAGCAGTCAGAAGGACTTACTGAAAGGCGGCAGGTACTGTAGACTCTTAATCTTTGACAATTGTAAATACCCCCGTTGCAGCAGACCTGCATACTCAGCGAATTTCAAATACAAAACACCATATTTCGATCCAACATAGCGAGATTTGACATGTTTTTGTAAGCTCCATAAGAATCACATGGGGAATGAGTATGCAGGTTTGCTGCTATTGGTATATTCAAACTGGGTGGTTTTAATTTAATATTTAGTAGATCTGACCTAGAAGAACCCATTTACCAAGTTTTACCAAGATATGTTGAGAAATGAGCAAGATATAGAATTTTACTTATTTTTCCATAAGGTTAACATTGGGACAACGTACTGTGTTTACCACTTCCAATATCTCGGTAACCAATGGACATAGAGCAGTGGTTAAAAATACTAAATTGTTTGTTTTTTTTGAGCTGAATTCAATGGTGTAAACAAAAATTTGATTATTTTTATTTTTCTACGTAAAAAACTCAAAAAACCCATTTTTTGGGGAGTTTACCCCCCTTTACCCCCCCTTCCGGTAGTCCGATCGGGCTGGTTTACGAACTCGTCCGAATAATTACTACTTTACATGTCCATGCCAAATTTAATTTAGATCGGACTATTTTTACGCGAGTTATCGTGCTTAAAGACACGTATATGTATATATATATATATATATATATATATATATTTATTTATTTATGAAAATGAACGAATGGTGTTTTTGGCATCTGGGGACCTCAAAAAGAAAAGTTATGATGGTCTCGGGCTTAGTTCTTACCATGAGACGTACGGTAACAGCTTCTTCCCTATTGGGGAAATTCGCTAAAACAGGAAACTCAACTCCCAAAACGCGTTAAAACCATTGATTGAGGATTCAAAATCGGCTAAATAAATCGGCGTGTTTGAACTAAATCAGGTAGGCATACATCTCAATGATATATCACTGTACTTAAAGGTTTAAGCCAAGACCCTCTTTCCCCTAGAATCCAACATGTATTTCCGCCCAGCGCAGATCTCCATCGCTTCCGGAAGCACCGCGCAGGTGCCTGGGTGCGGCGCAGGCGCTGCAGCCTCGGAGAGAGGGGGGGGGGAGAGAGAGAGAGAGAGAGGGGGGAGGGAGCTAATACGCATGCGTGTCGCTATGGCAGTTACGTCATTGCCGATTACGCCACGAGAATGCGCTCCGGCAGGTCTCGGCCCGCCTGCCCGGTGATTACGGTTGAAGGACGAACAAACTATGCTAGCTAGATACTACCCGGGAATGTTTTGGAGTCTAGAGTTGACAGTAGGTGTTCAGCTGAATATTTATGTTCCGAGTATGCTGTTCCATCAAATAATACGATTTGTTGGAATATTTATTGGATAATTTTGTGGGTCATTAATGTTTATTACAATCCCATCACAAATACAGGCAGTCGGTGGATGTCTTTTCAATCGCAACCCATTTTATAGATTGAATAGTGCACATATAAAGATGAAATGAGTATATTTTGTAAGTCTTTACATTTTATACAACCTATTATTTAAATTTTATAACATTTGGCTTCCATTATGTGTTCAAACAATCCGCCATTGACAATTATACAAAGTTGTGCTTTCCATCAAATTCCTGAACACGTTTTGCAAAGTACTTCTTTGAATTGATTTTATTAAACTTGATATGTTTGTTTTGTGGTGCTGCATATCCTATGAATTGTTTTCGTAGGCCTTACTTTCTTTGTATCCCCAAAGAAAATAATATAGTGGGGTCAAATCCGGGGATCTTGGAGGGAGTAGTTCTTTACCGATAGAAGAAACGGTAAAGAGAAAGTGTTTTGGGTTGCTTTAAAAAACACTCTGTATATGGAAAAAATAGGTGGTCAAATATCAACAAACGTTATTATCACCTTAGTTATCTCCCTACTCCCTGGCTATTTTATCGTCCTATCTGTCTTAATCGTCTGCAGGCTTGCAGAGAGTTTACATAAAAATTAAATAAAAGAAAAATCAACAAAAAAGGCGTAGGTACAAGCAACAAAATGACATACTATGACTTATTACACGGTATGTCCACCTGAATAATACCAAACCACTGTCTCATACTCTGATTTTCCGGCTTGGAACTTCAGGACGAAATCTTCACAAGAAACCTTTTGGATTAATTGGCTGTATAGTGTTGGGATTTCCAAAGGAAAATTGACTCTGAGAAAAGCCCTGAGGCAACTCGACGAACGTTTTATTCAGAACCCGCAGCTGAATTTGTTCATTGGAGTATCAATTCAATGATCCTGGTGAACAAATTAATTGATTTTGAAAAGTTACAACATTTCTATCTCTTATATTCTACTCCCTTAATTTTTTCTCATTCCACTATATTTTAACATATCCTGGTTATAGTCTTTGTTTATAAATTCCATTACATTAAAGTCAGACTGAAAAATTTCTTAGTCACGTATATTAAGTCAAATCGGTTCTTAAGGAACGGCCACCTCAATAAACTTTGATACGTTGAGTAACCCGATATTTGAATGTAAATTGAAAACCGTGATAAGCAGATGGATCGGTAAGGATAATCAACGCGTCAAGTATAACCACAGAAATTAAAAACAGAAAAAATAAATCACCCTTATATGTTCAGCTAATCTGATATTATTGAATTGTATTCCAGTCTGTATACAACGCTCTGCAGTTGCACGTTGTAGATAATGTGCAATGTGGAGAAACAACACACGCACTGCTCGACTTCAAATTGCGTCATGCATGATATAAAACGTATGAGGATTGAAACCAAGCTATACTACTGTTGTTTCCTCAATTACTTCATACTCATACCATACCCATATACCTTTGATATTAATAAGTTGAGCTATAATATATGATATGAATTAATCTCCGAAATTATCAACGTAAAAACAAATTCCAAGAGGGAAGACAATTGTGACTGACATAAACAAGCGTGGAGATGATACGACTACTACGAAAAAATAAAATAATACCCCCGTTGCAGGAGACCTGCATACTCAGCGAATTTCAAATGCAAAACAACATATTTCGATCCAACATAGCGAGATTTGACATGTTTTTGTAAGCTCCATAAGAATAACATGGGTAATGAGTATGCAGGTTTGCTGCTATAGGTATATTAAAACTGGGTGGTTTTAATTCAATATTTAGTAGATCTGACCTAGAAGAACCCATTTATCAAGTTTTACCAAGATATGAAGAGAAATGAGCAAGATATAGAATTTTACTTATTTTCCCATAAGGTTAACATTGGGACAACGTACTGTGTTTACCACTTTCAATATCTAGGTAACCAATGGACATAGAGCAGTGGTTCAAAATACTAAATTGTTTGTTTTTTGGAGCTGAATTCAATGGTGCAAACAAAAATTTGATTATTTTTATTTTTCTATGTAAAAAACTAAAAAAAACCCATTTTTTAGGGGGTAGATTTACGAACTCGTCCGAATAATTACTACTTTACACGTCCATGCCAAATTTCTATAAGATCGGACCATTTTTACGCGAGTTATCGTGCTTAAAGACACACACACACACACACACACACACACACACACACACACACACACACACACACACACACACACACACACACACACACACACACACACACACACACACATATATATATATGTATATATATATATATATATATATATATATACATTTATGAAAATGAACGAATGGTGTTTTTGGCATCTGGGGACCTCAAAAAGAAAAGTTATGATGGTCTCGGGCTTAGTTCTTACCATGAGACCTACGGTAACAGCTTCTTCCCTACAGGGGAAATTCGCTAAAAGTATGCAAACATTTCCCTTTTTTCTATAGCTTCGACTTTGTTACGAATACAAGAACGCATGGAAAGTTATATGAATCAACGTCGAGGCAATGGTATCAACAGAGATTACATATTTGTGGTATTAGTAAACAGGTGAAATTATTTCTCAATTTTGTTGATCAGTGTGATCGAACAGTCTGACACATGGAATGTCCCACCTGGCTCCGAACGTGTTAAGCAATAAACTGGCTCGATGTAAGAACCCCATTAGATTAATATCACTACAGTGTACGCCTTAGGCATGAGGCCAATGGACCGACCTTTAAGGAATGTGAGGCTTGATGATAGACCAACGACCTTACATCAACTGAACAAGGAAAGGCGGAGAAAGTTTAAGTTGGATATTTTTAACACCCATACATTCTTTTAATTCACGCAGGTGGAAATGTAAGATTTTGATAGCGTGTAATTCATTGTTACTGTTACTGGAGAAAAGAGTACTTCCTATTAAATAGCTTTACTTTTCCTAATAAAAATTGTGTACATAATTTTAAAATTGTGGAATCATTGTTATACTAACTTTTGAACATAAAACAAGGGGGAGTTTAAAAATACCAGTGTATCACTAGATAAAAACGTGGTACATTGCATTGGTCTTTTGTTTAAAATCAATTGTTGAGGATGGTGAGTTTATGTTTCGATTTTGCATTTTTGTGGACTGATCTGTAAAACAAGTTTTTACTGATCAGTTTGTTTTTACTAATCTTAAGTTTAATGGCAAATGTCTGCAAAAATAAAAATCAAAATCAAAACAATCTACAGAACGTGTTTTCCACACCCCCTCGTTACTAGGGCGTGACGTAACAAGCGTGACGTAACCACCTGTATTGATCCGAACGTATATTAATCTCCATAAATTACCGCACTATTAACAATAACAAGGTCGGTAGGCGGTAGGCGGTAGGCGCCCAGACATAACAAGAACGCGGAAGCGAATCAGGCTGGACAATTACGTAATTGAATACCGAATGAAATTTGCATCCGATAAACATAATTGGCTGTGTAACGGCTGAGTACAGTAGCAATAGTTCTTTGTCAAGGACTCGATTGTTTTCAAGTGTTTTCATCGATTGAGATTATTTGACGATTTATTAGTCTGATGTTTGAAATGGGTGCATTTAACTATTGAAACTACCTGATAACTTGTACTAGGATAAATATTACTCTCAAGGACGAAGGAAAAGAGTTTGGCTCATTGTTTGAAATTAGTTGTCTTTTATGATAGTTGTGTTTATAGAGGTGGATGAAATATTTCACCAGAACTGCTTTTAAAATGGTAACGTTTTCTGGCACAAATCTAATCATTTCTCTAGGTAGGAAGAGATCTAGAAAAAATTATTTAATATTAAATTTCTTTTCTGTTTTTCAATAAGTTAAAGTTTAAAGTTATTGACGTAGTCTTAAAGGTAAATGAGTGTATACAGTATGAGGGTGGAGGCTTTAATTTAAGAGGGTAGTCGATGTCTTACTTTTTTATTGTTTAGAACATTCCAACGATTTTGTATCGAGATTTAAAAACAAACTTATTTTAAAAACACATACTGGCGATGTACTTAAATTATTTAAATTATTTGCAGTCACCGGAACACTTCTATTAAGTGAAATCACTCTAAAATTTAGGACATTCGAAATCATATGTTGTCAAGTGATCTTACTTAAAGGACGTAAATGATTAGTTTCCATTTATAAAAATCTCTCATTTACCTTGTTTAGCAAACTATTTTACAGATTATCTTACATGACGTAAGCACTAGAGGAGAAAGGGCAGCAAAAATGGGGAAGCAGTATAGGGGGGGGACTATATTTTATAAAATAAAATCTCTTATATATAGTTTATGAAATAATTTTCAGGGGAAAAGTAGGAACTCGGAAATGTGACTTTTTACATTTAACACTCACTTCTCCTTTCTCTTCTAGAAGACTTCTATTATTACCATGATCACTGAACTTGGGGTGAATACAAATTCACTTGTTTTCTTGGGTCACTGGACTTGGTTTATGAGTTTCTTTGCAGTACTCATCTCTTAAAATACTCATTTGTATCGAGAGATAATAGGATTGTTTCGTTTCTTAACTTTTACTTCGAAAATTGGTCCTAAATCGATTGTTTTGTTGGAAATTGGAATAAT
The DNA here is from genome assembly GCA_035578135.1 of Flexamia atlantica. Classification (NCBI taxonomy): domain Eukaryota; kingdom Metazoa; phylum Arthropoda; class Insecta; order Hemiptera; family Cicadellidae; genus Flexamia; species Flexamia atlantica. The sequence goes on from JAQJVK010000033.1 coordinate 1,574,294, forward strand.
TTGGCGAAACATAATGTTAAAATTATTTTTACCGCATGTACAAATGTTGAACTCATTTAATACTTATAATACTTCTGTTTTGACTATTTCAGTACCACGAAGAAAAATCATTATACCTTAACACGTATTTTTTATAATTTTAACATATTCTCATTGCAGGAAAAAAAATAATTAAGCACCAATTTAGTAGCTATGACTAATTCAGGGTAGTTCTAAATTAATAGTACACTTTTGAAAAAAAACTGTTACATCACTTTTAATTATCACGTAGATGTAACTAGGACTTATTTTACGAGTTATTGAGTTTCATTCATTAAGTCATCATTGGTTTCATTATTGAGTCATTACATTATTGAGTTTAGAAATCTCACATTTCAAAGTTGTCAACATATTGCACGTGTTACTTGTGCACCTAAGCGCAAGTGGCATACATAAATCGTATGTTGAATTTCTGACAAAAAATTCAAATTGTGAGATAACCAGCTTTTTGTTATTGTAGTGGGATTGAGAGTGCATCTCCTTCATCTCTCATTGAGCTACACAAATTACAAAGCTTCACTGTTTTTGATTTAAGAATACTACCAAATTGTAAACAAAAAATTTCCTTCTTAAAGAATCAATGCTACTTACTTTTAAATATTTTAACTTCATTTAAAAACTAAGAACTGTCCTTTCCGTACATTTTAGATTTGGTATCGAGTATGTGAAAACACATTGCACAAAACTTTCTTGTAGGCTTTCTCTCACAAAATCACCTATACACAGTCTATATTATTCGTTTCAGGAACTTAAAATACAATCTTAATGTTTTTACTAGATGTCTAGTTTTATTAAATTTGAATTTTAAGATGTTAAAGATGTAAGATGTAAGATGGTCTCAACTAAAGAGGTGTTCATTCAGAAATGTTATTCCTAAGGTGACCAGATTTTTAAACAACCAAAACGGGACGCTGACTTCCGGGGGGTGTGGAGGGGTATGGAATACCCCCCACTAATAGAGGGGGGTCCGAGGGTCCTCCCCCGGAAAATGTTGGAAAATTAAGAGCAATTTGGTGCATTTTTAGACTCTTTCAGATTGAAAATATGTGCTAGACTCTAGTTCATCATTACCATTATTTTAAGTTACTGGAAAACTACTAAAGAACCGAAAACATTTATTTAAGAGTTTTTTTTACATTCAAACGTATTTCCATACCCCCCACAAAGGGAGGGGGGTCCGGGGTCCTCCCTCGGAAAATTTTGAAAAATCACGAGCATTTTGGTGGGTTTTTAGACACTTTCAGATTGAAAATATGTGTTATACTCTAGTTCATATTTACCATTACTTTTAAGTTACTAGAGAACTACACAAGAACCGGAAACATTTATTTGAGAGTTTTATTCACATTAAACCGTATTTTAAAGTATTTTCTCTTATCAATGACGCCAAAACGGGAAAATTCGGCGTCCCGAGAGAGTTCGTCGGGACAAAGGGACACGTTGCTAAAAAACGGGACTGTCCCGTTCAAAACGGGACGTCTGGTCACCTTAGTTATTCCATCTAAGCGCCCCTCGGAGACAAACCGGGCAGACGACGCTTCACGTTCCATCGAGTCTGTGGATCAGACGTCTGATGAATTCAAATCCATTCAAGATCTAATCCAGTTAAAACATTCCCGTAATCAGTGTTCTGATTGGGCCTACGTGACTCAATCGCTGATTCTATGTTTTTAACTGGATTTCTCAATATTTTCTTCTCTTTACTTTTGAGAGTTGGGAAATTATGAAATTTAGTTTAGAGAGGTTTATATAATGGCTGAAAATCTAAACAACTTATTTGCCACTGTGTTTGCGTTATTTTTATTTTATTTATTATTTTTTTATTAATGAATGAGAAAGTAATGTTGGTCTCCTCTATGATATACTCAGTTATATATTTTCTTACACACTGAATCACCAACTAACTCCTCTTTGGTAAAGAGAGAGTAAATACATCCGAATTTCGATATTATTTTCAGATAATCTTCACCAAAACAATTGAAAAAATGTTAATGCAAATACCATCTTAGAAGAAATTTGTAGTTTAAGGGTGGAATCTAACAATTATTCTGAAATATTTTATTTTTATTCTTTTATTGATATTTATTTAAAGAGGTAGAATGAATCAAGAGGCTTAGTTTGCTTCGGCGTTATAGAAGTAATAATGTTTTTTTTTATGGAAGGGGCACTATACTTTTATAAATTCTGCAAAGGAGCTTCATTAATTTATCCTGGATGTTTAAATACACATATCCAAACATCTTTCTGTCCCAACGTGTGATCTTGGACGTTTAATGAATGTTAAGAAATTAAAGCTTTTTTAACTTGTCATCTTACTGACAAAGAATGACTTATACTCTTATATTTTAGGTGAATTAGAAGTGAGGGGTGTTATTTTAGATTCAGGGGAGAGTACCTGGTGGACCGAGCCTTACGAGTAAGGCATGGTGTTATTTCATGTTTACCAGTTCATCCAGTTACTATAAAATATTTCAATGTCATAAAATTGATAAATAGAAACCTTTTTTATTGCTCCATGGACTCTTCATCCCACTTGCTGTATTTTCCCTTGATGGCTGTAGATTCCAAACAGCTGATGATTACTTCATTTGTCTACACTTTCCTTGTGTATTTTCGTTGCTATCATGGCCAATGTTACAATTTTACGACTTTAAAATTGAATTTAAAGTTATTAGGCTAGATTTTCTCTGGCCAAGTAATCTGCATAAAAGACGTTTTTGAGTCATAAATTACTTATTTACAGACTTTGAAGGAAATCCTCCGAGCCGTTTTTGAGAAAATTGTGCAAACAAGCAAGCAAGCACGCACGCACGATAAAAATGCTCGTATAAGAGTATAGGATAAAAGTCCACAGTATTATTTAGATAAATACTTTTCCCCCAACCTTTAACATACCTCCAAGTATGGTCACACGTTTCAAACGGACAGAAGAAACAATACAAGCTCAAACCATAAAGTTTACAACAGCAAAACAAAACACACAGATGACCCCGAGTGAAACAAGAGTATAACTCAAGGATCGTTGGACGTCGCAAAAACCACCGGGATGGTTGAATTCTGCACGCTCTCAGCATTTGTGCAGACGTACAACATTCCTTGTAAGGACATCTGCAGGCGGCGAGGTCCTGTGTGCAGGAAAGGTCATAAAGGACGTCCTTGAAGGCTTAAACGCGACAAGAGCGGTACTAAACGCGAAGAGTCGTGTATTGTTTTTTTCAAAGATAAATTATTAGGTAAAAATGCATTTAATAGTTATAGTTGAGTAATAATTCTTGGTGCCACGTTTTTGTTCTGAGTAAAATTTATGGTATAGCATTAAAACCTTATTCTTTCGGTCGCGCAGGTGCAAGTAGTTTATAACACAGCCGTGAAGCCAAACCTGAACGAAGATAAGTATTGAACCACCATCATTTCACGCGTCTTTAAGAGTGAAAAGTCTCTCTAATGAAAACATATTTTGTGCACTGATTGAAATGTTTACAGTAACATTCATGCGGTAAATTTACATTTTAAGCTATACATATCGAATTAATGGAATAGAATGTACATCGAATACATCGAATGTACATCGAATGAATGGATAGATAGAATTAATGGATAATCGAATTATGATAGAAGTTAGTAGAACTAAACTTGTTGAATATAATTGAAAAATACGACATTAAAGTCTTTTGAGTTTAAATGTACCTAAAATGAGTTTATCTCAGAGTATGTGCAAATACTTCTACTAGGAGGGATAATTTCAAGAAATATATCTCCATATTATATCAAAACCTCATATAATGGCCTGTAAAAAAAATATCTAAGCCTTTATGTAAGAAGGCTTAAATACCAAATGTTCTGTTTAACCCTGGGGCAATAAAATTGGAACCAAGAAAATAAATCGAATTCGAATACTACGACAAAGCTTTACGTCCAACACTTTACTTCCAGGATCGTCACCTGTGACATAAAAGTGATTAAATTTATCACCTTTCATCTCCCAGGCGGAGTCTGAGGTTGAAAGCGGCCAGCAAGTAAGGTTATGTCAGGCGAGGAATGTATTTACATAATGCAGGAGGAAGCGGACATGTGATTTATGATTGTGAAGAAGAAGAAGTCCTTGAGAAGGCCGAAAGAATGCTTGGCAGTCGAGGTGTGGCTGGAATTTGCGCGGGAAAGCTGTACAGATCTGGAGGGAAACGGGTCAGCAGGAGAGAGGTGGATGTAGATATAGGGGATATAGAGCAACGGTGTGGGTATTGTGTGTAAACAAGGTAGCCTGTTGACTTACTCATTATTTTGCATGGGTAAAATTGCTGTATGGTACTCGGGAGAAGTCTAGCTTTAGTATTATTATTTTTCTCCTTGAAATCCAGGAAATTGGGTCAGGACAGGCAGGCCCTTAGTTTTTTTACAAAAAGTTTTGGACCATAAGACCAAACTAAACCCTAAAGTGCCTTTGTTCCTCCTAATTTGGATGAAATTTTGTTTATGGCTTAAATAAAAGTAGCGGCGACTACAGAGAGTTACATCTTCGATTTTACCTTTTAGTTAAAAACATCAAAATGAAAAAAACGCTATTCTTAGGCAAAAACGGTTTTTTTGCTGAAGCATTTTAGAAGAACCACAATCTTATTTTCAAGTATAAAAAATTATCCACGCAACTAAAAATTAATATCCATTTATTAAATTTTAAAATCAATCTCTCAACCCAAAGATCATAATCCTCCATAATAAAAGTGAAGGGAGACGAAAATTGAGAAATCCAGTTAAAAACATAGAATCAGCGACTGAGTCACGTAGGCCCAATCAGAACACTGATTACGGGAATGTTTTAACTGGATTAGATCTTGAATGGATTTGAATTCATCAGACGTCTGATCCGCGGGCTCGATGGAACGTGAAGCGTCGTCTGCTCGGTTTGTCTCCGAGGAGCGTTTAGATGGAATAACATTTCTGTCTGAACTCCTTGTGGATTTAAAACAGCTCCGGAAGTGTTTTTATTAAAATCTTTTGCATGATTTAATAACTGAAATGTTTGGAGACACATGCTATTTTGTTATTATAATAGTTGAAAACAGATCTCTTGTTTTTTTCTGAAAAGTTACGTGAACAATATTATTCTTGATGTTTAGAAAGGAGACAAAACATTTCTGAAAGTGTTAAATTTCAGTATGTATGTAAATTGAATGTAAATTTTGATTAAAATGGTAAAGTTTTGTAAATTTATTGCAACAGGTTTTACTTTAAATTCCTGCACTGATTATGTACCGTCGACTGATTTGATCTAATGGTTTGAAGATCTTTTATAGATATCGTGGAGTTGTGTTTAAAGTTTATAAACCATTCTTGTGTTATTTAAATCTTACAATAAACATACGAATGGATTAAAAAAAAAAAATTATGTTTGTAAATTTTACCTTTACCTTCAAAAAACATCAGTTGGAACGGGTAAACATGAATATATTAAATATGATAAACAAAGATCAATTTCTGATGGACGGTTTTTGAGTTTTAGCGTAAAACAGACACATTTTAATGGACGAAAAATAAGAAACCTTCTAAACATATTTTTACAGCCGTATTTCAAAGTTTGTAATATTTTTGACGAAGCCCCTTATATAGCACAACAACCACCGACTTGTAAACTAGTTTCAATAGAGAAGTTGTATGAATTTTGACGCAACCGAGTCCTTGTAGTGATGTAATAAATGGAAATCGGAAAAAATCGATGACTCAATTCTTGTGCTAGAATCGATTAATTGATTTTTTCCACAAGACTCTTCTAAACAGTCTGCTCGAAGATTACCCTCGCTAACCCCACCCCACGATTCCTTTATGGTTAAGGTTTTCCTTATTCAACTAACAATCGTAATGTTTTTTTTCATGAAAAATAATATTTTTTATTTCAGTAGACTAATTTATTAACTAATCCATCCGGGATCTTTTCCGTTATACGTATACCACTGTTTCGAGTTTGTTTTTCAAGCTTTATTTTGGTAAGTTAGGCTATGATAGGTTAGGTTAGGCCTAAACTAACCTAACCTAACCTATCATAACCTAACCTTACCTGACCAAGCCTAACCTAACCTAACCAACTGCAACTGGGACCACTAGACGGCCAGACGCTGGCTTATCGCGTCTAAACAAAGATAACGGTAGATAATATAACAAAACCGCAGGTAAAATACTCTTACAAGGAATTTCCACTTAAAAACTATTAATAATTATTATTTGACCTAGTTTATGTCGCTCGGTCAACAATCAAGCTAGAAGGGTAAATTTGGAATGGTGGTATACGTATAACGGAAAAGATCCATAATCGGATTATTTTATCCGTGAAATGAAGGACCAATACAGAGTAATGAGTACTAAACTTCAAAGAATCCCGGGAATCGAAAAGCTAAACAAATAAAATAGTCGACTGATTAGAACTATTATTTAACAGATTCTTAAAATCGATTCAATGAGAATCGATCTGTCGATCGAATCGAGAGAATCGATACCTTCCAACTCGACTATCGCTGGAACACAAGTCCTTGCAAGGACGCTGGAATGCGGTGGAAAGGGTAAGGTGTGCCCCAAGGCTCCGACCACGGACCGGCGACCTGCACCGCGTGCCTCGTACAAGAAACAACGCATTTGACTCGCAAATTGCAGCCTTTTCAAGAACCTCCGTGTGTCAAACTTTCTAAACAGTAAATGACGCTGAAGAAGACTAGGCTGGGAGTGATTTGTTAGCCCTCTGTCTGCAAGGTGGAGCCATTTGTAAAAGTTATGAGACTGTATTCTACTGAAGTTCAATAAACTACGAGTAAGAGAATGAGATTTGCTACTAGGAAGGTCAGAACTGATTTGTTTGACGTCTGTTTGCACAGAATGCAATGAAGGCATATATTTACAACATCCTTTAGAGCTGTACTTCAGTACTTTTAAGATCCTATAGCGTACATACATTTTCAATGGTATTTCTAAGCCTGGGGGCTGGGGCACTAAGTTCACAGAATGATTTTTTTGTGATTAAACTTATTCTATACTAAGAGATCCAAAGAAGATTTGAGCAATTAGTAAATCCTCAAATCATCAAATCCACATCCTCCAAAGTTACTGACACCAATTGAAACGCAAACTTGAAAGCACAATTTTAATTTGAAGAAAGGGCTGACAACTTTTATACTCACTCAAACATTTTGTTCTTCAGTTGCATACCTGAAACAAAATAATATTTTAAAATTACTAAAGCGATTATCTGGATGCGTCATAATGTTACTGTAGTTGCAAAAATTTAGTAAAATGGCCTCTAACAGGAAAAAGTATTCATGAAATATAAATATGGATGATTAATAGACAATATGTATAAAACTCAAACAGAACCAGAAAAATCATTGGACATTAGGGAATTTAGGATCTTGGGTGTCATAATTTCATGTTTTGTGATTTACACTGCCTCAAATCGTATTTTTATGCTTAAATTTATAACAGCCTCTAGTCTTTATCACCACGAACCATTTATCGGCCATGCACTAAACAGAGAAACTAAACTGCAGACTAAAAAATCCTGCCAGAATTTAGCATTCCGGACAAACAAAAGAATTACCACCCGTAGTTTACCGTCTCGAAAGGTATATTTCCTTCCTATTTTATCCAGCCATTTCTCTTTTACAAAGAGAAAGGCACGATTTACAGACAATCTTCACACGATCATATTCATTTCTCGAAACTCCTTAAGGCATTAACGTTTGAAAATGATGTCCTCAGATATATCCAGTGAGGATGAATGGGTCATAAAACGCGCATATTCATTTCTAATGCTAATCGCAAACACCTCTAGGCAAATTGTCCATTTAGACCCGAGAGGGGTTTCAAAGTAATATTTGGACTCCGTCGTGAGAAATCCTCTTACTTTTCGTTACGTAAAGAGGATCTGCGGAATGAGAAAGAGAAGGAGGACCACGAGAGGAAGAGAGACGGAGATAGTTCGACACTTCGCCACCAGATCGCGAGTTTCCCGCGCTTTCTCTCGATTACCCGCCAACCCGCGCGTCTTGGAGGTCACGTGCCGATGACGTCATAGTCATTGGGATAAATGGATGGTCCCGATTCAGGAAAGATGGACTAAAAATTAATCTGTTATGACCGGATTATCAGAAACAGTGGAATCGACCTGGTGATTTTCAAAAGGTAAGAAAATTTGTTCAAAAAATATTATTTCATTGAAAGAATGGAAGGTAAAATATATACGCATTGTAGGAAATATCTGGGGAGCTCAGAGTACCGATTTACAGAAATGAGTAAGTAGAATGGAATTAAAATATTATAATACTGCACGTTATATTCGTTTCACTTATGACCAGAAATGATCATCTGCAAAATCCTTTGCAAGGATTACGAGAACCACGGTTGCCTCGTCGAAAAGCAGGACACGTTACTATTGATACTCAAATAAATTAAGTCTTGATACCTTCGTCTGTTTTTACCACCAGGAAACCTTGGCGGTCAGAGACCCGTGCAGTTGTCGAGTTGCCAGTTGAATAATTGAATAATTCTACGGAGACAACAAAGTACTCTTGGCTGGCTACCCTGCCATCACTGTAAATTGCCAACGTTTCGCTGACCTTGGATGTCCCGCCTTCTTCAAGGCAGAAGCGTGTATCGACTCGGAGTCTCTTCCTCCTCTGAATTTACTTCAGCAGAACGGAAGGCAGCCTTGGTAATACTTTCCTTGAAAAAGGTCGTGATGAAGTTGAAATATTAGCAATTTTCATAAATCAGTCAAAATTTGAGATTTATCATTACATTAATTTCAGTCTCCTCAGAAGGTCTTCCTAAGTCTTGAAGCTCTTTTAATCAGTTTGTATATATGTTGATTCCTGTTTGAGCAAATAATGGTTAGGTAGTTTGTTAGCTCGCTACTCTTTTACATCTTTAGATCTATAAGATATACTATTTATTTAAAATTGTTTTGGACGGAGGTTCTTGATAGACCTAAAGAGTAACTTCCCTAGCCGTCAATGTTTGTTTGAAGGCTAGATAATTACGTGGCAAATGAATTAAAGGTCGTGGATGCTGACTAAAAAATTACTCAGCATCAATGCAATAAAAAGTCTTACGACTATCATGTATCAAGATAATTCCCTGATGCCTTCATGAAATGAGTAAGGATTCGCTAATGTAATTATTATAGATTATTTCCGATTCCAAAACGCTATTGTTGTTACAATAATTATGATGACAATAAATGTTTACCTATTGTTGAAATCTAACTTTAACAATTTCATGAAGTAGAGGTAGTTTCTGACGATTAGGTTTGTGTCTTAGGTGATTTTATGTGTCTTCAGGTAATTCTGTTTTAGGTGATTTATGTCTGTTCATTTGTTTGGTTTATGGGGTGAACACAAAAACTACCGAACCGGCAGGGCTGATGAGATTCTACTCAAAGAAGGTCTTAAACCAATGCAACACATGTCTATATTACCGTACTTCAAAATCCCGCTGACTTCGCCCTATAAGCTTTAACCTTTTTAAGCATATATTTCTCCTTTTTAGCGAATTTCCCCTATAGGGAAGAGGCTATTACCGTAGGTCTCATGGTAAGACCTAAGCCCGAGACCATGATAACTTTTCGTTTTGGGGCCCCCAGAAGCAAAAAACACCATTCGTTCAAATTTCTAGATATATATATATATATATATATCTATATATATATCTATATATATATCTATATATATATGTGTCTGTAAGCACGATAGCGCTCGCAAAAATGGTCCGATCGGAATGAAATTTGGCACAGGCGTGTAAAGTAGTAATTATTCGGATGAGTTCGTGAACCAGCCCGATCGGACCATCGGAAGGGGGGGTAAAGGGGGATAAACCCCCTCAAAAATAGGTTTTTTGAGTTTTTTACATAGACAAATAAAATTTATCGAATTTTTGTTGGCACCATTGAATTCAGCTCAAAAAAACAAACAATTTAGTATATTGAATCACTACTCTATGTCCATTGGTTACCGAGATATTGAAAGTGGTAAACACAGTACGTTGTCCCAATGTTAACCTTATGAGAAATAAGTAAAATTCTATATCTTGGTTATTTCTCAACATATCTTGATAAAACTTGGTAAATAGCTTCTTCTAGTTCAGATCTACTAATTATTGAATCAAAACCATCCAGTTTTAATATACCTCTAGCAGCAAACCTGCATACTCATTCCCCATGTTATTCTTATGGAGCTAACCAAAACATGTCAAATCTCGCTATGTTGGATTGAAATACGTTGTTTTGCATTTGAAATTCGCTGTGTATGCAGGTCTGCTGCAACGGGGGTATTTATTTTTGTAGTTCTTATTTGTTTTCCATAACTAGGGCCTTACAATATTGGCGAAAAATTGTCATTTTTTAGCCATGTGGAATGTGGAATAAAACCATGCTCATTCAAACATTGTTAGATGTTTTACAAAACAGCCATCCTTTTTGTTGATGGGCATTCCAGATGACCTTTGAGGCTTAAAGACAATAATCTACGGTAAATTTGTTTACATGTCTTAAAAATGCCTATGTGAGTACCTATCCCTTCATAAACTTTGGTTTAGTTTTAAAATATTTTTCGTTCTTTTTATTTCTTTCACAAGTGGTTCTTTTCTTTTTTGTTTTTAGCGAATTTCCCCTATAGGGAGGAAGCTATTACTGTAGGTCTCATGGTAAGACCTAAGCCCGAAACCTTGATAACTTTTCGTTTTGGGGCCCCCAGAAGCAAAAAACACCATTCGTTCAAATTTCTAGATATATATATATCTATATATATATGTGTCTGTAAGCACGATAGCGCTCGCAAAAATGGTCCGATCGGAATGAAATTTGGCACAGGCGTGTAAAGTAGTAATTATTCGGACGAGTTCGTGAACCAGCCCGATCGGACCACCGGAAAGGGGGGTAAAGGGGGATAAACCCCCCCAAAAATGGGTTTTTTGAGTTTTTTACATAGAAAAATAAATTTTATTGAACTTTGGTTAGCACCATTGAATTCAGCTCGAAAAAACAAACAATTTAGTATTTTGAATCATTGCTGTATGTCCATTGGTTACCGAGATACTGAAAGTGGTAAACACAGTACGTTGTCCCAATGTTAACCTTATGGGGGATAAGTAAAATTCTATATCTCGGTTATTTCTCAACATATCTTGATAAAACTTGGTAAATAGCTTCTGTTAGTTCAGATCTACTAAATATTGAATTAAAACCATCCAGTTTTAATATACCTGTAGCAGCAGACCTGCATACTCATTCCCCATGTTATTCTTATGGAGCTTACCAAAACATGTCAAATCTCGCTATGCTGGATTGAAATACGTTGTTTTGCATTTGAAATTCGCTGAGTATGCAGGTCTGCTGCAACGGGGGTTATTTTAATCCTACGTATTCAATTCTCGTTATATTATTGTCTCTCTTATTTTAATTTTTAATTTTATCTTTATTTTTATTCCTTCTCTCTTTCTTCTCCCTCCTACTTTCTCAATCTTCTTAATCTAAGGTGTCCAAACTAAACTGGAAGCAGAAGTTTTCCCCAAACCAGTCGTTCCTGTTCAAACCTCAGCGCCATCTTGACACCCGCAATGCCGCAAAACGATTTCTGAGGCGAGACACGAACCAAATAATTACGATTCCCAGAGACGCTGTGGGACTTTCTACGGCGGTAATGGACGATCCGCGATGGTATTAACTTTAATGGGACACAACTGTTGCCAAGTCAGAGCGTCAGGTGGTTATTTGGATGCAACGCAATGATAAGCGTTGCGACGACTGATGATAGGTTTGAGGTACACGTATGGTCTCCACTTCCAATGTTTGTTGTTTCAAAAGCCTGGCTCTCCCTACGCGAAGTTGTTTCATGTGAGTTAGTCGGGTATGGTCTCCACTTCCAATGTTTGTTGTTTCAAAAGCCTGGCTCTCCCTACGCGAAGTTGCTTCATGTGAGTTAGTCGGATGTGGTCTGCACTTCCAATGTTTGTTGATTCAAAAGCCTGGCTCTCCCTACGCGAAGTTGCTTCATGTGAGTTAGTCGGGTATGGTCTCCACTTCCAATGTTTGTTGTTTCAAAACCTGGTTCTCCCTACGCGAAGTTGCTTCATGTGAGTTAGTCGGGTATGGTCTCCACTTCCAATGTTTGTTGTTTCAAAAGCCTGGCTCTCCCTACGCGAAGTTGCTTCATGTGAGTTAGTCGGATGTGGTCTCCACTTCCAATGTTTGTTGATTCAAAAGCCTGGCTCTCCCTACGCGAAGTTGCTTCATGTGAGTTAGTCGGGTATGGTCTCCACTTCCAATGTTTGTTGTTTCAAAACCTGGTTCTCCCTACGCGAAGTTGCTTCATGTAAGTTAGTCGGGTATGGTCTCCACTTCCAATGTTTGTTGTTTCAAAAGCCTGGCTCTCCCTACGCGAGGTTGCTTCATGTGAGTTAGTCGGGTATGGTCTCCACTTCCAATGTTTGTTGATTCAAAAGCCTGGCTCTCCCTACGCGAAGTTGCTTCATGTGAGTTAGTCGGGTATGGTCTCCACTTCCAATGTTTGTTGTTTCAAAAGCCTGGCTCTCCCTACGCGAAGTTGCTTCATGTGAGTTAGTCGGGTATGGTCTCCACTTCCAATGTTTGTTGTTTCAAAAGCCTAGCTCTCCCTACGCGAAGTTGCTTCATGTGAGTTAGTCGGGTATGGTCTCCACTTCCAATGTTTGTTGTTTCAAAAGCCTGGCTCTCCCTACGCGAAGTTGCTTCATGTGAGTTAGTCGGGTATGGTCTCCACTTCCAATGTTTGTTGTTTCAAAAGCCTGGCTCTCCCTACGCGAAGTTGCTTCATGTGAGTTAGTCGGGTATGGTCTCCACTTCCAATGTTTGTTGTTTCAAAAGCCTAGCTCTCCCTACGCGAAGTTGCTTCATGTGAGTTAGTCGGGTATGGTCTCCACTTCCAATGTTTGTTGTTTCAAAAGCCTAGCTCTCCCTACGCGAAGATGCTTCATGTGAGTTAGTCGGGTATGGTCTCCACTTCCAATGTTTGTTGTTTCAAAACCTGGTTCTCCCTACGCGAAGTTGCTTCATGTGAGTTAGTCGGGTATGGTCTCCACTTCCAATGTTTGTTGTTTCAAAAGCCTGGCTCTCCCTACGCGAAGTTGCTTCATGTGAGTTAGTCGGGTATGGTCTCCACTTCCAATGTGTGTTGTTTCAAAAGCCTGGCTCTCCCTACGCGAGGTTGCTTCATGTGAGTTAGTCGGATGTGGTCTCCACTTCCAATGTTTGTTGATTCAAAAGCCTGGCTCTCCATACGCGAAGTTGCTTCATGTGAGTTAGTCGGGTATGGTCTCCACTTCCAATGTTTGTTGATTCAAAAGCCTGGCTCTCCCTACGCGAAGTTGCTTCATGTGAGTTAGTCGGGTATGGTCTCCACTTCCAATGTTTGTTGTTTCAAAAGCCTAGCTCTCCCTACGCGAAGTTACTTCATGTGAGTTAGTCGGGTATGGTCTCCACTTCCAATGTTTGTTGTTTCAAAAACCTAGCTCTCCCTACGCGAAGATGCTTCATGTGAGTTAGTCGGGTATGGTCTCCACTTCCAATGTTTGTTGTTTCAAAAGCCTAGCTCTCCCTACGCGAAGTTGCTTCATGTGAGTTAGTCGGGTATGGTCTCCACTTCCAATGTTTGTTGTTTCAAAAGCCTAGCTCTCCCTACGCGAAGTTGCTTCATGTGAGTTAGTCGGGTATGGTCTCCACTTCCAATGTTGTTGTTTCAAAAGCCTAGCTCTCCCTACGCGAAGTTGCTTCATGTGAGTTAGTCGGGTATGGTCTCCACTTCCAATGTTTGTTGTTTCAAAAGCCTGGCTCTCCTACGTGAGGTTGCTTCATGTGAGTTAGTCGGGTATGGTCTCCACTTCCAATGTTTGTTGTTTCAAAAGCCTGGCTCTCCCTACGCGAAGTTGCTTCATGTGAGTTAGTCGGGTATGGTCTCCACTTCCAATGTTTGTTGTTTCAAAAGCCTAGCTCTCCCTACGCGAAGTTGCTTCATGTGAGTTAGTCGGGTATGGTCTCCACTTCCAATGTTGTTGTTTCAAAAGCCTAGCTCTCCCTACGCGAAGTTGCTTCATGTGAGTTAGTCGGGTATGGTCTCCACTTCCAATGTTTGTTGTTTCAAAAGCCTGGCTCTCCTACGTGAGGTTGCTTCATGTGAGTTAGTCGGGTATGGTCTCCACTTCCAATGTTTGTTGTTTCAAAAGCCTGGCTCTCCCTACGCGAAGTTGCTTCATGTGAGTTAGTCGGGTATGGTCTCCACTTCCAATGTTTGTTGTTTCAAAAGCCTAGCTCTCCCTACGCGAAGTTGCTTCATGTGAGTTAGTCGGGTATGGTCTCCACTTCCAATGTTTGTTGTTTCAAAAGCCTGGCTCTCCCTACGCGAAGTTGCTTCATGTGAGTTAGTCGGGTATGGTCTCCACTTCCAATGTTTGTTGATTCAAAAGCCTGGCTCTCCCTACGCGAAGTTGCTTCATGTGAGTTAGTCGGGTATGGTCTCCACTTCCAATGTTTGTTGTTTCAAAAGCCTGGCTCTCCCTACGCGAAGTTGCCTCATGTGAGTTAGTCGGGTATGGTCTCCACTTCCAATGTTTGTTGATTGAAAAACCTGGCTCTCCCTACGCGAAGTTGTTTCATGTGAGTTAGTCGGGTATGGTCTCCACTTCCAATGTTTGTTGTTTCAAAAGCCTGGCTCTCCCTACGCGAAGTTGTTTCATGTGAGTTAGTCGGGTATGGTCTCCACTTCCAATGTTTGTTGTTTCAAAAGCCTTGCTCTCCCTACGCGAAGTTGCTTCATGTGAGTTAGTCGGATGTGGTCTCCACTTCCAATGTTTGTTGTTTCAAAAGCCTGGCTCTCCCTACGCGAAGTTGCTTCATGTGAGTTAGTCGGGTATGGTCTCCACTTCCAATGTTTGTTGATTCAAAAGTCTGGCTCTCCCTACGCGAAGTTGCTTCATGTGATTTAGTCGGATTTGTTCCCGAAAATTGATTTTAGGCATTGAATATACTGCAGAAGTTCTCTCACACTTTCAGTCCATCTGTGGCAGTTTGAATGGTTACTACAGCAAGATTAAAACAGTCCCAGGTGGTATACTCAGGGGGTATCCAAAATAGCACGTTAACTTTTTTATGCTTTTCTGTTTAACTGTTTATGTATACTTACTAAGTATTAAAAATATGCTGCACTCTGGAATGCAAGATTATAGTCAGAGTCAAATTACATGGCCCTGGCCTTCCAAACAATCTTCATAAATAATCCCAATGGTATCTCATGGATGGACTTGGCCAAGTTACTTGACTCGGGCATTAGTCCCTGTCACTCCAACTAACTGATGTATAGTGCTATCGTGAGAGTTTAATTAATTGAAGGGATCCCCGCAAAATGTTCTAGGTGTCAAAAACCTACTTTCTAAAATTATCGATCGTTGAAATTTGAATTCTTAAATTTAAGGTTTTTCCAGGTTAGAATAATCATGTATGATTTTTAGTACCCTATTTATAACATCATAATCGCAGCCTTATGTTAAATGTTTTAGTTGGCATTGAGCATTTTAAAAAGTTTTACGTGGTTTTCGGGTTACAATAATCTTAACGACTGGCATACGAAACGTTCTCTGACGGACTGCTGTTCTACTCTGGAAGAAAATATCAGGAAATACAGGCATGACAACATAATAAACGAAAATAAAAAATGAATATGAAACAATTTTATTGATGTAAAAGGACAAATAGTAATGTTGTTGCGTAATGTGATACGTCATTTTGCAAAAAAGTACCAAAAGTGGCGCTTAAAACGTTATTCTACTCACCTCTCTTGGGGGTTATTTTCCAGGCCTTGGATTCTTAATATTCTAAATAAAGGGTAATCCTACATTTCCATATTCCTTCCTGGTCTTATCCTTCCACTTTCCAATATTTGTTTTTCATCAGTTATTTTTATTTATGCAATTTTGGTCGCTTGGTGAAAACGCATCGACCGGCGGGGAGTCCATCTTTCGGCGGATAGAACGTTATTCCCCAAGAAAGTCCATGGAGTCTCGCGAACAGCGCCAACTTTGACAGACAAAATCACGGCTGCCAACTCAAATACCTTCAAAACAAAATATACCACGGAGTAGCTCGTGCCCTATAGAATCTTTTTCACTGAATATCCCCAATTTAGACATGTCACCGCTTAGAACGTTTTACGGGGTACCCTTCAATTGTTGGCGTCGACATCTGTATACAGTACTGTTTGAAAACTGAGTCTAACATTGTCCTAATTAACAAATTCATTCCCATTTCATTCAAATCTTGCTGATCTCCGTAAATTTGGCCACATCTCATTATAACGGCCATTAATATATTTATACTTTTTGTTTATCGTCAAATTTTAAATGCTAACATCGTAGTAGGTATTAAATGTTTAAACTATACACAATATAACAACCAGACTTACCCTTTTCGGAATCAATGGTTTTGTTTCTTGCTGGTAACTAGTTGGTGTCTAGTGCGATGTAGTCAAACTACTTCTGAGATATTTTAGAATAAAGTCAGATGCAATTTACAATTCATCGCTTATTGAGTTTGCAGTGGTATACGATTGAAATATGTTTACACGATGTGAAGTAAATTAGGTTTCAATGAAAAAAAACATTTATGATTACAGTAGATCCCACTGTTAATCGAAAGGTATAAAACAACGAAATTCATATTTTGCTATTTAAATAGAAACCTTAAATGCTTTAAACATGTGTTGAGTAGTACCACAGATGAAGGAGTTCTCCATTCGTAAAGCTCCAACAATTTTAGCTACTAATATTACTAAGTATAGCAATATCTCATCGTGTCATCGTAATAATGCTCAAAAGTGCAGAGCATATATCAATTATAATTGAGTGGACAAAAAGTTAGTTAGCTTGAACATGGTCTTTTGATTAAATTAGATAAATTATTTAATTATAAACTATAACAACAAAAGTCCTATTCATATTTTCTGCTTGAAAATAAAAACTATAATGAACACAAATGTAAGGAATGTGTTAATAGTAAGAAGTACATTATATCATAAGTATTATAAAAGCTGGCTAATCAGTGTTTTTATATATTGAGAAAATAAACTACCACTGTACATAAGATACTGAAACGATATTTCTATAAAGTTTCATATGGAAATTCCAACAGCACGTTTAGAGAAGCTTCTAGGAAAATTACGCCCTGTTGCTAGTCCATTTATTGCATTCTAGGACGGAATTTCATTGGAATAGAATTACTATGCGCTTGGATATTACAAAAGCAACTATACTCTCCAGTTTTAATAATCCAGTTTATAATAATTTTGTCTAAAATAGCACAATTATTACAACGAAGGTTGAAACAATTGAAGTAACTAGGGTTGTTATGCAAATGATTTAATTTGGTAGTAAATGCATGAAGGCTATTTAATATCTAGTTGTGGTAGTTTAACTAATAATTTAGACTTCTCAAAAATATCAATAAAATACAAAAATATTATCCTATTTTAAATGATCAGTAAAAAATAAAAAGTATGACTCATCAGTAAATATATAATAGAGCTGTGTCTAGCTAAATTAAGTGCTACAAATAACAGTACATGGCCAAGACCCATGATTTAGATGTGAAATAAAAATTTGAAATTTCTTGAAGTGCACAATATTGGTTGAGATTCAACATATTTAAGGAGGAATTCACTAGTTTTGAAGGGACCCACGTCATGGATTTCGGGAGTCTGATTTGTGTACATCGAAATATTTAATTTCGATTTGAAATTTCTACGGTTTAGTACCAACAGAATGCAGCTCTTGCCAACCTACCAAAAAATAAGGGGAGACCTCAGCAAAGACGGGGTAACCAACTTATTATTCAAATCCATTCCGAATCACCAACCAACGTTCTTCTCCCACAGAGCACGGGTCGCTGGAAGGATGCACTGTTAGTTACATAATCACGGCATAGGTCACGGTGACGTCACAACCCTGACGTCACGGCTCGGTAGAGTGAGGATGATTGTGGCCGCTAATGACAAGAGACAGACGGAGTCGTACCGCGCATGCGCTGTAGCCGAGAGCGACACTAGCGCTACCGCGCGGCTCGGTGGGGTACCACAGCGCTGCTGCGCCTGCGCCTGGCGGCGACGGTGGGAACTACGTGACATTGAGAGTGATCTTGAGGCTTGTTTACGGTCGGTTGTAAACGTGGTTTATGATATTATCGTGATAATTGTTATATTGTAAGCCATGTTTCAAGAGATGCTGTGAGCTATATTTGTGCGAATTAAAACACATTGTAATAAAGGCGACCATAATCTCTAAGAATTAAATGGAAATAATAACTCTACTTATAGACTGATAAGTCTATATCAAAACTGAATACAAACCTGAATAATACAGAGGACCTTAGCCACCCTAATTCTTATTATGTCATATGAAGGCCAGATACCATTTTACATAACTATTAAATTATTTTTAAAAATTTCTTATCTTGACGTTTCAGTCAAGAGTCTATAATTTTGTTTTAAGCTTCTATTACTTTTATTGCAGTTCTATGGTTTAAAGCTCACATGAAATTAAAGATGCACAATTTTGGTTTGAATTTGTAAAGAATATATATTACTAGAAATACAGCTAGGTTTCACAACATAACATCAACATTATAGTTTTTTGGTGATCATCAAATCATTCAAAGATCACAAAAATCAATGACATTTAAAATAACTATTGAGTGATTTATAAAATTTCGTATCTAGTCTTATTCTCTCTAGTTTATGTAGTCTTATCTTGTCTTAGTCCTTTAGGGTTACCGTAATGGAATTTGACATGAAAAGTTACAGGTTCAATTCTTTGAATTTTTACTACTTATAAGGACTTGCACCCTCGAAAACCTTAACTTAGGTCCAAACCTCACACATAAACAATTTATTGTTTTTTTTTGACGTTATTTCAACGCCAGTGACATTTTTTTAACGTTTTGGTCGGGAACGGTCCAAACCCGGGTCTTGTTACCGTCTGCGACGACCTTTTGTTAGATAGCATTATTAATTCGTAGCCCAACGAAAAATAATGCAACTAGACCAAGTTTCGATCCTGTCAGGAATCAAACCGGTGACCCTCAGGTCATGAGGTGAGCACTTTATCCACTCGGTTATCCAGTAATTGATTGTTAAGAACAGATTTGAACACATAATTAGAAGAATATGATGTAGCAATTTAATATTTTGATAATTTATAGGCCCATTGAGCAATGAAAAATAAC
Organism: Flexamia atlantica; assembly: GCA_035578135.1. NCBI lineage: Eukaryota > Metazoa > Arthropoda > Insecta > Hemiptera > Cicadellidae > Flexamia > Flexamia atlantica. The sequence continues at coordinate 1,593,609 of JAQJVK010000033.1, forward strand.
CCAGTAGCAGGCGATTGTAAGCCAATGACAACATTCTATGGGGCAACCTGTTGTCTATGAGGCCGTTACATCAATAATCAACAATTACCCTTTCTCGATGACAACAATGGGATATCCGCATTGTTGCAGCAGCCAATAGGAGCGGCTTCTCAAGGTCACGTGACTCAATCAGCTAATTGCGATTGTTGAATCATTCTGCATTCCCGTTACTTTCGGTCTCCATTTCTAGGACGAATAAAAATTATCATGGTAAAATTTAAACCCTCAAGTTGGGGTTTTTAAGTTATAGCTGATAACAAAGAATTATAATCTTCGCTCGACAAGAAAAACGTGGGTTTGTATAGAGTTTGATAGCAAAGTCTTATGGATAAAGACTGTAAGGAAAATATTTCGAAACTTTATAATCCTAGTTTATTTTTTTAGGAAACGATGACGTACTTTGAGTCACTGGACACCTTAATTATGTGTTTACTGTCAAACTGTTATGCTTTGTTACAAAATATTTTTTCTATTCTCAAACCGAAGACAAATAATGAAAAATAAATCCTCTCAACGAGCCCCCGAAAAAATTAATATTTTTGCATCCAACGCTTTTATATGTTAAGGTGTAGTATTTACACTTCTCTCAAGAGATAATAAAGGTTTTGTCTGGGCCCACAGCTTGAGAACTATAATGATTTTGATGAAGCCATGAATATTTCAAAGAATCAAGTTGATCGTTGCAAGAGGGATCAATTACTAAAACAGACTTAATATTGCCAACATCTGATACTTTTGATGTATGAAAAACCAGCAACGATTAGTTTCTTGTCCTTGTCTGCAATAAAGCCAGTACTTAAACGCAAGCAGACTGATGAGCAGACAGACAAATCATATCAGATTTGGAAAACGTTTCCACCAAGAGGTCCACACTGGTAGCGTGTGCACTTTATCGATCTCCTGACTAACTTCGGCTTGTTCTATATTTATCGAGATGATTTATTACTTTATATTTTCTTTGACAGAATAAAAAAAATTGCCTTAGGTTCACCTAATAGATTCGATGAGACTTGTTTTTTGAGAATTCTTTTTTGGGACTGTGAGAATTATATTTGTCATTGGTCTTTGGCCAGTCGCTTGGATATGATTCCTTGAATGTCATTAATTATTTGGATATTGTTTAGCTATGATTTTTTTAAAGATATTTTGAGGTGTTGTTTGGTGAGTCCAATTTCAGAAAGTTAAACAAATCATTCTAAATTTAGGATCAAGTTTATAATAAGCTCTAAGTTTATTGTAAATTGTAATACAAATAAAACGAAAAAAATTCACATGGGAAAAAGAGTATTCATAGTGTACTACTCACTAGAAAAGCTCTTAAGTAATGTCCAATTGTAAATTTGATCAGTAACCGATGTTGGTGAATGATGCTAGCTAATTCTTTTTCTGATCAGGGCACATACGTAAAACTGAGTAAAAACATTCGAATGCTCAGACAACGACAATTATTTTACACCACACTACGACGTAATCACCTGTTTTTCAAACGTCATTTGGTGGCCAAAACCAGCTCTTTTCTACCAGAGAGCCGAAAACTTTCGGCTCTAGGGCCGAAAGTCAGTTGATCATTTATTCGCTTGAAACAACTTGAGAACATCACATAATTATACGGTATTCAATAGGTTCCAAAGACAAGATATAATTTTCATAGCTGTGATTTTTTACACCATGAAAGTTAAGTTTTACCGTCGCTCATAACCTAAAAGTTTTGTTTTCAAGTGTATCGAATAAATAATCAGATTTTTAGTGTTATGTAGGGTAGTGTGGTGAAAAATAGCGTTCGCACCTCGGCCGAAAGGGTTTTGCAGCTCTCGGTCGTTTCAAATCCCCGACTTATTCTCGAATTTAAAACACAATCTCGAGCCTGCAAAACCTCTTGATTGGCCCTTGCTGTAAAATGTACTTTACTAACCAGTAGGAACATTTTCTTTATCACTTGATCTTGTCATATGAAATATGGAGTCAAAACATGTCAAGATGGAAAAAAGACTATGAATAGGGTGTCAGATTAATAAGGATTAACCTTGAAGTCTCAAAAGAGCCTAATGATGTAGTCCCATAACGGCAGTCCGGGTCCACCCAAGATTGGATCGTGGAATGTCGTCCACATTTTCGACAATATAAAAGGTGCAACATTAAAATAAACCTATCTATATTTATATGATCAAATTTACAGTGTTTGATTCATAAGTGCGCAATGTAACTTAGACTTGATCTGCAGTACATGTTTTGACGTTTCGGTCTGTAAATAGTACAAACGCTAGTTAAAGTCATAGGATTATTGATGATATAGGAGAATGTGTCACAGTTAAATATGCATTGAATATTTTTGGGATGGGTTCCAGATTTCTTGAAGTTTAAGTAAGACTCTGTCACTGATGATTCTCAATTGATTTCAATGGTCATAGTCTTTTATTGCAATGATTGAAGAAGCATTATTGCATTAAATATTGTTTTTCAAATGGCCCAAGAGATATTTTTTTCTCTTAAATCATGGAGACTTGAAGATGAATCCAAGATTCTTGCTTTTGTACCACTCCTAAACTTATCGTTCGTCTTTTAATGTTAGTTTCAGAAGAGTGTGATCCCATAAACCTCTACTATCTCTGTTGTTACAGATTTATTTTACAGCCTTTTCCATTGTACTAAAAATACTGATATAAAACTTCTTCATTTGTTGGCACTTTTAACCTTATTGCAATGTACTAAGATGCTTACTATATTTTGACCAAATTCAAAGAAAGTAGAAACGTCCTCAAAATTGATCGACCTTTTCAATAAAACACCATTTTAAACTACCCTTATTTTTTGCCTGGTCGCATTTAGCTAATACAAACACTCAGTCAGCTATATCGAATTAAATTTGTATGATTATATATCAACCATTGTGGAATCTGTGTGTATGTTTCTGATAAACTAATAATCATATTGATTTAGTTTAAATTTTACTCATAAAGCGATGAATCTGACAGATATGTAGTTCTTTGAATATGCCTCTTGGGATCGTGGAATTACAATGTTAGTTTCATAAAGATACAACAAACAGTATAGCAAACAAACTGATATAACAAACAGTTATTGTTTCATAGTAAACAATTTTAACAACTGTAAATATAAAACTAATAGAAGCAAAAGGAATAGAAATTTTATCTTGATGAGACTTATATTGTATAATTGTCTTATACTTTACTTAGATCTGTCATGTTTTGCATATGGTTTTCCTTGTCACCTCCTTGCTTGCATGACATTTACATAAGATCAGTGCTTTTCTGAACAAATAATATTCAATTTTATCGGTTCTTTTCTCTTCTGTCATTCAATTCCTCCTAAACGTCCCACCAGTTGGTCATATTCCTAGAAACAAGTTTAAACAGAATTCACTGACAATTTATTTTTATACTTTCTTAACTTAATATTTCTCTATGTCAATATGAAATACCATATAATTATTACAGATCAATCTACTATCCCTATTTTCTATAGATCAATTACATCTGATACTAATCTGCTACTTTCCAGCTGAAATAGAAGAAAGTGCGCAAATAAATGTTGGTATTTCCTTGAGAGAAAAGGTACCAACTGCTAATAGGCAGGTAGTAATAAAACAGTTTCCCACCAAAAGTCAGGATTTTTGACAGTAAATTTCACTCCACTCACAAAATGGTGACTAAGACATTATAATCATGAGATGATAGTGATGTTTTTTTTTCTCTTTGCGACGGACATTAAGAGTAGAGTTAAGAAGTTCATTTCTCGATCGTTTTGAAACAATTCTACAGGTTTAACCAGTGTCTTAACGTTTTTTTGACACAATAACACATTACTGACACATGAAAAGTTCCGGCCAAATCATTAGGCGGGTGGCGAAAAATGGAAACTCCAGCTGTATAAATGACTTCGATGTTAAAGACACCTCCGCGCTCTACACAGTTAAGTAGTTGAACACATGTCCAACAGATAGAAGCACATTTACTTGGGTATGTTTGGAGAACTTACTCAGCTGATTTGGAGAATATAAACAAAGAGCATAACTGTCTATAACTTGAGATGGATAAATGATTGACCAAAAACAAATTTTGAACGCCAGCAGCGCTCTCACTCACCCGCCTAATGATTTGGCCGGAACTCTAAATTATTATTAGAAGACTAAGTTCTCACTTTAACTACTCTAACGCTACTAAAAATAGTTGTAGCTTTCACAGGTTACGAAATACAGAAAATTAATTCCATCAGAATCTCCATCTGTGGTGTTTAAAATTCTTCTTGGGAATAAATAAAGGGGGTTCAAGTTCAGCCCCTTCATAAACCTCAGTCTCAGTTTTGTTTTGAGTCAAGTTCAAGGATATCTTCTTCAGGCGAGCAGTCAACGCTTTATTTACATGCAGGGGACAATGGGACCAGTTTTTGTCGTAAGTTGTGAGAGTTGTTTTATCAAGGCCGCATTCACTGGACACAAGAAATCTCTTTGTCTCGCTCGGTTTTCATGAGTTCGGTGACATGTATTTTTTATTCTGTTTTTTATTTTGTTAGTGTCTTTCTAACTTTTCAACATTCTAATATTGTTGACAATGTGTAATAATAACTACTCCCGTTGCAGCAGACCTGCACACTCAGCGAATTTCAAATGCAAAACAACATATTTCAATCCAACATAGCGAAATTTGACATGTTTTGGTAAGCTCCATAAGAATAACATGAGGAATGAGTATGCAGGTTTGCTACAGGTATATTAAAACTGGGTGGTTTTAATTCAATATTTAGTAGATCTGAACTAGAAGAAGCTATTTACCAACTTTTAACAAGATATGTTGATAAATAACCGAGATATAGAATTTTCCTTATTTCCCATAAGGTTAACATTGGGACAACGTACTGTGTTTACCACTTTCAATATCTCAATAACCAATGGACATAGATAGAGCAGTGATTCAAATTACTACATTTTTTTTTAGCTGAACTCAATGGTGCCCACAAAAATTCGATAAATTTTATTTTTCTATGTAAAAAACTCAAAAAGCCCATTTTTGGGGGGGTTTATCCCCATTTACCCCCCTCTTCCGGTGGTCCGATCGGGCTGGTTCACGTACTCGTCCAATTAATTACCACTTTACATGTCCGTACCAAATTTCATAAAGATCGGACCATTTTTGCGGCCGCTATCGTACCAACACACACACACACACACACACACACACACACACACACACACACACACACACACACACACACACACACACACACACACACACACACACACACACACACACACACACACTCACACACATATATATATATAAATTCGAACGAATGGTGTTTTTTGCTTCTGGGGGCCCCAAAACGAAAAGTTACAATGGTCCCGAGCTTAGGTCTTACCATGAGACCTACGGAAATAGCTTCTTCCCTATAGGGGAAATTCGCTAAAAAGTGAAAAATAGAATATTGCAAATAAGCTTTGATTCAAAACATCAAAATTTAATTAAGAATGTGGCCAGGATTGAATTGATTTGTAAAGTAACCTCTGCGCAGCTAATGTTTAATTCGATAAAGTTGATCATGGTTAGTTACGATAAAGGACGTAAGACTCGTTTAGTTAATATTGCATAATATATATAATACAAACTAATTTTGGTATTTTGGTATTATACGGAGGCCACTATTTTAGAAAGGTCTTTTTAACTGTATACCAAAAATAACTACATAATTGGAGAGGACATACTTTGATTGACTTACTGTCCAAATTCGACATGATTACGATGAGCGGTCTTTGCGTTCTGCCTCCCAGAAGGCAGCGATGTCGGCAGGTAAAGCGTCACCGCCGCTAGCGGCAACACCTGATCGCCACTCTTATACAGCGCGCTGCGGCGGTTATGTTCGGTTAGGTTATCATAAATATGTTAGTAGGACTTTCCTCGTTTCTTTACAAACTAAACGATACCGGCAGAGTCATACTTTCGCCCATCAAATCCTGTAGGCAAGTGATGCACACACTCCGGGCAGAAACCTGACCTAGGCCTACTTGGAGGGGATTTGGCGGGCGAAGGTATGATTCATCTGGTATTGTTCGATTCGTAACGAAACGAGGAAAGTCCTTCTAATATATTTATGATAACCTAACCTAACATAACCGCCGCAGCGCGCCGTGTAGGGGTGGCCTCCGTATAATACCAAAGTACCCTAATGTTCAACAGGTTACATACTCAAAATGTATCCTCCAAATAGAGGTGGTCCTGTGCAGTGAAAAAGGAAAAGCAACATTCAATTTACATTTCGCCTAAGTGAAAAAATAAACGTTTTATTCAGATAAATAAGATTGATCTATATGGGAATGTCAAGAGCGATTGCGATAAGGCAAATAAATCGGTCAAACAGAGAAATGTGAGCTGGAAAACAAACAGTCTCTGGTTGGATGTATCAAGGATGATTGATGTTATTTGTTTACACTCTGTGTTAGAGTCAACAAATCCGAGAGAAGCCTTTCTGTAGAAAGAATTTTATTAAGTGGCTATTCAATTGTTTTATGTCCTGAAGTGCAATTTTGAACCAGTTTTGAACGGACATGTTGAGGATACGTGAAAAAACCTTTAGTGATATGTGTGTGTAAGAAAAGATTTAGTTAACAATCGTTATTCAGGTATTTAAAAGTCAGTTTGTGAGGATCATATTAGAGCTTGGGTGTTAATAAACAAAAGTGGTTTAAACTAGATTTTTTAGGAATACAACATATTCTGTAGTGAATTTTCAATAATTTAACGAAATAATGTCTTTTGTTCTTCGCTAAACCCGTTTGTAAACACCAAATACCCTAGCTTCAAATTTCTTATGATCAGCAAGCGATAGATATTAATTCCAATATGGTATTATTCATGAGAAATAGCGTTATTTAATTTTTTCCACAGAAAATGTAGATTTACAGGTTTTGTTTTTAAAACGTAACCCAAAACTTTTTTGATTAGTGAAGGATTATTCCTTTACAGGATCCTCGGATTTGACCCCACTATATTATTTTCTTTGGGGATACAATAAAGGTAAGACTTACGAAAACAATTCACAGGATATTCAGCTAACAAATTTAATACATTAAATTCAAAGAGGTACTTTGCAAAACGTATTCAAGAATTTCATAGAGAGAGCACAACTTTGTATAAATTTCAATGGCGGACTGTTTGAACACGTAATGTAAGCTAAATGTGATAAAACTTAAATAACACGTTGTATAAAATGTCAAGATTAACAAAACAATACTCATCTCATCTTTATATGTCTATTATTCAATCTTAAAAAGTGGTTACGCTGTAAAAAAACACCCTGTATGTCTCCTAAAACGAAGTTACCATAAACGCACATCCCCATTGCACCTAGAATCTCGAGCTTGTGCACGTGAACATGTGTACTCCTCTTATGGAGTAGGCACGCCTCAGAAGGGATTTTTGAAATTTATTTAGGGCTTGTGCCCTACAGAGGGTCATAGTTTGAGTGATTGTATTCATAAAGAATAATAGCTTAGATTAGTTTTGGAAATTTTTAGCAATTTAATGTAAATCAGCAGCTGTCATTTAATGTAATTTAGCAGCGGATCTGATTACCGTCCGCTAAAAATTGAAAAAAAAATTATATAAAATCATAAAAAATAATGAAATGAAAATTAAAATGTTAAAATAAAAAGTAAAAGTTTTTGTAATTTTGAAATTTAAAATATAAATTTTAAAATATAAAATCAAATTATTCTCTCATATGATCACAGTATTTATAGCATTATAAAAGCTTGACTGTCGTTTATAAAAAGTAATAAACACGAAGACCCCGAAGAACTTCCACAACTATAAACATAAAAATATCGTAGCAGTAAAATTGACTAGAAATATGGGAAACCGGTAGACCCCTCATACCGTTAAGTTTAATCGACTCTGTGCGATGTGCCGTGCTGTGTCTTTGTAACCGATTGTACGGAGCGAGTACTTCGGACAACAGAGGAAGAATATTATATTATATATATATATCGTTTATTATTATTCATGTTATATTCTTTCTCTAAGGGGTCAGAGTTTTTGTCCCATGAGAAATTACTTGTGATAAAACACGAGAAATCAAAAGGGTCTACTGACATTGATTGAACAAAATAAAACAAGAATTTTCAATAAGTGCTTATACCTAAACTGAACAAATTTCTCACTAACAAGGCTTTATACTGTTTCAACACCATAATTATGATTCTATTATCTATTTATTTATTTAATAATTAACTTATTTAATGTATTTTCCTTATACTTAAATCTTTTAACAATTCACTGAAATGCAAAAAGTTTGTTCCATTTTATCCAAGGAAAACCCAAAAGTCAATTCTCTGTAATTCCCCTCTGTTTCGCTAAAAGATTATGAAGTTATTTTTGTTTTGCTTTGAATAATCAGGAATGGACTTTAAATTTATAATCTATAAATGTCATAATAATCACTAACACTTTGAACAGATGACACTATTCAATGTATTTACATGCACGGCATAAATAAACTGATTTACTGATTATTCAAGGCTTAGTATTACTATAGTTACCAAATAATATCATAGTCTAGCTTAGTTATGTGATACTATAAACCAATAAGAATAATCTATAAGGATTCTTTTTACAGAACATTGTAATACTGATATTTATCTTGCAATATGCATTTAAACTTTCTCTCAGTCGCTCCGATTTCACAGGAAGAATTTTAAAAATATATTTTTCGATTACCTTCAGAAAAAGCGGACATTAAATAAATATTTTTACTATAAGAATGAAGGTGAATGCACAAAGGAATGTCAAGCCCGGCAGCGATCAAACAAATAAATTGGTCAGAGAAATTTGATCTGAAAAACAACACGTCCGTGGTAGCAGTATCGAGAATGATTGAGGATATTTATTTACACTCTGTCAACGAACGAAACAGAATAAAATTTGGTATCGGTAAAATTTTCTTAAGCCTTGAAAATTGTTGAAAACTGTTTATAAACCCCAATTAAACACCACATTAAATAATGTCAAGAGTTTTAAGTGTAGGTTTTTGTAACTTAAAATTAATATTTTATTTTAATAATTTTAATTATTTTGTTCTGATAATTCTGTGTTTGGGTGAGTTAATAGTATTTAAAAGTACAATCTATAGTTACAATTTTTGATCTAAATATAAATTTTTAATGAATAAAATATTTCTAATTGAGATTTTTTACCATCCGCCCTAAAAATAACAAAATATGCAATCCCTTTAGACCAATAAATATTATTAATCTTAAAAGCAAGATAATGGTAACAGTGGTTTAATGGATCTCCATTTACCCAGTAATGGTTCTATATTGCGGGCAGTCAATATTAAAATAATGGATGTAATGAAACCTAGAAATTCAAACAATCTCCACAGCTATAAAGAAACAAATATTGTTGAAATAAACTAGTCCAGAATTATGGGAAGCGGTTAGACCCTAGTACCCGATACCATTAGGCGTAAAGACCTCCTCCTACACGATATACGATGGCGTACTGACAACGCTATATTGGCGTCATAACCATTTTTTATACCGGGTGTTTTAAAACTCTGGAAACCCCTAAATATTTATTTTATTTATAAACGCAAAACCATGAAACTCAAGGATTATATACTGACTGTATTTTATGACTTTTTGGCAATTGATTGTCTTTCCGCTTTAGGCGACGTCCTGTGGAGGAATTACAAATCTTTAATGTAAGCATTTGAGGTGTTCTTGTAGGCATGAGGTCGAATTATGCCTCTTTTTAAAGACCTTATTTTAAAGGAACACATTTCTACAATCCCGACTGAAAAGAACTTTCGGTTAGAAATTACAACCTCTCGATTTTCGCTTGATTTTAATGATAATGAAATGACAAGTTTCAATAACGTTCCGAAGACCACAAAAATTAAATAGTCTCATATTTTTTATTGGAAAACATAAATTTAATTTCCCAGCAATCAAAATCCGAATTAGCAAGTAATTGGTTCTGCCAAGTACGGCCATTGCATAAGCACTAAAATGAAACCAACTTTGAGAGGCTGCCATTTCCAAATGAATGTTCCTTTTTTGTCGCGCGGGGGGGGGGGGGTAATTTAAAATGATTAGTTTTTCATAAATAGATGGTGTACAGTACCTTAACATATTTTAGATCACTACTTTATTTTTATTTGAAATTAACTTTAATCACTGTTAACCAAGTGAAGTTATGTTTAAATTAACATTTAACATTAACATTAACATTCATTTTAAGAAACACGCCGTCTGGGTTGGTCGAACATATAGCTCAGCCAAGTTAGACAAAACCAAAATTAGGGTAAAGGGAAACAATTCGGTATGGGTGAAAATTGGCAGAGATTATGTGGATGTCATAGTAAAGGACCCCAAGGGTGCGCTCGGTGAGAAATACACGGTTTTTCAAAATTTGTGGTCTTTCGTTAGAATCCGGAAAATTTCTTCATAAACCTACAACATGCCTGTACATTAATTTACAGGTCCTGTTAAAAGAAACATTTAACAAGACACCTTTGGGGTGTTGGTGGGTACAACCACTCTTGGAGAACTTTTGATATGCCCCATTAGGATGCGTGTAACGAACATGTGCGCTGATTTTCATCCATCTGACCTTTTTAGCGAATTTCCCCTATAGGGAAGAAGCTATTACCGTAGGTCTCATGGTAAGACCTAAGTGCGGGACCATCATAACTTTTCGTTTTGGTGCCCCCAGATACCAAAAACACCATTCGTTAAAATTTGTATATATATATGTGTGTGTGTCTGTAAGCACGATAGCGCTCGCAAAAATGGTCCGATCGGAATGAAATTTTTCATAGGCGTGTAAAGTAGTAATTATTCGGATGAGATCGAAAACCAGCCCGATCGGATCACTGGAACGGGGGGTAAAGGGGGATAAACCCCCCCAAAAATGGGTTTTTTGGAGTTTTCACACATAAAAATAAAAATAATTCGATTTTAGTTAGCACCATTGAATTCAGCTCAAAAAAACAAACAATTTAGTGTTTTGAATCATTGCTCTATGTCCATTGGTTACCGAGATATTGTAAGTGGTAAACACAGTACGTTGTCCCAATGTTAACCTTATGGGAAATAAGTAAAATTCTATATCTCGCTTATTTCTCAACATATCTTAATAAAACTTGGTTTGTGCCTTCATCTAGATAAGATCTAATGTATTTTAGTCTAAAACCCCCGACATTTTCATTTTTGTGGCAGCAAACCTGCATACTCATTCCCCATGTTATCCTTATGGGAAATAAAAAAATCTATATCTTCCTTATTTTTTGACATATCTAGGTAAAAGTTGGTACATGGTTTCTCCTAGTTCAGATCTACGAAATATTGAATTAAAACCACCCAGTTTTAACGATCCTGTTGCAGCAAACCTGCATACTCATTATCATTACTATTCTTATGGAGCTTAAAATACTTATTAAATCTCACTACCTTGGATTGAAATATGTTCTTTTGCATTTGAAATTCGCTGAGTATGCAGGTCTGCTGCAACGGGGGTATTTCTTTCTGTAACAGTACTTTGATTTCTCCAGGCTAGCAGCTTAACAGATTACCTCATCGATGGTCGTCCTACCAGCATCAGACCGTAGTTTACAACCGCCATTTCTTCTCCCAGCATTCTTCGGATTAATAAAACAAATCGTTAAAAGTAAAATTAAATTAGTTTTGAATACTCAACAAAATTCCATAGTTTATTACCGTGAAAGGACGCCCATAAAATGAAAGAGTAAGGTGATAAAGTTATAGCCAGTAATACTAAGCTAAAATGCCTTTGAAACAACTTCCTTAGTAAAAAAATTGAGGAAGTAATAAGGGAGAAGTATGAGGAAACAATCGTGTCGCCTCTCGAGAAGACTTGCTAGTCCTCTATCCAAATTACATTCTGCGATGATCATCGAACTATGCAAGGTAGAACTCTTTCATAGAACTAAAACTGACACACACCTTTAAAGCGTGAGATGGCGAATTCCTAACCGCCTACTCAAATTTCATCGACAATATCTGACCTCCAGGTGTCTAGGCTGCTAGATCAAGCTGCGATAACGGTATCTGAGTTCTTCAAGATGTGAAGAACATAAGGACTACTGTCGTTGGAACGTTTGGATATTATAAATTGAAGCAAATTAATTTTGAACAATTTTATATTTACTTAATATATGTTTATTCTTGTGTTTTTGTGTATAGTATTGGCCTTCAACGAAAATCTTTCTAAATTGATTAAAGTATTTAATTTATTCCAGATCAGGCCTAGTGCGAGTGATTAAAGTTGTGAAATAGGTTTTCATATTTATTCTGTTAAACCAATTAACTATTACTTTGCTTTCGATATTCTGGAATGCAATGCGATATCCTGGCTTTCAATTTTGGAATGCAACTGGTCCAAAAGTTTGGAAATGAATACTTCTTGTAAGGTTCGACATATTTAGATTTTTTTAAATAAATACAGTTTAAGGAAACTAAAGTTTTATTAGTATTTTCTATTTGATAGTTACTCATAATAAATTCACTTCTATACAAAATAATTTATATATTTCGGATAGGTACTTAAAATCCTGTATCCTGTATCAGCTAATAACAACATACGATACTTAACTTTTTTTCAAAAATTAATTGTTGTGTATAAAAACTAGTCATAGGCAAACCTCTGTAACGGCTAGACGGATTTAAAGATTAAGGTGTCAAATTAAGGAGATATTTATTTAGATTTGTCTCAGAATTTGAAAAAAGGTGTCACTTAAGTATAGTAAAGAGTTGAAGTTTCGGAACAGTAGCACTATCCATAGATATTTAACCATTTTTAGCTCTTAAATTTTTAAACAAAAAGTTAAGTTTAATTTCAAGTGTCCTAAATAGATTTTTTTTATATAAAAGTTAATTTATTATGAGTAACAATCAAATAGAAATTAACATTAAAACCACAATAAAAAAACGTACCGGAATCAACTAAGAAAAGTGTACACTGTCTAAAAATATGAATGGATAAAAAACTAAATTAAATGGACGCTTACAAAATTTAATTATATTTACAACTAAATTTAAATGAATTAATTGCCATGCAGCATAAATACTGTAATTTCATGAAAATGGTGCTGAATGAAGAATGTAAACTTAAAGAAAAGAGAACAAATATCCTACCTAAAAGACCGTTATCTAAAAAAAACATATAGACGTTAAAAATAAACTTCTTCCCCCCTTTCGTCACGAACCAAACCCAATATACGGCAGACGGCTGCAGACAGACAACAGACAGGCGGGTCGATTGTATTCCCCAGGAGTGGAACTTCTACCCAATAGGATCAAACTCCTCGTGGGTTTCTATAAAAACTAGTAAACTTGTCGCTCGAAATCGAGCAATTGTTATGTATTGATTTAAAAATAAAAATAATTATGGTTCAGTATTCTAGAACTATTTTATTAATTATATGGTTGAACTTCCTGTTATACTGAAGTTTTTTACAAAAGCTTTTTAAAACAATAAGATATTTGACTTTATTTATTAGATTTTATTTACAGTCAAGTAATAAATAAGAAATTCTATCTAGGCAACAACATAACCTTCAACCTTTTATATATAAACAAAATCATGTGATAATAATTCATAATTCACTCATATGACATGTCCTTTTTTTTTTTTTTTTTTTTTTTTTAGTTTGTTGGATTTTGACTTGGATTCTTTTCCACACTCCCTTTTCATGGCCGGAGATGTATTCTATTCCTTCTATATACCCCTTCATCTGTTTTAATAATATACGAGTCTGGGTTTTCATCTCTTCTTACAATGATTCCAGGGATCCATCTTCTAATTCCTTTTTGCACGTACACCAGATCATTTTCGGTCATATCCCTTAGTTTGTGAGTTCTTTGGTCGTAGTATATCTTTTGTTTCTTTTGTATATCCTGTAACTTCTCTACAGTTCCTTCTGTTGGGTAGAGTGGTTTTAAGGTATTTTTGTGTAGAGGCAATACAGTTCTCAGTATTCTTCCCATTAACATCTGTGATGGAGTTTTCTGATTTTCTTTCGGAGTATTGTTATACTCAACTATAGCCAAATTTAAATCTCCTTTTGATGATTTAGTTTTCACTAACATTGACTTAACTGTTTGTATAGCTCTCTCTACCATTCCGTTTGATCTTGGATAGTGTGGAGAAGAAGTAATGTGTTTAATGTTATATCTCTCCATAAACAGTTTAAAGTTTGCACTGCTAAAAGGTGGTCCATTGTCACTGTGTATCACACTAGGCAACCCATGTGTTCTAAAAATCTGAGTTAAACTATTAGTCACACTTTCGGCATTAGTACTGTTCATTTTCCTTATCTCAACAAATTTGGAGTGATAGTCAATTACCATTAAATGGTTAGCATTGTCCAAGTGAAACAAATCAATTCCCAGCTCTTCCCAAGGCAGTTGCGGTACTGGGTACGGGTTTAGGGGCTGTTTAGTATTTGACCGCTGATAAGATTGACAGATTGTACATTGCTCTACCATATTCCTGATGTCACTCATCATTCTTGGCCAATAAATACACAGTTTTGCTTTTCTTTGGCATGAATTAATTCCTTGGTGTGAAGCATGCACTTGCATCAAAACCTCATGACGCATTTCACTTGGTATTACTAGACGATCTCCTAAAAATATTAAGTCTTCTGATATATGTAGTTCAGATCTCTTCTCCCAGTAGGGTCTTGCCTCGATGTCCACATTTTGTCTATGAATCGGCCATCCATTTGTAATATAATGTGAAACTTTTTTAAGTTCACTGTCTGTTTCCAAACATACTTTTATTCGTTTCAGGAACTCGTCACTAGCAGACACGAGAGAATAAACAACTTGAGCTCCCTTTTCTAGGTAATCAGTGTTTATATGTTTATCTAGAGGTGCTCTAGACAAAGAATCTGCCACAAACATGTTTTTTCCAGGAACGTGTACAATAGTGAAATTGTACCTTAACAACTCCATAACCATTCGTTGTAACCTAGGAGACAACGATGAAATTGGTTTATTTAAAAGTCCAATCAAAGGTTTGTGGTCTGTCTCAATCACGAATTCGGTAGAAAATAAATAATAATGAAACTTTTTACATCCATTGACTACAGCTAAAAGCTCTTTTTCTATCTGACTGTATCTTTGTTGAGTGTCATTTAAGGATACTGAACTATAACCTATGGGCTTAACCCTGATTTGGAGAAAGCGGGCCTTAATATCTCCTCATTTTCAACCCAATAAGGACATTTAATCAGAAAGAATCCAGAGTCTAGATCGATCGGCCGCTCTCTGACAGTGAAGGCGTTCCAATAAGTCACCGCGACTATCGCTGCTGCAGACGTTATTGCCTAAAGGGAGTTTTTTACTCGTAACTTATGTCTAGCTTCCTCGTTCAATTCTTTTTACTTGTTGAGACTTAAATTTATTTTATAATTGTCTTTTTATGCAAGCTTTTTGAACACAATGACCACTGGCCACTAGCCAGCTCCATGTCCAGCCTGAACCCGGGGCTAGGTTAAAAGATAACTATCATTATTTTGAAATTCATTGTTGGAGGTGCTGAATTAATGTTTGTATTTTAGTTTTTGTGGATATTTGCCATCACTGTTTAGTAAAAACAAGTTTCGTCACGTTTCGGGGTCTTGAATCAGATCCCGTCTTCAGGTGGTAAAGAACCTAGAACATGACAAGATTAGTAAAACAAAGCCGGGAAACCTGAGCAAAAACATGGCTAACAAAGAGCAATTTAAAAAGACAGTAAAAACACTAATGCTGAGAACAAAACAAGATCACAATATTACACATAAGTCAAATATCACGAATAATAAGAGAACATGTCCCCACCCAATCAGAGCAGAGCAGTCTGGTAGGAGACGAAAGAAATGGTGATGGAAAAGAAAATGGCGGCGACCACAACCAACCAAATTGCGATGCACTTTCTTCTGGTGACGAGAATCTGAAACAAAGACATGCTATTTTTCAAATGTCGTGTGTCTGTTTGTGTTTTGCAGCTATTTTTTGCCTGATTTGCCTCTTGGTCTTGCTGATAATGTCTTGGTCTTGTTCTGGCAAATGTCCACAAGAATCATAATTGAAATAATTAATTATAATTTTAAAAGAGAATTCAAGTATGTTTAGAGCCAAATATTAATGAATTATGTTTTTACGGCTTACTAGTGGACACGCGCTGCTCAGAAGCTCTTCAGTTTTGTTTATGGTCCGCAGATTATCATCATCATCATCATCATCATCATCATCATCATCATCATCATCATCATCATCATCATCACCACCACCACCACCATTACCAACACCATCATCATTATCATCATTCCTTTATTGCCGTAAAACTTTAACAAGCATTGGCATGAGTCAAGAAGATAAATAAATGTTTATTAAATTATCTGTTCCACGCTGTTCCTTCAAATTTCTGCTCCACAGACACATACGAAAATGTCAGGGAATCTAGAGCTCTTCCCTTCACTCTACAGTAAACTTTATATTTCATTTCCTGTTAAACGTCACGCCGAGCTCTATTCAACGACACCTAAATTATTGAGACCTCTTTAGAACTGTAGAAGGAGCCATGGTTATAAAAAGCCTAGTGTATAAAATATTAATGAATAATTAAAATTGAAGACATAATACGAGGAGTCTTTTCCATGACCGATAAAAATTCCTTTCTACTAATTTATTATAACATTTATACTTAATATAGGCTTCTTTGGTCATTAATTTAGTAGCCAATAATTTTATATTTAACAGATAAAAACAGTTAATTTTACAATTTTACTACAATCTTTTTGGAGATAAAACATTGTTGTTTATAATAAGCGTATCCATATATCTTGGACGCTGTGTTGGAGATGTCGATGAAACTTATATTAACTTTTGACCCTATTAACCCTCATTTGCCTTCTAAAGATGATTCAAATATCAAGTAAAGTAGGTGCTCCAGGATGCTATATTGCCTTCAGTGCTTTAGTTAGGTCTTCCTTCTTACCATTTATTATTTACCATTTACCATGCAGTGACTGTTGATCAAGCTTCGGGAAGTGTCTTACCAATAATGTACTTAATATTTTAGCTTACCACTGCAGAAACACTAAATTATTTCTAGACCAAGCCGGAACATTGTGTTCCATTTAGGCAGTGCGTGAGTTGATTCTCTTCTAGTTCGTGATTCTGCCATCAGGGTCAGAGGATTCATGGCTGCTGAAGGACTTCTTGGAAAGGTCGAAGTACAAGTCGAGTCAACGACATGGTCCAGGCAGTCGCAAGCCAATGATAAACTATAACGTCAGTCTTACGGCCGACTGGGCCATGTAATTTGGCTCGATTTATGTTACCGAAGCCAAAAGGACACAAAGATCGATCGTCGCCAATCGAGAACACAACTGGCGATTGCTGTGAACTGTTTGTCAACAATCCACGCGTCCTCAATCGTTCAATCCTAGTGGTGGCCATCATTTATGTCTGTCTCTGTAAAGATTTAAGATCAGAGAGGATTATTTTTAAAATAGGTCATGTAGCTCAACAAAAATTTGCAATTGGTGTAATGATTAATCCTTTGGGCAAAATTTGAATTCTTAATCAAATCGCATGTAGTTTTTGTTAAATTTCCTTAAATTTAGAAATTTGTTTTCTTGCTCGAAAAATAACAACGGTAACAATATGTATTTTATAATAAAATACATTTATTTTTTATCCTCAATTAATATTACGTCAGCAGTTATGCCTAATTTCGCGCTATAAAAATCCAAAGCTTATTTAAAAAAAGGACTTCCGGTTTAAGGATAAAAGTTTTACGAACAAAGTAGGAATATATATAGTTTTTAGACTCCACATCATCTTATACTTGAACATGTTTTTGTGTTTCTCCGAACACAACAAAATAAAGTTTTTAAAATAGTTCATTAAAACTGAAAACTATTGTTACGGTTTTACTAATGCAAAACTATCGTATCTATTGTTATCTCTTTTTAAAAAAACATTCAGACTTTTAATCAAAAAAGGTACAATTATGTTGAAACTGGGTTTTCCCTTGTATAGATTTTCATTAGTGCCCTGTAATGTATAACTTGAGCGTGATTTTTCAATGCTGAATAATAATTTGAAAACAGAGCTAATGAAACTACTTTAAAACGATTTATACAACAATTCATCTATTTATACAATTAAAAAAAAATTAAAACGATTTTCACAGGATATCAATACTATTAAATAAAAGATATATTCTGTTCGGTATGCTGAGGTTTTAAACACTGATAATATCCATATTCTCAATATTAAGTTGCTCAAAGACAATCAAAGAATATTTTCCCATAATAATAAGAAGTAAAAATATAAAAAACAAAAAAATGGAAAAAATATATACTTTTTTCCTTGTACATTGTTGGGAACAATTAGCTGGTGTTCGTTGTCAAGCCTTGTTTGCCATCAGCTGTTTATAATTAAGCCATGTAAGCAGTCAGCTGTTGCAGCGTTCCACTTCAACTTTCTTGGCTAAAAACTCATCTAATGAAATTGTGATTTTTTTTCATTGTGAGACAAAATTAGTTTATTTATACACTTAGAGGGAATCGAGTCAAACAAGGTAGTTGATAATATATTTAATTTAATGTTGTGAGGATTCGAATTTCGAATAGATTTAACAAAAAAATGAAACTTTATGCCCAAGATACTTAGTAAATCCATCTCATTGTTTTCAAATTTCATACATTTATCTCTCATGTAGACAAGCTTACAATGTGTACTGCAGGAAATGAAATAAAACAAAAAACCAATGTATTCTAAAAAGTGCTATCCGTTCCATATAACTTAATAAATATTTCACAAGTGCTGTATGGTAAAAAGTCGTAAAATATTCATAAATGTTCTAAGAATATAATTAAGAATACAAAATAAGATTGGAAATAAATAATGTGTTAGCAAAATAGTAGAGGTATATATTGTAGTCCCACAGAAATATAAATAAAAAACCTGTTTTATGAAAAAAAGTTTAGGAACATCAGCCTATTTTTATGTTCTGTATCCCGAGCGCTTGATAGTAAAACCTCTCCCTCAACACTGACTCACAAATCGTCTAACCCTTGTATATTTATTGTCTGCAGTCCTACAAAAGAGTCTCTTCGAATCATTTGTCCAAATCGTTGCTTAGATTTCCTTTCCTCCAATACAGAGAGAGATCTTTGGAACCGATAAAACATCTCAATTTGTTTACTCATTTTTATATGTTTGTCTTTTCCTTGTTCGTTATAGGAAATAGTAAAATTTGCAAATTATTTTTTCCCCATAATTTAAAATCAATGTTAAAAGATCCGTACTGTTATGTATCAAACTAGTCTTTTCCTCTTACAAAATTAACCATTTCAATGCGTATGAGTTTAAAATGAGTAAATCTGTTATGATTGTACAGATGCTTTTTCATTATTCGCAGTTTGGTTTAGGATGCTTATCACTAAAAGTTTGCCCACTATCTCTCAGATTTTTTTTAATTTTCTCCCCTAGGGTTCCTTATAAACCAAAAGTTCAATGGTTGGTAAGGGCTTTCCCTGGAGGAATGGTACTTTTCATTATTTATAGATAAGAACGATACGGGTTTTATTATTTTCTCTTATGAGCAGTTTTTATCACGTTATCGTTTAGTGTACGAACATATTTTCAGAAATTATTAAATTAAAATTTCTGAAATTTAAAAAATGCAGAAATTATTAAAATTTTGCATTTTTCTTCCGGCCACATTCTGCAAACTTAATTTTCATTGTTAAATTAAAAGATTAATCTTCCTACCTACTCTAAAACAGCATAAAAGAAAAGTCTTCTTGATCATATATTGAGACTATATCCACTTTTACTCGTCATGTCATTAATAATAATAATAATAATAAAAAAAATAAAATTAGTTTTATAAGATAGAGTAAGTATTTGAATTATTTCCATATATCTCACTATGTTGGAGTGTGTTTTTTTATACATATACGCACAATTTCGAAGCTATATTTCCTCGACAATACACGCTCCTCCCCCCCCCCCCCAACAAAACACCCCTTCTCTTAAATCCACCAAGAGTGGTGGTCAGCCAGTGTAATGAGATTGTTGTATTTAATGGAGGGATTTTCGGATGGGAAGAGGGAGTGGGAATTGCGGATATATTTGGGGACTGCTAATTTCTGTCCCCGAGCCTCAAGCACGGGGATGGTTTGAATTGTTATGCGTTGAGTGTCGCCAATAGGAAATAAAAAGTGTTTATTTACTTGTATAGGGGATTTGCACATTATGACGCGTCCTTTAAATAGTTTTACCATTGACAATACACCTCTAGTAGACTGCTAGCCCAATGTACAAGAACAGACGCAAAGTTTTGACGTAGTTATGACATTCCTCAAAAGATAGCGCCACCAGAAAACAATGTATTCAGCCAGGGTGTAGTTGAAATATAACAATAGGTAGTTACTGAGAATCAAAAATTTAACTGTACCATATCTAAGTGACTACCACGGTTTTTTAAAATAAACCGCGTATCCATCTTTTGTTTATAAATAGAAATAATTTAGATGAATCAAGCACATTATTTTTGGCGATAAGTGTATTATTTATTCTGTCTAATTCAACAATCGCTCATTGGCGACAAGCTGCACAATACTGTTTACCGACCTCGATTTTCTGACCGCTCTCGCCAGGTAGCTCTAGCGTCTTTGCTCACATGAATCGCCATTAGGTTTTGCATCTATTTAGAATATATATAATCAATGGTTTTACTCATTCAAATTCAGATACTCCTACGTCCTACATTATAGGGTGTTTGGAGTTTTATTTATTTTTCACCGTCCCAACTTTAAATAACATGTTTAGTGAACTTTTATCTGTTTTTAAATTGTCTCTTTTTTATTGCTTTAAGCCTTATATCCTATGTAAGTTCGACAGTGCTTTAACAACGTATAAACGAATCAATGAATCATTGAACGTATATAATCATTAGTGTATTTTTTTGTGGTCTTATGCAAGAAGGCTAATGTAGTTCGTTTTGGGATTTGCATAAGAAAGAGCGTTGCAGTTATTAGCATCACCTTAGTCGTAAATAACTATACATTTACAAGGGAGATTTTATATCCTCTAGCCAGGAAGTAGAAAAGTTACAAAGGTCAAGGACGTTTTTTACAGATTTATTATAAATTGCTTCCAATGTAAAAGTTTTTGATTGTTTTATTTCCGTATAAAGCAACCGGAGTTGAAACGTCGTAAGTGTTTGATTACAATACAGAGGAATAAATTTCTGACTGTAGAAAAGTTTTTTATTGCAGAAATGCCACCCAGTTTGATTCCATTGGTATAATTGAATTGCCAAACTTATTTGTTGTTTGGGAGAAAGAGAATAACATGTCATTGGTCTTTTTTCCGAGGTTTAAAAAGTAATGGAAAATACTGTTGCGAAATGTGTTTTTCACCTGGACAATCGTATATAAATTTTCTTTTTTCTACTCTTGCTATAGTTATTAGAATTCTGAAATTTGCCTTTTTTGTCCACTGTACACTTTTTTCGACGATTCTTCCATCAGGAGATCTAAAAGTAAACTAGAGAGAAGCGAAAGTAATGATGTTACATACAGATGTCATATTAATTAGCATGACTTTTTCAACAGCTGCAAATTTGAACTTATTATTCCCAGCCCACTGGTTTTTAATATTTAATCACAGGAGGGTGAATCAAAGACACAAAGCATCAATTGAAGAAACGCGCCAAATGGCAACGTTGCCAGTTGTGGCAGTGTGTGCCAAAGCAACACAATCGAGAATATTAGTACTATTCGCGCATTATATTTCCGACTGTGGCTGAGTCAGCCGGTTTCGAGGTGGTGGGAAGGGGGCATTTTTCTGAAAACATTGCTCTAAAACACCGCTGTTTGTCAAACGATGTAATTACAAATATCATATGTTGAAAATTTAATATACGGTAAATAGTGTAGTAGCCAACTGTACTATAAAATCTTAGCAAATCTCAACGAATCTTTAAGAACACCCAACACACTTTGAAGCCTGAATGGTTGGTTCAGTAACAATTTAACGGGGACAGGGCGAGAGCGTGTTGATATTAATGATCTAAAACTGCATCAATAATGTTGTCAACACGTCACCGTGGGTATAATGGGCTGGATTGATGATGGAACATACACAGGCAGCACAGGCGACGCTAGGGCCTATTTAGTGTGTTGGGTGTGGCTGTGGTGGCAGTATTAGTTTAATTGCACCATTACAGTCTCATAGGCTAGCACCATCGACCACATAGTACAATAGACGGAGCACTAGAAACCGCGAATTGAAGCCTAATTTGCTTCTAGACCCTATGCATGGAAAAAATAAAGTACGTAAAAAATTACAAATATGGTATCAAATTATATGTCTGAATCTCAGAATCACTATAGTACCAAATATAAATGGCTTACAGGTAGTTTACACATCGTAAACACTGATAACCTAGAAGCTTGTCCTGACATTTTTTGAAAGAAGCTGCCGCCACGGAATACACCCGTAACGTTCCTGTGATGTGTAAACTGCTTCTAAACCATTTATAATTGGTACCATAGTAATTTTAAGATTCAGGCCTTTAATTTGATACCAAATTTGTATTTTTTTAGTCGACTATATTTTTAGGGTAAAAGTTTAGGATTGACTTTGTTTTTATGCAGGCGCCGCAAGGATAAACTCTCCCGCAGTAACTAAGTTATCGACCAAACTACGTCTGCTAATTTTTTCAAAAAATATGATTTGAAAAATTCAACTCTTTAGCAACAATTTCCTCCGTTTTTTATTTTGCCTGAACAAAAAATAAAAAAAGTAGTAGCCGGCTACTTTTTTCATGTCATGTTTTAAAGTTGAATAAAACCTTGTAATTTTATATCATTTTTTTAAATATAAAAAAATTATTTTCGAAATATGATTGGTACTATTATGGTTCCAAACTAAAGGACTCTTCACATGCAAAATTTCAACCTTAAGCCTCAACGCTAAATGGTATAAACTACAGTTTATACCATTTAGAGTTATTTGAGTTATTTGAAACATGAGCACTGTCAGATTACGCGGTTTTAAGCGCCGTTTTATGTTTCTATACCCAGACAATATGGCGGCCCAGGCCTCACTTGCTGTAATGCAAGTAAGGTAGCTATGCTCCGTCTATTGCTACTATGTGGTCGCTGGCTAGCACTGACTTAAAACCATAAAATACCATATGCCAAGTTCATCGGCATTTTATGCTGGGAGGTGAGGCTGGTGCGAAATAGTAGTTTTCATCACTAGGAGCGAAAGTGGCTCTTTTTAGTACGAGATCGTGATTTACAGGCGAGGCGCAGCCGAGCTTGGAAATGCGATCGAGTACCAAGGAGACACTTTTGCTCCGTGTGGTGAACAAATATTTTCATCATTATGTATATATAACCATTTAATCGTTAAAAAATTAGCTACATAATTTTGAGGTTATCCAAAATAGTCAACGTCATTTACACATCTATTAGTTGTTTACAAACACAAGTTAAGAAATCGTTCAACCTTTCAAACGTAACATAAACAAATTTTGACATTAAAGTACGGCAAAATTCACCATATTTTTTCAGGACTCCTATTCGAAGTGATCCAAAAACGATCATTTTGCGTACGATTTAGAGAACTAAAAAAGGCTGTTTTCCGGACAGTATGATGAAAATATATTTTTTCCTAATTAATCTGTGACCTTCTTTATGAAGAAAGTGCCAGTCCTCAAAACAGAGGGAATACTACTGTTGGCTATGTGTTAAATACGAAAGGGGTTTATTATGATTTACTCAACTCCCACAGTTCTGGACCGATTTCAATAACTTGGTTCTCATTTGAATGAGTTCCGCGTAAAGTTTTTTGGGAATCAAATTTTATGAAGGTGTTACTTAAGGCAAAAGCTAGCAAAAGCAGATTATACGAAATATTTCTACAAAACTTGATGAAAAATATGCAAGACTAGCAGATACACCCGCAGCTTCGCCCGCTGAAAAAATTACTAATTTTTAATCAACTCATATTACGCTATGAGCAATTCTTAGGAATAATTATCAAATTGACTGATTTGAGTTGTGGGCCATTGGCGTACAATTTCACCCTTAAGGTCAGCTATTAATTCCAGCCTAGATTGAAGTGAGAAGGTGTCTCACTTGGTGTCTCTAAACATTTTCCCTCATGATTAGCAAATAGTATGAATTAGCTTTCTCCCATTTGTCAATGCAGAGAATGAGAAATAAACCGGGATATAAAACAAAAATTACGTTAAGGGCGGCTTTTCGACTAAACATCGATATGAATTTAGTACTTTTTTGAAAATAGGCCGAAAACTGTAAAAAAGTAGACGGTAGGCCTAAGTGCCTTGGCCAAAAACATATTTCCCAAACCTTTCTCAATCACATTGAAGATCGGGTCTCTAACCTATAGATAAGGCAAAATTATTGTTGTAATTGTATATTTTTGTAATTTAAATCTTCATCACCTAGTTAATTTCAATTTTGAAACTCCGTTTCTAGTGGATATACATATACTCGAAATGAAATTAAATGGCATACTTTTTCTATCCCCTGAAAATATTGTATAGCCCTTCCATCTATAGTTTTAAAAACTGAAATAGCCGCCTTTTGGATTTCATAATAGGCTTAAACTTTATTTTAGCCATCAGAGAGAGAAACTTTTAAAAACCTTTTCATTATTCGCATCTACTGTCTATAAAGAATATTTGTGTCAAGTTTCATGACCCAAACTCTTGTAGTTGATGAGAAAATCAGCTATGAAAGCTAAAAATGGCCGCCATTTTGAATTTCATAATATACCACATTCAAGCCCTTTGAGAGAAAATATTGCAAAATCCTTTCTTAGTACGCATCTAGAGCCTGTAAAGAATATTTGTGCCAAGTTTCATTGTTCAAGGTCTTATAGTTTTTGAGAAACTGTGATCAGTCAGTCAGTCAGTCAGTCAGTCAGTCAATGGGTTTTGGCTTTTATATATATAGATAGTGAGGGTATTGTAAGTTTGAAACCTAGAGTCCTCCTCCCACTTTACTTCGCGCTTTACTTTGTCAATAGAAAGTACACAACTACATAATTTGTAGTTTGAGTAAGTCTGGGTAAGTTTTGGAGACGAATAATGTGTTTTAGGTGCGTCAGGGCTTTGTTCTCACTCTGATAAAGACATACAGTCTAATATAACACATCAAATAGAATATTTTCTTAAAATAATCCAAAATAAATTGTTTGCCGGTTATGTACACAGACCCCAAAGCGATATGTTTTTGTTCACTCAAATATGGCCAGTGTAGGGCCCTCCCTACAGCACTGCGCATATTGTAGACTCTTCTGGTCCATTGGTCCAGCAAGGGAGGGGATGGATCAAACGCCGGCTGGACCCCCAATAACTACACATTAGGGGATATTGTTTATGAGGTGTAAACAACCCCCTGCATTGCCGTTGTGAGGAGGATTGGTGATGAAGTTTATTAAAAACATATGTTAGATAAACAAATAATGTGACGAGGATTGTGATGAAATTGATTAAAAAGATATATTTGATAACAGACATTTATTTTCTTTCCGATGTCTCAAGTAAATAAGGAACATTTAAAAATTTAAATATTTTGGTGGGTATATTTTTGTATTTGTTGATAAAAAAATATATGTAAACAAACGCTGTTTTAAAAAGATTTTTATGATTTTATTTAGGAATTCAGTTTATTTTTTAAAAACAGAGGCCAATATGAGCCAATAAACATTACTATTCTTCATAAGTATCGTGCTCAACCTCAGTTACAGGGTTACCGACCCAACCATATACCGGTTATCTTATACAACTTTCAACTAAGTAATAATTAACGAGTTAATAATTATTTGCAAAAAAGTGTAACTAAAGTCTCCTTGTTTCTGAATTGTCATGTCATACACATCATTCAAGGTATGGTGACGGGGAACTGACTAACGGAGTTGCTCTGTTATAATACGGTAATCTTTTTTTCATCATACTGTCCCGAAAACAGCCGTTTTTAGTTCTCTAAATCGTACGCAAAATGATCGTTTATCTACGACCATTGCAATAAGCACCAATTATGGTATTACAATAAACATTATAATGATATACAATAAGACACCAAAAACCAAGCAGTACTCTAATGACGACTTTAGAGTACTGGAGTCACTTTAGAGTACTGGTTCTAGACCAATGAGAGCTCGGCATTTGACGGAAGTAGTGTCATAATAACAATTACGCAATTCGCACATCAGCTGATTGTTGCATTACGATTCATGTTTGAGTTTACTTATACCATCAGCTGATTGTTCCACAACGATTCATGGTTCAGTCTGCTTATTTGCCTAACCTCAAATTTTAATTGACCTATTCCTTTGGGGGAAATTTTGTCGTATATTGTTGGTCGTAGATAAAATAGTGTATGCAACGATTGTATTATGCCTTTAAGCCACTCGTGAGATATTTAGAACACTCGCTTCGCTCGTGTTCTAACTTACATCTCACTCGTGGCTTAAAGGCATTCATTACACAATCGTTGCATAAACTACTATTTTGAATCACTTCGAATAGGAGTACTGAAAAAAAACATATGGTAAATTTTGCCGCACTCTAATGTCAAAATTTGTTTATGCTACGTTTGAAAGGTTGAAGGATTTCTTAACTTGTGTTTGTACACAACTAACAGATGTGTAAAAGACGATGACTATTTTGGATAACCTCAAAATTATGTAGTCTAATTTTTTAACGATTAATGGTTATTTATATTTAATGATGAAAATAGTTGTTCATCACACGGAGCAAAAGTGTCTCCTTGGTACTCGATCGCATTTCCAAGCTTGGCTGCGCCTCGCCTGTAAATTACGATCTCGTACCAAAAAGAGCCACTTTCGCTCCTATTAATGAAAACTACTATTGTTTAAACTGCGTTTAAAGCAAATTTGTTTACTCTCATTTACAAAACCTATCTAATGGTACATTTCAATTATATATAAATACGTCAGTAATTCATCCGCAATTGTTTAAAAGTAATTTCAGTAATAAAATGTCTGTATTTGATTATTTATTCGCTCTATAAAACTACGTCCGACAAAGAAATTCTATAGTGTATTTTTCTCTTTATTCCTGCAATACAAATTGTATTGAAATATGTTTCATAAGGCGTAATAATGCACACCATGACTGAAACATTCAAGAAAAAACGAACATAAATTGAGAAATTTTCTTCGATATCGAAAGGCAGACAATATAGAGAGCTATTTATACTCGAATCACTTGTATTCTGATGTTTTGTAGAACGACAGATCAGATATCAGAGGGTTAGACGATTTGTGAGCTAAAAAGGGGAAGAATATATGAGTTATGCTCACTTGTAACCATGCGTAGATATAAAATTCGATTAGTTGATTTAATCTTACACATTTCATACGGTTGTATTAGCTTCATAAATGATATTGTTGGATTATGTTTACTTGCTATTTCGAATCTAAACAAAAACTGTTCAATTGGCAGCAAATCATTATAATTTTACTCTCAATTGGCTGGGAAGAAAAATTATCATATTGGAACAACAAAAAATTATCATTGACCAAGCTAATTGACTAAGCTTAATTTCTTGTTAAGCTTTTCACTCTTGACGAACATAAAATTTTATAATCATAAAATTGTTTTTATTCAATGAATAAAAATATGATAAATCATCAAGTTTGACCTAGCAGATTCAACCTAATTTGTACCTAGAAAATCTAAGCACAATATTCTTTATATTAATTTTTAAACGTGTTTTTGCACGAAAAACAATTTATTTTCAAAGAGCCAGAGCCAAAACCAACCGATTCGAACTCATATAGCGGGAACCGTTCTATGGCACTAAACCTGAACCTGCATCAGAAGTTGCTGACTGAATAATTCTCCTTTTGATATGTATCTTTAAAGTATAGTTAACTTCCTCTGACTAGACTTCTCTACATTTGCTAATTTTTTACAAAATTTAACCAAACGCTCTATTAGCATACTTGTTTTTATCTAAGTTGACATGTTTTAAAACAAAAGACAAACTTTGTCTAGGGTAGTAAAATGAAGATGCTGGCAAAACCGTCTAACTGTTTTTACTTAGATTTATTATTTGGAGTATTATACATTAACTACGATGTAGCTTCAATCCAGGAATTTCTATATATAATCTTAAACTTCATTTTTAATTGTTTCATGATAATTACCTTGGAGTTCAACACGTTTAGTTGTTTATTTAAAATTCACAGAATGTAAACATAGTAAGTGTAAGTATTTATTTTAAGTTCCTTATATTGGATCTGTTTTTTCCTAACTTATAGTGTTGCAGTGAGTCAGAGGGTCTTTTAATTGTTGTATTTAAATAGGCATTTTATATCTGCACGACCTCTTTGGCTACCAAATGGAGATTCAATATAAAAATCCTTGGTTCTTAAAAAAATAGTTATTTTACCAACTATTTGTATTTATAGATAGATAGATAGATATTTGTATCTTGACTTCCAAAATAATTGAATTTTATATATTTTAACCCCGTCCTGTATTAAATCAAAAGTAAGTTTAAAGATATGTTTTTCCTGAAACCCTTACATTTCGAGTGTTTTATGGTCCAAGTTTAATTGAAAAGCCGCCCCAATGGGCCATTGCCTTATCTGCCGAGGCCAGTGGGGGGAGTCGCTTCATGGGGTGGTTTTGTACCTTTGGTTTACATTCTATTCAAGTACATGATATAATACAACTCGAATGAAAAACATAACATTTTCTATTTGGATCCCATGTACATATGACTGCCTGTTTATTATTACTTTTATTTTTTAAAGTAACTCATGACTGAAAACTTTTACTTCTTCCTTCAATTAGGCACCCAGACTTAAAAGGACAACAATTTGAAAGTCAATAATCGCAGTTTAAAGTTTATTAAAAAAGAAATTAAATATTAAATGAGTTATTAAATGTGAAATTTTGCAAAACTTTGATTGGCAACAGTTTTGTCTTCGTAATCCTTAGGGATTGATTTTGATTTTAATTCCTTTGATTTTTATGGCATTCTACTCAAACACATATTGATTTGATGAAAATATCAAATCTGCTCATATTTAAGGGTTTTCTTCTCCCTCTTTCAAGGAGACTTCTTCTCATCCCCCGGTGGAGAAAGATCAGAGGTTGTCCATAAAATAGTAGTTTTTGTTAAGGAAATGTTATCTACGTTTTCAGTTTCATCCTTAATATTAAAAATTACTCATATTTCCCGGGAGATTTTGATCACTCGTGGTATTTTAACTAGAAAAAGATTTAGTAATATAAGAATAAACACATCATGAGTTTATTACCCAACATGAGTACATGATTAAACAAATGTATACAACTGAGGATGTAGAACGACAATCTTATAGAATTTGTATAACACGGTGATAAAAAAAACCGACTGTGACTGTTTTTTTTTTTAACCTCAACTGCCCGTCACCATGGGCCAATAAGCCTGTGCGGCGATCTAAAGACAGCGAGGTACCGTAGCGGCAATAGTCACATAGGCCAGCCAGAAGTGACCAGAAGGGATCGAAAAATTATTGAAAATTCATGGTTCATTTATCCTTACCTAACTATTTCCCAAAATGTATTTATGTTACAGTTTAACCATCGCAGCTTTAATGTTGTTTCAAAATTTACCAATTTTTTACAAAAAAATTATTTCAGTAATTAAAACGTAAATAAACAACACTATTTACCACCAGTCAACCCCCAATCGTTCGAAAATCTTAGTACTCAGGCTACAGTAAACCTCTAACTTCACTTAGACAGACAATATTCCCACTTGTCTGAAAGAGAGGATAAATCAGAGAATCTTTCCACCGAATGAAATATTTTGCCATTCAAATAAATGCTAATGGAGAAAAGCCAGTGCAGGTGACTCCTCCACAAAAACTGCTTAAGTCTTCAGCAGTCGACTGACTTTATCATACAACTTGTAAATGTCAATACCTTTGAAAAGCTTTATGTTACTTTCACGAAACCTTCAATCAAAAAAATCAATCATCTTAGTCTCTGGATTGCTTTTATACGATTAATTAGCAATGTAAGGTCTCATCCTTATATATTAGGATTTTTAAGGTAAAAACTTACATTATGTAATTAACAAAAATATATTTTTTACTGTTCTTTTAAAACTTTCCTGACGAAGAATATAATAATTAAGAATTTCGTTTAGTTAGTAAATATTGTGACTTTACACATTTTCCTATATCAAATTAGTGGCACATTCATTGCACAGTCAAGTGTTTACGAATGCCACTTTCTATTTCATTTAAAAAACTTCGATACCTTTTAGCTTACTTAATTCATTATAAATCTTAGTCTGTTACAGCTTGACCCAGTTTTTAGTCTTATAAAGCGCAGTATCTAAGAGGTTTTTCAAACGTTATCCAAACGAAAATTAGTGCCCAAAAACATTTGTGAAATAAAAGAAGGAATACTAAGGAATAAATAAAAATGTGAGATTTTGCATTGAATAAAGAGTTCCTTACAATGCAAGATTAATGTAACATAATAGAAGACGACTAATCAAACATAAATTAACGTAATCACACATAGCACCAGAATTGCATAACGAACCCGAGTGTTTTGTGAGTGAAAATTGCATGACGAGTTAAAGTTTGTGCCGTGTCAAGATTTTCTGGCTTCGCTTTGGTAAGCTCCTAAACGTTTTCATTTATCTTTTTTTTCAATTTGTCAAGATTGGGTCACTTACTATACTTCATCATCTTAGTTTACAATAATATATTGATCTGCCTTGTGTTAGGACAATGGTCAGTAATTTACACACGTTCATTCCCCCCCTTTCCCGACCCTCCGAAAATCCGTCCCTTAAACAACAACAATCCAATTACCATTGTTGTCCGGCCGCCGTTTACGGATTTTAAGGCTGCAGTAGACATGTGAGGCTGGGGTAAATACGTTTTTCAAACAATTACGCCCTGTTTGGAAATGCTTGTCCCGAAAGGGTAAAAAACATGTTTGTTACTTGTGTAAAAGGCGTTTTTCGTTGAAAAATTTCGTCTCGAATACGTATACATTAATTTTTGTAAATATTTGTATATGTATCAAATTTACTCATACGGGAGTATTCAAGAAATAAAGTTAATTTTAGATCATTTAGCCTATTCAAATGACTAAAAATATACAAATGAGCTGATAGATCCGGTACAGAACACAGCTCTATAACTTTCAAATATTTTTACTCCTAATAACTAAGGTAAAAATAAAACTTCTAACAACTAGCTACTTCCCTGCATACAATAGACGGATTCGAAATTACTAAAAGAGCTGTTCACTTCGTCTATTTATTCGCAGAAAAAATCAATGCCGATTTGCTTTCAATTCAGTGGTGGTTTTGCAAAAAAAATAATAGGAAATGAGCGCAGAAAAAAATAAGTTTATTGATTTTTCACTGAAAGGGAAAAATAAACATGAAAATAAAATAACTCTAAAATGTATAAAGTGTTTGACTAATGGTGGGGATTGTAGTAAGTTTTGTGTTGAAGTAGGGAGGGTGTCAAGCATAAAATATTTGGGGGTAACACTAGATGAAATGTTAAATTGGAAAGCTCACATATCTAATCTTAAAAAAATAAATAAATAACACACTCAGATTATTTTATTTCGTTCGAGGTATGTGTAAAGAGAATTTGATGAGATCACTTTACCTCTCGTTGGTACATAGCAGATTGGAATATGGAATAGTAAGTTGGGGAGGTACATATGTAACAAATTTAAAGGCAATATATACCATTCAAAAGCACTTCATTAGACTGGTAACAAAAAGTAATAAATTTGAAAGATCACTTCCAATTTTTTGTTCCTTGAAAGTACTTTCGTTAAGATACTAATATGTATACAAGGTTCTCAAGATTTTTTTATGTAAAAAGTAGAAATTGTAGGGAAAATAAGGAATTCAAAGTTAAATTAAGAAATTTCAGAAATGTTTTTGTACCAAAGCCATCTAATACGTATTTTACCAAGTCCTACAGTTATCTTGCACCAAGACTATACAATAAATTACCTGTTTACATTAAAGAATGTAATAATATAAATATTTCTCTAAAAATGCTGAGGATGTGGTTATTTACTGTACAGGACATTGAAGAACTGCTATTTCACATTGATGTCTGATACATGACTGTTGCTGGAACTTAATAGTATTTACAAGGATTTTGTTTGTTTTATTTTACTGTTTTTATTGTGTGTCATTTTAGTAGTTTTTTTTGTTTGTTTCTATACTTTTAATAATATGGTTGTTTCTGTTGGGAAGAAATGTATCATTGTAAAAAGGCTCTCAGATTGTATATGATGAATATTTACATTTTTATCTTACTGTTGTTACAATTTAGATAGTTTGGAAGAGTTGTAATTTAATTTTATGATTTATTTAGTTAATTGTGATTATGACTTAGTATACTTTTATGTTAATGATAAGCAATTTTTGTTGTTGTTAAACAGCTGCCATTTAGATTTTATTAGTTGTTAAGTGCCAATAAAGCCTCCGAACAGGCTAAACGCCTTGGAGGAATAATTATTTCTCTGTTACATCTAGAAAGGTCAGACTTGGCATCTTAAAGTGAATTTAACTGTAATTGTGATATTTGTACCTTTTGTATTTGTATCTATGAGCAAAAATGTAATGAACTGTAATTGGAGAAATAAATTCTTTCTTTCTTTTCTTTCTTTTCTTTTCTTATTAAACTGTGCAAGGAAGCAGCTGTTTCAATAATTTCGAAACTCTTAATTACATGACACCGAGTATATAGGCATTTTCAGATGTTAAACTGAAAGGCGTTAATTCTTGCAAAATATTAAATTTGAATCGTGGTAGTCATTAACTGAATTAAAGGAATTTTCTGTAGGAAGTAGTGCTTACATGTCAGGACAACTGGATATAAATAAAATAAAAGACGTTTTACAACATTTATAATATATTTACACCTCATACTATACTCATATTCAATACAGTAAAGATATTGTTACACCAAACTATAGTCACCGAAATATACGGTATTTCGATTAGTCACACCAATCAACAAGAGAGACTTTCAGCATCAAATTGGCGCCTTTATTATATACCTTGATACCGGCGGCCTTTTGGTCGCCGGGTCTCTCATTGGGCCTGATGCAGAAAATCGGACATTTATTTCAATCTTTTATATAAATTTACCGTTTTGTAAGTAAGTAGAGTAAAAGTGTAAATATATTTTATGAGTATTGTAGGAGTCTGGAAAACTATACTTACGTAGAAGACTATGTCTTGGGCAAAAATACCTGCAACAAACAAAATTTGAGTTTGAAAGAGGTTATAAATTTATGTCTCTTTTGTACATTAGGTCATCATTATTTCTGTTTTATGAGTGAACCAGAAAAATCAATACAACATTTAAACGTAAAAACAACTTCACACAATAGTACATAACCAGGTTTAATGAAAAAAGGCTAAATCTATTATTAAAAATAATTTTATTATTGAAGAAAAGAATATTTAATTAATATAAGTATCGGATAAATTTAAAGAAATTACCAAGGTTTAAAGAAGACAGGAGAGAAAAACCCATGAATTAGACATCCCCATACTCATAAAAAACTTCATGGCGCCAGATAAGAAGGAAAAATGTGGATTTTTTTAGAGGATAAAATCAGGACACTGGAACCGAGACTGAAATGAGTTGTTTGAATCGCTTCGGCCCAGTCTGTCAGAACAATTGAGGATCGTAGTCCTACCCTCATATATATTAATGAGCTGGGAACCTCCCCATAATTTTGTACTTGCCTCCGGCAGAAGTATCACAAGTTTTAGGTTTTGTGGGATTTTGGGGGGAGTTCAACAATAACAAGGGGGAGTACAACGATCATACCATACGAAACGATGTAAATGACAGAATAAAATGCTCGTTTAACCGATTGCGACGATATTTGTCAGTTTAAACACTTTTTAAATGGCTTACTAAGACTCTGAAAGGTTTTTAAATTGATTTCGACGTAAATTCAGGCCTACTACTTTAGCAAGGGCGAGTAATAAATTATTAATAATCATAACTGCATGAGGTAAAATTGTAAATAGTAGTTTATAAGCATGCCATTAAAACCAAGGGTATGAAACAATCGTTTTGATCTCATCTAATAGACGAATGTCAGCTTCTATAACGTTTAATAATGAGGCAGTCGAAAATCTGTCTTTGAATCAAACCTTAAATCTTTTACGCAGTTTAGAGTGAGGGTTCCAATATATCAGCTCAAGGGCACCGACCGAATTAGCGGCTGAAACAAAGCCTAATTTTTATTCCAGTCAAGATCAAGGTTAATATTTCTGCCTCGAATTTATCTTTGTCTCATTTGCATTTCTTCAGACCCAAGATGTCTTTCTCACTGGTTTATTGAAGTACAAAGGTTTACAAGTATAACAGTAAAAAAGCCATTGTATTGGTTATCCTTACTCTGACAAGACTAAATAGACATTGGTTCTATACATTTAACTGACATTTTCAACTGGTGTTTGGATTTTTTTGAAATTTATCCAATGTTATATATTATGGATGTGTTTCACTCAACTAAAACCTTCATTATTTACTACAAAAGCTTTTGTCACTCATCTGGAACAATTCTAATTCATTCCTTTATTTTTTTATTACTATTGATTGGAAAAGTTTCTATGTAAAATGAACGAAGCGACGAGAGGGAAAGAAAGCAAATTTCAGAATCCAGACAAATGTAGACCTAAAGCCTGGTCCACACGCTACGATATATTGCACCAATCTGATCGTTATCGACCACATCGTAACGATGATCGGAGCGTGTGGACGGGAGATCGTTGCGATATGTCGGAGTTGGACGGTTGATGAAAAAATTTCATCAATCTGGCAACGATATCGTAAGGTTGCAACGACAGGTTGGAGCGTGTGGACATTGCTCCAACTTATCGCAGCGATCACCCGTCCAAAACAGTAAACAAACAGTGAGTGTTCCATGGTTGTGAATCCCATACACTTTAAAGTGCGCCCTGTAGCAAGATACCTGAGTGTGGTGGTCAGTCGCTCATGGGGGGACATTGATTTTCGCATAACTGTATCCTGTTTTTTTATCAGAGGAGAAACTAAGTTTAGCAATTCAACGTAGGAGTCTTCTGTCATTCTCAAATAGTTTCGCCATTCGTTCGGTTCATCCCTCAATTCCCTCAGCAGTCTCACATGCGAAAACTGGCTTCTCTTGAGAAGCCAAGAACGACACCACTTACTTCTTGGTTTGCGTCGTCCCTTTCTCGCTACTCTCACCAAACATATTACATAAAGTGACCACAACAGTGCTTCTTCCATCTTGATCACAACTGAGGAAAAACCGGGAAAAACAAACAAATGGCGAAGGAAGTTGGTGCTAAAATCGTTGCGTGTGGACCCAACGTCAATCATCAATTTATCGCACCAATTTGTTGGTGCAATCAGATCGGTGCAATTTATCGTAGCGTGTGGACCCGCCTTAATGAATGTACAGTATCACAACTAAAGAAATGGTTAATGCGTAAACCCCCCCCCCCCCTATATCGTAAATATTGACCCGTTCATGTTTCTTGGAAGATCCCTGCCTTCACTTATCCATTCACCGTTTAATTTTATGGTTATTACAAGAGGTGAACGTAGGCTACGACACGACAGTGGCAGTTAGCGTTCATACAACTCATCTTCAGGTTATACATTCACAAATTATAACTCAGTGAGCAATGTCACGTTATTTTAGAGGAGACAGGATCGCTGTGATTCTAGAAAAAAAGACACCATAGTTTTACTGGACGATGGTTGTAAATAGCCTTCGAAATTAAATTTATTATTCTAAAAT
This sequence comes from Flexamia atlantica, assembly GCA_035578135.1. Classification (NCBI taxonomy): domain Eukaryota; kingdom Metazoa; phylum Arthropoda; class Insecta; order Hemiptera; family Cicadellidae; genus Flexamia; species Flexamia atlantica. Next base: position 1,629,566 of record JAQJVK010000033.1, read on the forward strand.
GTTATGTCACCAGATACACTAACAATTATTTTCTTTGTTTAAAATTAAATAAATAAGTTCAATACACAAATGATTAACATTGAAGATAAGAATAACATTCACTAAAAAACATAGTTACATTTAATGCAAGTACTAGAGGCCTCATGCACAAATTGCGCATTTTTATATCATTTCTGTTTTTTTTTTAGAAACTCGCCTACAGTTAAAATAAATTGTATGGCTTCAAACTCGCCTTTATTAACCAAATTAACCTTTTCAATTGAAATTCAAAGACCTCACCTAACTAAACAAAGGCCTGACTGAACAAAACACTCACAATTTTTATTTATCGCCCTTGCACTGTTTTCTATTTTGGTTGTCTTCTCGCACAACAGTAGGATAACGGAATTTTTCTAGGAAGCTCATGTGCAAATTGCTCATGTTAATATTTGCTCTAGTGTTCAATTAGGCTTTTTCTCTCAGGAGTTCTATGATCTTACCGAAGGTTGCATATATTTTCCTTAATCACATCGAGTAGTTTTTCTCTATGCCTTCTTCTACTTTATGTTTCAGGGTTCAGTCTGCAATATATTTATAATCTAACGATCATGGATTTTCACCATAAAAATGATTTACCTACCTCAATTTGGCTAAAATTGTCAATGAAAGTGGCCAAAATTCATTTTTCTAACCTGCGTTGGATTTTGTTTACATTAGCATTCAATCTTTTTTTGTTTAAAATGTGACTGGTTAGAAATTTGTCTCAAGGTAATCAGCTGTTAAACTACGATCACATTTTAAAACCGTTATAACGCAAGTTGGTCAGCACTGGGGCGTTGAAAGCGCTATGAATAAATTAAATAAATTTGAAGCCGAAAAAAATGCCTATTCTAACTATCTGTCGCAGGTGCACTACATTTTAAGCTTTAAAATGACACCTCAATCATAAAAATCGGTTCAGTAGGACGCCTGAAAAAGGGATCTAAAAGAAAAAAAATCTTATTGTATTAAGTATATAGATATTAGAGGTATATTTTTTATAAATGTTTTCCTTTCCGAAAATTGAATCTACATAATAACTTATTGTCACACAAATAAATACCAAATTTTATCAAAATCGGTTCGTAAATAACGAAGATATCGATTTTTAAATATTTGCAGTAAGAACAACATTGGACAACGTATTGCGTTTACCACCGTACTAGAATATCAATTATCTCCGCAACCAGTTGACAAAGACTAATGATTTAAAATACTAGATTATTTAGTTTTTAAAGTAAAGTTTAATGGTTGTAAGTATATTTTCTTTAAAAGTTACGGATTTTGTGAAATTTGAAAAATATGAATTTGTTAGCACTTAAACCCCCATAACGTCTGAACCTATGTGGGTGGTGTCATTTTTTTGTCATCTTAAGCACTAAAAACCATGATTTTTTTTATCAAAATCGTTAAAGCAGTTTTTGGGAAATTTGGATTTTTTGTCATTTTTTATGGGTTTTTATGGGGTAAATAGACTTAAAAAATAAATGAAATTAAAATTAAAGCCTGGAGATACCACGGTTTTATATCTAAATGGCAAATTTAATGAAAATCGGACCAACTTTTTCGTCTCTAGCTTTGTTTACACACACACACACACACACACACACACACACACACACACACACACACACACACACACACACACACACACACACACACACACACACACACACACACACACACACGTCAGTACATTAACTGTGTGGACTTGGGAAAATGTGACCAATTGAGTGGACCTTCCAATTTTTTGTGGAACCTTGTAGGTTACGTTTGAATATTACGTTTGAATTGCTCTTTTCCCGCCAACACTCGCTGATTTCAGAGTCAAATACGAAAAACAATAGTGGGGACGTCCCCATAGTTAATAGGTGCGTCTGAAAGTCCACAGACTTAATATCTATCGCCGGTGTGTGTTCTCAATGTCCACACAGGTAATGCATGTGTCTTGCCACTTGGTAGAGTCCACATAGCTATTTATTAGAGTGTAAGAATTGTCCACACAATTAATACCTGTGTGTGATTCAAGTCCTGTCAAACTTCAGTTCTGATTGTTGCGTCAACCGAGGAACACCTCTTTCTTAACAAAAGTATTGCGGATAATTTTAACGTATCTTTATATTTAAGATACGATTTTGTCAAGTCAGTCCAGTGCAGACCAAAGAAAAAACAAGTGCGGGAGTGGGCCACAGGCCACCATGGGCAATTTCGCAAGGTGAAGTGATGTAAAGTGAAAGTGAAAAATTGGATATGCCTATCACCAAGTAAATATATCAGATTTGTTTTTTAGTATATAGACATGAAATTGGACCTATCAATTAGACTTTTTATTTTATTTTATCAATTACATCTTACATGTACATTTTAATTTTTGTAGACACCTTTAACTCGAGGTGCTTCGCAATAATAACTATGGAAATTATAAATTTTTGAAGTATGTCCTTTTTGGAATTCGTAAGGAAAAACTTTTTTTATCACTCTGTATACGAAAACTGCCCGTTACAGTACAGTTGAGATGTGCGGAAACCATCGATTTCCTTACATGAAAACAAACAATAATCAGCTATTTTTCGGTACCCAAACATTGCATTTCCGTACCCAAACAAACTTTTTCGATACCCAAACAAAATTTTGCCGTACCAAAACAAAAGAAGTTCCTATTCTGACAATTCAACCCGCTGACTTTAAACTAAAATAGACAATTCAGCCGTATTGTGTTTGCTTCTAGAAAAATGACTAAATTATGAAATGTTGGATGATTTTTTGTTGGTAGGTTAGTTGTTTGCATCGTGATGAAAAGTATTGTTCACAACTCGTCACAAAAGTCCCATTTCGGGGCAAAATAGTGTAAAACACTATTTTGTGACTAGTAGTGAAATATACTATTACATTATTTATTTGTTTTTACTGTGTCCTAATATACTTTTTTCTTCTCAGAAAATACTGGCCAAGAGCGCAATAGTGTATGAGTCGTTGATTGCCTATGTTTGAAAGATAAAACTTTAATTGATATGTTTTATGTTTTTTTGTTGATAGCAATGGTATGTTTTTACAGAAATGAAACAGGGATTGGAAGGCTGGGTCAATATAGGGTTAAAGTTCCGATGGTAAAATATCAATTGTGATAATCGGATAATAATGTATCCGAATCCATCCATTGTAATAAAACCGTATACTCAGATATTCTGTTCGACGTTTATTTTGTTCAACATTTTTTATTTGAAATCGAGAAGATTCCATTGTTTTTAAAACTTTGGCGTTGGCATCATGACGCCACTCGTAAATGACACCACACCTGTTTAACCATCTTTCTGTCACTTATGTGAAATATAACACATGTTGGACACGGTATAAAAACGGCAGGTCGACCGGCAGGGTATTCTCTATTCTGTGAGCTCACAAGTAAGCAGGTAGGATTAGTGTTTGTTTCCTGCAAGGTATGTGCCGTCTGCTACTATCTTTAAATTTTATCCATTTAATTTTTAATTTTTGTTTTCGTTTGCTTTTGTGCATGGATTGTGCATGGTGTGCTTATAATTAAACATGGACTTGATTTTGCCTGTGACTGGACTTGTTATTTGTTAGAAAAACAGGATCTGATTGTTTTCTTGTATTTGACGTAGCCTATTGCATTTTTTTAATGGGCTGAACAAAATAATTTGAATTTTTTCAATTAAATTTTACTAATAACATAAAAAAGGTTTTCGGTAAATAACTATTACGAGTTATTATATATTTGAATATAAGCTATGGGTAAATAATTTTTACTAAACTACGGGTAGTCGACCAGATTTTGAAAAAGAACAGATGTTTTCGACCTAATTCTTCAACTTATATTAAAGTTGTTTGAAATAGGTTTAAGCCCAAATTTAACAAGAAAACAATTTACTCATGAAAGATAATTCATTTAAAAATATAACCTCAGTTAAGCACAGGATTGTATTAATTTTTGTGTTTTATTAAATATTCACTTTTTATATATTTTCCCAAAAAAAGTAAGTATGAAAAATAAGTTTTACAGCGGGTACAGTGCTTAAGACGGTTCCCTACCTATGGCAGTTTTAGTTTTTCTGCGACACTAGCGGTGACCTTTAGAAATGCGACCCATGATGAGCCCATGATGAATTTGTGCACTTTTTGCCGCGAAAGGCGGTGCAGGGGTGAACGCAGTGTCATTTATACTCACTACTTAAAAAAGATAAAATTGGTCAACTGCAACGCAATCTATCTTCAGATTACGTAAACATGAAGGATTTAGAAATTGCAATGAACATTCTATAGCTCTTTATCTCTGAAGTGGTAGGTTACATTAAATTTTAGTTTGAAAACTGTAGTCGCTAAACGTATGTAGGGAACCCTCTTAACATGTTATTCAATTGTGCTTAATATGGTTGAAAAGTTTATTTCAAAATTTGTATACATTGTTTAATAGGCTTCCATCCGTTCAGCAGATAAAGATGATGTTCTCTTTGACCCTTTTGGCCTCTGTGGCAGTGCTTCTTGGACTTTTTCAAAAAGGTAAATAGTACAAAAAAACCTTTAAATTGAGTATAATTTTAGAAAACAATGAATCTTTTAATCTTTTTTGAGTGAGTCGGTGGCGCAGTTGGTAGCGCACTCGGCCCCGGTTCTATGGCGGCAGCGTCGCAGGATCGAGTCCCGATGATGCCGCATACCTTTAGCAGTACTGTTCATCCTTGTGTTGTACCGGCTCACTCCTTGGGTTTGCTTGATAACTCCCACGCACAGGCCTGAGGCCCATGTAGGGGGGCAAATGCAAGGTAAAAAGAGGCCGCCACCCTCTTCAAAAAAATCAATCTTCCTAAAACGGACGTGCCATGATTGTTGGTGTGTTAGGAATTCAATCGTGGATGGCATTACCCTTACAAACACAACTGGGCCTCCTATGTAAAAACATCTAATCCTAAGATTCGTTTATCTCAAATAAACTTACTTGAAATGTCAGCAGTAGCTTCTTTTTTGCTAAAAAAACTCGCGGTTTAATTTTATTGAAAAATCGAATAATGTAAAATAGTTTTATAGCCGACAAAAATTAAGCATTGTGGCCCTACGGGTCATCTTGTAGTTAACAACGAAACTGAATGAACATATACAAATAAAAACGATTTTTGCAACCTACTGCCTTCCGATAGGAAAAATGTCATTTTGTTTATTTTGGAATAAAGATTATTATTTTACCTCAGTATGTTGGATGGATATATATGGAGTATTAAATATGTTTTTGAATGTATAATGCTACCGAATGTTTTTGGCACTTTTCTGAACTGGGAAATATTTTTTATATTGCAAAACAAGGCTCGGTTCATGAGTTTATACAAAGGTTTCATAGAATATAAATTTATTCACTCGAATAAATTACTGTCAATGGTTGTTGGTTTTGAGTCAGTTTGCTATCTTTTTTATACGTTTACTGTTTCGGAAACAAGAAATCAGCAAAAGTTAAAATTCAGTAATTTACTCAACATTTATGTAAATTAGTCATCATGTTAGTAAAATTAATATAATTCATAAGCTATAAGAAGGAATAATTGATAATTGTCCATAATCCAAAGTATAATTTTAAAATGTTGATGACCATTTACGTATTTTCAGGACTAGATTAGACTATTTCACTCAACCAGTAACCCGTTCACCGGTATTGTTGTACTAGGTTTTTGTTGCCTTCTACATCTAAATTGATATTGATAACTATCAGATTTTTTTAAGGAAGCGTTATCGTGGCAGTGCCCTCGAAAGCTTTACTTCTTACAATAAGTTAAACTTTAAAAGCAATTGCATCGGTTTATCCTAAAAATGTAATTTTAATATCCATTGGCTGTCTGCAGTATATGTAAACAGCTGTTATGATTGCTTCGTTTCAAGTTTCCGTTGTTAATTTCGTTACCATCATGACTACCCACAAGGGTACCCACAAGGATTAATGTTAATTTTGGCTGCTGGAAAATTCGTTTGTGTTCTCATCCGAATTCATCTTGCAAAATAACCTCCACATAACAATTTTTTTAAATATGATATGTCACCTATAGCATATGAAATAAATCCTGGGAGCCGTTTCTTAAGTAAAAGTGCTGGCAATCAAACATACTTGCAAACAAGTATACAATTGTAAATATAAGAGTGTAGGGTTGAAAACATGACCATGAATAATCTTCTGATGTCACAAAAAGTTAATGATAATACAGGGTGTTTTTTTTTAAGACGCAACCCATTTATAAGATTGAATAATGCACATATGAAATCGTAATGAGGATTGTTTTATCGATTTTTACATTTTATACAACCTATTATTTAAGTTTGATCACATTTAAGTTACATTATGTGCTCAAACAGTCCGTCATTGGCATTTGTATAAAGTTATGCTCTCTCCATCAAATTCCCGAACATGTGTTGCAAGGTACCTATTTGAATTTCTTGCATTAAATTTTGTTATGTTTGTTTTGAGGTGCTGAATATATCGTGAATTGTTTTCGTAGAATAATACTACTTAACATGTCTGTGGCAAATTTCATTCGAATCGGACCATTTTTACGCGAGTTATCGTGCTTAAAGACACACACATGAAAAACGCAACCCAAAACTTGATTTTATCGGTGAAGGATTATTTCCCCCCAATATCCCTGATTTAACGCCACTATATTTTTATTTTCTTTAGGGATACATACAAAGTAAGGCCTAAAAAAACAAGTCACAGCATAGCTAGCGGGAATTTGATAGAGAGAGCATAACTTCATACAAATGCCACTGGCGGATTTTTTGAGCACATAAAGTGAACTAAATGTGATCAAAATAAAATAATAGAGTGTATAAAACGTTAAGAACCATAAAAAAATACTTATTTCATATTTATATGTGAATTATTCAATCTTATAAATGGGTTGCGTTTAAAAAAAAACATCCTGTATATTGAACAATCTTTGCCAAAATCAACGCTTTAAGTGACAAGAAATTGAATTATCTTGTTGTTCAGCTGCCGCTTCTCCTTACGTTGTTGAAGATGATTTTACTGATAATACTAAACGTGCCGGTGGTTAAGATAGGTAAGTGACTAGCGTAAGTAATACATCTTTTGGGAGTTTTATCATGATTTGGATTTATAAAATATTTATCCCTACATTTGGTTTATTATTAGAGGAGTAGGTCTCGAAGCGATTTACTTCTTACCGTTACCTGAAAGAAATTCCCTAAACCTATGTTTCCCAGATGATCTATAAGTGTTTGGCTGATAATATTGTAACTAATAGCTGTATATAGAATTATTTCGCAAAAGAGCAATAGCATGAATAGCGTCCGAGTTTATGATACATTCTTATCTTAAACCACAAACAAATCTTGAATATAAAGAAGGAGGTATAAAATGTATCAATCCTAACCCCTTAAAGGAATAATTAAATTAACATACTTCCACAACCAAAAGTTATTGAAATTGTATTACCGATTACAGTTACAATGGTTTGTTTAAGAAAGGATAACAAACAATTTTAAAAGTTAAGCAATAGACCTTAAAAATAAAAGACATGGAATCCGACATCCAATACTTTTTGCAGAGCTTTTCTTAAAAAGATTTACAGATTTTACTTTTTAAACCTTTTCCGTACTCTTTTTCAACTTTTTGGTCAGAATCTGAAACCACAACTTACAATAGAAAAGCTATTTAGTGTTAAGTTCATTAAGTCTGGAAAGGTGAATCACTCTATCAGTATACAATTATAAGATGTATAAGTAAGAATGAAGCATTAATTTTTAAGTAGACATCATATTCACCGCATCAGAATTCTGTCCAGCTATCCAATTCCGCACCTCACCATACAATGCAGTACGATAATGTTAGAATGCTACTGCTTTGTCGGTGCGGCCCTTTTTCGTTAATTCACTACCACAACTTTCTTTTGTTTCAGTCAATTGACTACCACTTGATGAATGTGCATTGCTCTAAAAACTGTTCCCCGACCATTTTCATGTTCCCTGTGGTGTTCCTTTTCCTCTGAAATCCGTTATCACTGGCCTTATCTCATCTGTTAACTCTCCACGATGTTACATTTCCTATATCGTTTTAACTTTAAATGGGCATATAATTGCAGGTAAACATTTTGCATGGATAAGCGAATGTGATCAGGCTGTGTTTGGTTAGGTTAACTTAGGGGAGTTACAGATAGAAACAACATAAGCATAACTGTACACCTGTGATGACGACGCCAACGGCCTACTTCTTCCTTATCAAAACCTAACCTAACCTTTAAACTACTTTTATTTTTAACGATTTCCGTCAGTTATGTGCCCATTCACAGTTTATCTGTACGTTGTAGGAAATTTAAGATCATATGGGATATCAAACAATTTTTGTTCATCAATAATATATAACATAAAATCTGCATATTTTCCTTCACCCTTATAAAAATATTTTCCTCTTAATTAAAGGTTCTAGCTATGTGCAAACCTAGCTTTTTGATCTAACTTTCTATATCGGAACGGAAAATTAAGTTCTATTAGTGAATTATCGGAATTGCAAAAAAGTCTAGCTAGTAAATTAACGGAAGTCGATTCAACAGTGACAAGTGATTAAAATGATTTTAACCTTTTTCAGGTGCATGGGAATTTAATTATTGACACGTTTGAAGAATGGAATATCTTTCTTCTGTTATGCCTGTGTCAACGTAGATTTGAAAAAAATAAATTAAAAAGTTTACAATGTATGTTTTTTTATTTATTTCAACCATATAGTTAACACGTTACGTACACCAAATATATTGGTGTTATTTGTCTAATTTTGCATAATGACCATCCAGTTTACTCATCAGGCCTCTTTGTGGCTAAGTCAATTGTTAATAAGCAAAGTAAATAAACCAATTCGGAGTGCAAGATAGGTCAGACTTTATCCAGATCCGCAGGTGAAAAATACCATGATGTGAAATTGACTGTTCAACATTCAAGATTATCTATTAATCTACAATTTATGATTTTTTTATAAACTGTCACCGATTATCTAGAATCGCCTTTAGAAACCATAACAAACAAGTACAGATGGGCTTGGAATCAAAATCGCACAGCGCTTTCTAAGAAGCAATGCAAATAAGCTTATGCCATTGAATTTGAATCTGAAGCAGACATTCCTTCGCATTGTCCAATGTGGTTTTGAGTGACCCGGGATTGAAAGAGCTCCTAGTTGTAGTGAATCTCCAACAGAGAGCACTAATGTCACCTGTTGATTTAGGTTTCAGGAGCAGGCACTATATAATTTAGTGACACAAAATTAGCAATAGCCAATTAATTACTGATTTATGCCATATAAAATACCCCCGTTGCAGCAGACATGCATACTCAGCGAATTTCAAATGCAAAACAACATATTTCAATCCAACATAGCGAGATTTGACATGTTTTGGTAAGCTCCATAAGAATAACATGGGGATTGAGTATGCAGGTTTGCTGCTACAGGTATATTAAAACTAGGTGGTTTTAACTCAATATTTAGTAGATCTGAACTAGAAGAAGCTATTTACCAAGTTTTATCAAGATATGTTGAAAAATAACGGAGATATAGAATTTTACTTATTTCCTATAAGGTTAACATTGGGACAACGTACTTTGTTTACCACTTTCAATATCTTGATAACTAATGGACATAGAGCAGTGATTCAAAGTACTAAATTTTTGGTTTTTTTTAGCTGATTTTTTTTCAATGGTGCCAACGAAAATTCGTTAAATTTTATTTTTCTATGTAAAAAACTCATAAAACCCATTTTTGGTGGGGTGTAACCCCCTTTAACCCCCCTTCCGGTGATCCGATCGGGCTGGTTCACGAACTCGTCCGAGTGATTACCCCTTTACACGTCTGTACCAATTTTCATTAAGATTGGACCATTTTTACGGCCGCTATCGTGCTAACAGACACACACACACACATACATATATATATATATATATAAGTTCGAACGAATGGTGTTATTTGTTGCTGGTGGCCCCAAAACGAAAAGTTATCATGGTCTCGGGGTTAGGTCTTACCGTGAGACCTGCGGTAATAGCTTCTTCCCTATAGGGGAAATTCGCTAATACAAATTGTTTAAGTAAATAGCTACAATAAGGGGTTGATAGAAGCACCCTCTGTTGGAAATCAATGAAACAATGTCAACTTTCAATCCTGGGTCACCCAAAACTAGATACAGCTGGACCATATGAATGGAAGGTCTATTAATTATTTAATGTCAAAGCTTAAACTTGATTTCCAGACGGATGGATATTAACGTAATCGTGCCTCAGTCCACCCCCCTCCCTTCAACCCCTACACACATACACAGTACATGGCCACTCTTTGGTCAACTAACCAGTAATTACCGACATCAGTGGCTCTGTGTGTCCTCCAATGTAAATTGTGTTAGCTATTCAACGTCGGAACAATGTCGGCTCTCCGTGGGAAATAATGTGAACATAATCACTTCGCTGTACTATACTCCGATGGACAGTAAAAAGGCCAGACTGGGTCTTAGATAATACTGACTATGTTTTAAGGATATTTAGGTCACATTAAAAATCGTGTTGTGTTAGGTTTGACAATATCTTTCCAAAAGAATGAATCTGAAATATGAAAAATACTTGAACTCAATTTTTGCATTCAGTGTGCTCAATTCTTTAAATGGAAAAAATAACATCACATGTACTACATGTACATCACATGCACGTGGTAAGTTGTAAGATCGTAATGGTTTGAGGTTTAGGGGAAAATGTTTTACAGCTGCTGGAGGATATAAGGTTTGTTTTAAATGTTATTAATCTTCTTTCTTGTTCATTAGTTTTATTAGCTTACCTTGAAGACTTTGATTAAGTAATGATAAACTTAATTCAACTCTTTCATGATATCGCTTTTTATTCTACTTGGCAAATCTATGTTGGCCTACCATCTTATGAGTGGATTTGGGGTTTTCCCAGTATACTGGAAAAAGCTAATGAAAACTGAAACATTTTCGTTTGAAAAATAAATAAGATACATGAAATTCAACCGGTATTAACACGTTGAGTGCCAAGCGGTACGTTTGCACCGCACCGAATCTCTAACCGGGGGCCGAGCGGTGCAGGTGCACCGCTAATACACATTGTTGAACATAGCTTCCATGACGACGAGGCCTCTTATAAAAACACTATTTTCGGTATTGGCCACTTGGTAGGGTTCTAATAGTTATTTGGGTGACCTTGGTTCTAATAGTTATTTGGGTGACCTTGGTTTCTTTTTCCAGTGTCCCATTCGTGAACACAGCATTTACAAAATCGGCCGCAATGCGCGCTGCTGTGTTTGAGAGCTAGTCTTTTTCTAGCATCCCATTCGTGAACACAGCGTTTACAAAATTGGCCGCATGGGGCTGCTGTATTTTTTATGATATAGAGCGGGTTTTTTCCAGCATCCCTTTCGTGAACACAGCGTTTACAAAATTGGGCACATGGCACTCTGCTGTATTTGTTATGATTGAGAGCTGGTCTTTTTCCAGCATCCCTTTCGTGAACACAGCGTTTACAAAATTGGGCACATGGCACTCTGCTGTATTTGTTCTGATTGAGAGCTGGTCTTTTTCCAGCATCCCTTTCGTGCACCGCTGTATTGAGACGTCATAAAACGTCATAAAAACTAATTATGATCTACTTTTTTGAGTTTTTATTAGATTTCACCAATACACAATTTTATATAGTAGGTGGAATAGGCCTATATCCTATACCAGACTAGCATAGTGGCCAACCGGTGCAAATGCATCGCTTCATTATGACGCCATAAAACGTCATAAGAACTAATTATGGTCAACTTTAAAATTATCTGCAGTAACATATATAATGAAAGGAATGTGTTATTGTACTTTTTTAGGTTTGGCCCCTGGGTAGGTTTCATTGCCATAGTGGTGGCACTCAACTACGACAGTTATAAACCATAAAATGTATCTATGTAAGAGAAGTTTCAATCAACTGCTATACCAAGTGCTGCGGACATTTCTAATGAAACCCACTTAGTGTTTTCCCTTTACAATTTGCGTGCTTTGAACTCAGAAAAGTTATTTAAAATTTTACAACCTTATACTAAAGCATATTTTGTGCAAGTGTGCCAAGTACTTTTTGTCGTAATGTGTTGTATTAACACTGAGGAATTACTGACAACAAGGTACACACCCTCTCATACTAAACTGTACATCCTGATATGAAAAACACAGTACCTTTAAAAGCAACAAACTAATGGGACCTACAATAATTTGTTGTTTCTTTAATCGGTTGTATATACATAGTGTAGATTAGCGAGTTTGTTAATGGGCAAACGAAATTTGTTACTCAACCATCGAATCGTTTATAGGCGACCCCAAAGATTTGCCAGATACGTTGCAAACCACAGATTGAATCCAAATTCGAAAACGTACGCAAATCTAAAATCAAGTACAGACTGATTGTACGTCCAAATCTAAAATTAACGTACATATGCTTATGAGGATCATTGCAGCAGTATGATACAACTTGCCGTGTTACGTGACGTGTGGAGAGGTTCAGTATATGTTATATTGGCTGCGGCTGCTCGTAGACTATGGGTTTGTACATAGGAGAGGGAATGTGTTGGGATAGGGGGTGGGCTGTGAGAGGAAGGTGTCCTTGCAGAAAAAGGTTTGAATAAGTGCAATCAAGATTTTGTGAGGTTTTTTAGATTGTTTTTGTCTAAAAAACAATTAGAAAAGTGGAAAGATTTCAGAAATTTTGTAAAAATAGTCGGGACCTAAAATGCATTCAAAATTATTTTAAAAAATGATACAAGACCTATTTAATCTCACTAACTCAGCAAGTAACTACAGTAAATAGCTCTGCAAAACTTAACTGGATAAAGTTATAAAGGTACTTTGGTATTATACGGAGGCCACCCTCATACAGCGCGCTACGGCGGTTTTGTTAAAAGTTAGGTTATCATGAATATGTTAGTAAGAGTTTTCTCACTTCGTTACGAATCGAACGTTATCAAATGAGTCATACTTTCGCCTGCCAAAACCCGTTGACAGGTGATGCACACGCTCCGATCAACGGCAAGATCTGGGCCTACTTGGAGGGGATTTTGGTGGGCGAAAGTATGACTTATCTGGTATCGTTTAGTTCGTAACGTAACGAGGAAAGTCTTACTAACATATTTATGATAACCAAACCTAACATAACCGCCGCAGCGCGCTGTATAAGGGTGGCGATCGGGTGTGGACGATAGCGGCGGTGACGACGTTAACACTCAATCCTAGCTGACATCACTGCCTTCTGGGAGGCAGAACACAAATACCGTTCATCATAATTAAGCCAAATTTGGACAATAAGTCGATTAAAGTACGTTCTTCCCAATGATGTAGTTATTAGTAACACATATCCAGGTTTTCCTGGCTATGTGTTACTAATCTTGTTATGTTCTAGGTTTTCTTCCACCTGAGGACGGGATAAGATTCCAGATCCCGAAACGTCGTGAAACTTGTTTTTTACTAATCAGTGATGGCAAATGTCCGCAAAAATCCAAATACAAATACAAAATCACCATCACCGACAATGAATTTCAAACAAAGAGATGTAGTTATATTTGGTGTCCAGCAAAACAATCCCTCAAAAACAGTGGCCTCCGTATAATACCAAAGTACCGTTATAAATAATACCAATGAAGATATTTTTTAAATATCAAATATTATCAATCTAAGAAGATCCTAATTACGATAACTATACAATCAATAAATATTTTTTTCAAGGATAATGCTCAGTATAAAATCATTCATGTGGAATTTATATTTTGAAATCCTGATTTAACATTAAATAACACGCTCTCAGAGGATATTTTGCCCCGTGAAGAAGGCTCACAGCGTGAAAGGTCTGAGAAACGCGTCAAAGCCCGGAGTCAAATACTTGACATTGTTGGCGAGGGAGGTTCCGTCTGACGTAACCACCCGGGGTGGCGAGCGTGCTTCATGTCGGACTCACACGGGAATTATTTTTGTTTGTTTGAGGAAAGATATATCTCATATTTTCTCTCTACGTACTTATTAAAAAGAAAATGAATGATGAAACCTAGTACATTTTTTCACATTTATCATCTATAAATTAATAGTATATTTCGCAACAAAAGCCGAAAGTGAGGTTTTGCAGGCTCGAGATCGTGTTTCAAATTCGAGACGAAGTCGAGAATTTGAAACGATCGAGAGCAGCAAACCCTTTCGGCCGAGGTGCGAACGCTATTTTTCACCACACTACCCAATGTAATATACCCTAAATAATAAAAATACGGATTATTATTTGACTTACTTGAAAACAAAACTTGAAGGTTATGAGTGACGATACAACTTCTTTATTATGATTCAAACAAACTTAGTTATGAAAATCATATGATCGCAACTATCCTTCTTTGGAACCTATTGAATGCCGTATAATTATGTGATGTTCTGACGTTGTTTCAAGCAAATAAACGATCAGCTGACTTTCGGCCCTAGGGCCCCAAACGTTTTCGGTCCTGTCGCGGCAAACAGTGTGTTTCGGTCCGCGTTTGACGTTTGTAAAACAGGTGATTTCGTCGTAGTTTGATGAAAAAATTGTTCCATAGAATCACAGCTGGCATCCATGAATGTAAAATAACATTCGTATGAGTTAAATTAAGGCTTAAGGAATTATAGAGTTAAGACTTTACAAACTTTTTCTGCTCTCAGGCCGTTCCGTCTGGGACTTTGGTTTCTTTGATCAAATTTGTTTACGCTCGCGGAAGAACTTTCAAGCCGAAACGACATTTAGTTTCGTGATGCGATTTCTTCCCTTAAAAGATTTTCATTCACGCAAGTACTTGTGAATTCCATTTCAGAAAGCAAAGTTTAATCGATACTTATCTTCTTTACTGAGCAATATTGTCTAAAATTTCATTTTGTAATATAACACAGCATTGTGATTTCTACAATATCGTAAAAAATGAATACTAATAACATTGTTTTCTGGCTCTCTTATCGTATATTTATATGATTTTATCGAACGAAAGTTTTGAAAGAAATAAAAGTTTGCCATTTTAAGAAAATATTCTTTTAGAACAATAATTCGTAAAAAAAAGAGTTGAATATTGTGACATTTTCCTTTTTTTTAGCAATGATGTATTTTACATCACAATCTTCTAAACCACTTTGCTCCTCTTTTCTTACCGCTAGCCTCGACCAAGGATCGTAAAATATTTTTCATTTGTCCTTAAATGTTTTATACATTAAAAGAAGGAAAAGTCTACATGGCAGCAGACTTTTAATGTATAGGTTACTCTTAGGCTCGTACACTGAAATTGTCATTATGTTTACAAGGTTTCATCCTGGTCAATGTCATAAATCGTCGAAAAACAAGGACTCATTGTAAAAAAACCATCTAATGCAGAAACGTATCTGCAGTAACCGTTATTCTTCTTCAGTATCTTCAACCTTCTTCATATAAATCTTCTGCTTTATCTGCAGTATCTTCTGCTTTGATATAAATTAGGACAAAAATAACAATAATGTTAAAGTAATCAACTTTAATTTCAACGGTTGGTTATAACCAACCATTGTATACAGGGTTAGATTTTCCCCTAAACATTTTCTTTCACCGTTTAAGTAACAGGATTTTTATATTTTGGGGAATTAATTACTTTAAAATTATTGTTATTTTTGTCCTAATTTATATCAAAGCAGAATAAATCCAGGAATTATATTGAAGCAGGACGTTTCTTATCGAAAACACGGACCGATCAGACAGTAGAATTTCCAACTATACTCCTTTGGCCATTGCCTTCTCGTTCACCAAAATGGCCTATATGCTCCAAAATTAATAAAAAAATCGATTGTAGTGGCAAAATACTGTCATAAAAACAAGGTAAAAATTGACAAAATTATAGCTTTTCCAACTATTGTTATGTTAACCGCCTTTAATATAAAAATAATTTTGTGACAAATAGCACTGATTTTGAATTAAAGCTTCAATTTACTTTGAACACAAATAATGTATTCCATCGCTATATATAGTCTAGGTTTAACTATTTTTAAAGTTATCAGTGCATGAGTTTAATCTATTTATTTATTAATTTTTATTTATTTATTTACCTTTTTTGTCAAAGATTTATTGTTCGTCAAATTTCCAAATAGTAGTATGAACTCATTTAAAGTCGATTACAGATCTCATAGCAGTTATTTACGGTGGAATATGGAAACAACTTCTCTCTATAACAATTTAATTTTTTTCATTCAACATTGCCTGTAATTAAAGAGTCAAGGACCCTAATTTATATATTTTTGCAATCATATTGCCTATTAATTGAGCGATTAAAATGAACTTTAAACTTAAGTTATTAAGTTTTAACTGTTAAACAGTCTGTTGTACTGTATTATTTTATAATATTCAATATTTTACTCAATAAATTGCTTTCTTATTGTTTTTTTTTGTTATTTTTTGCTCTATACCAGACAATACCGTGCTATATGAAATTTTAACGCAAATATGAAATTATATTTTGATGTTATACATGAAACTGTATTAATTGATTAAGAAACTGTGTTCCGATTCCTGATTTTGTCAATACACGTTTGTATTGTTATGTATTGGGTCAAATATCATGTTCTTGTTCATGACAATAGAGATACTAGAATTAAAATTTGAGTTTAATACTAAGACTATAATAATAAAAAGTATGTTATGTTTGGCTGGCATTTTTGTTGAAGAACCACATCTCCCCCTACTTCTCGACACCAGGGAGTTATCTATCAAACGCTCCTCTCACATGTTTATTTATCAGCTGCTTTTCCGTCTTTGTTTACGCTCAATTTCCCATCTCGACTTCATCCGGCTTTCTGCGCTATATCAATCATTTTTTCTCTTGATACAAATGTGTTTTCAATAACATGTTTGTTTTGAAACATATAAAGTTTGCCTATTCAAAAGAACATTGAGGTATGCCTTGTATCTATACAGTATTGTATAAACATTTACCTATGATAAAATAGCAAAAAATATATAACAACTCATGGCTATGATAAACTATTTTAAAATGTATGTAACGCTTATTTTACAGTTTTAACTTTTGAAAGTAACAATGACTTTATGTTAGCGCATCATAAAAAAATATCACCTCTCAGATATATTGTATTAGATACAATAATGTACATTAATATTTCAAACATGCTACATGACTATAACGCTATTACATAAGCTAATGCCACATAACGCTTCCGGGTGAGTGTTACAAAGTCTAAGATGACTAAAAAAATTAAATTGTTGTAATTAAATTGTCAGGGGTTAATGTAATACTGTTATTCGAAATACTGTAATTAAATAATCCTGGTATGAAAACTCTGTTGCTTTTGTCAAGAAGTATTCCAATATTAAATCCTTTTAAAAACTAAATTTTCACTGAAATTTGCTGCAATTAGATTTCTATAGTAGAATTACCAAATGACCAACTACTTTTTTGAGGATTTCGTTTAAAAGATTTTTATGACGTCATTGAACTGTCTTACAAGTAGTAGCTGCAGTAAAAGCCAAAAATACTGAAATTCGAAAATGCTTGCAAAGAGTTTTAATAGTTTTGTTGAAACAGTTAAGTTAGATTAGGCCTATATGCGTTATTGATGCAAATAGTATTAAGAGTATCAATAAATCAGCAATTAGTATCAACAGATGCAAACAGTAAACCGTTCCGCAAGAATAACAGTTACAGTAACAACCGTATGATTAATTGTTACACAAATAGGGTTTCAGGTGTATGTAAATGTATACAGTATAAACACTGTTTGAAGCTATAAATTCTAAACTATCTTTTTTAATATGGCAGTTCTCATCAATTGTGATTGTTAGGTACCTAGGCGATTAGTTTAAAAAAATCTAATAACTGCTTTAAAGGAGGAATGAAGCAAATTTACAAAGGGCACAGAAAGTTGATAATGGTTCTGATTCAAAAAGAAAAAATATTCTTCTTTTCAAGACATATTAAATATCTTACATGCAGCATTTACTTTTTTCATATGTAGTAATATTATGAAAACGTGAAGTTAAAATGTATTAGCCTTATTTTTATAAGGGCTCTTGACTAAGTTTATAGCTCAGGAACTTTACAATTGGAGAATATTTTATAGCTAAAACATTCATATTCAAAACATCTGAAGCCGTTCCTTGCAAGCGAACAATATTTAAAATAGCTGAAGCAAAATGTGTAAAAAACTTTTAGCTTCAGGTGCTACACAAACTAAATGTGGAAATGATCAATTTTTCGAAGAAAATCTTAGGATTCGTACACAAAGCAGAAGTTTGCGAGTTATTTCATATGCTTTTTATTTTATCTTTTTCGTTTTTCTTCAAACGCAAGTAAAAGTACATTTACGTTGGAACAGATTTAAGCTATTCGTCAAAACTATAACCAGGCACTGCGTGAATATTTATTGAAATTGTGTTTACAGTACTAAATCTACCATCCAGTTCTTATGGCATGTCGTAAACACCACTGAGATAGGGTTTTATAGAAAATAAAAATCATTGTCAGTTTTCATTTGGTTTACTAGTCATTTAAACAATGGCTATTAAGTATAAAACCATTTTTATTTTAGCAAAAACTCCAGACAAAAAATGCAATACTCAATTATTAATCTGTTGGCTGTATTATAAAAACTTACCAACCAAAAATTTAATTGAAATTAAATTAAATTGTCAGGGTTGAATTAAATAAAAATATCGATTAGAAGTAATATTTCTCTCTTTGTTAAATCGAATTAGTTCAAAAACAATCATGAAATTCATCTCATGTTTATTAAACACTTGTGATTATTAAACATCGCAGGCACCGCTCCAGCTGCGATGTTTAATTAAACATTTGTCCCTCGAGCTCTGTCTTCTTCTCGGCGATATTTGACTTTATAAGTGAAAAAACCAATCTAAATACCCCCGTTGCAGCAGACCAGCATACTCAGCGAATTTCAAATGCAAAAGAACATAGTTCAAGCCAATTTAACGACATTTGACCTGTTTTTGTAAGCTCCATAAGAATAATATGGGGAATGAGTATGCAAGTTTGCTTCCACAAAAATGGAAATATTGGGCATTTAAGACTATTAAACATTAGATCTCATCTAGATGAAGCCACAATCCAAGGTTTATTGAGATATGTTGAGAAATAAGCGAGATATAGAATTTTACTTACTTCTCATAAGGTTAACGTTGGGGCAACGTACTGTCTTTACCACTTACAATAACTCGGGAACTAATGGTCAAAAAGTAATCATTAAAAATACTAATTTTTTCGAGCTGAATTCAATGGTACTAAAAAATTGGATTATTTTAATTTTCTATGTAAGAAACTCAAAAACCGCATTTCTGGGGGGGGGGGTTATCCCCCTTCCCACTTCCGGTGGTCCGATCGGTCTGGTTTACGAACTCGTCCGATATTTTACCTTTTTACATTTCTGTTCTAAATTTCTTAAGATCGGACTATATTTACGGCCGCTATTGTGTTATATAGATATTAATTCAAACGAATGGTGTTTTTTGCTTCTGGGGCCCCAAAATGAAAAGTTAACATGGTTTCGGACTTAGGTCTTACCATGAGACCTACGGTAATAGCTTATTTATATTATTCATTTAAGGTAATTCGATAAAAACTAAAAAAGAAGAAAATTTACTATACGAAAATATTGATAGACATCTCCATCTCCACATTTATTGAAGATTTTTGATTCGAACTTGATAGTTTTTATAAGGTCAGGTAATTAATTATTAATTTGTTTTATTTCACTTAACCACTTTGTTTTCAACTATCATTAAAGTTCTAGAGACATAGCGAATGTGAAGACGACCGGATGGATCCAAAGAAAACCTTGAAAAAATATCAAAGTTCAGCGTATTGTTACCTGCAAATACTCATGGATTAAAGATGCAAAATAAAAAGAAAGCTAGCGAAATTCCCCTTTACATAAAAACACTATTCTTGAGTTCAAGGATGCGTTACTTAGTGGTTATAGACTAAAATCTCTGCACTTTAAGTTTGTCTCCTTCTAGACTGATACAGCTGTGAGAGGAGACAGCTGTTTATAATGAAATCCTTCTGTAATAAGATACGATCTGCTGCTTCAACGACTTTCTTGGTTTACAGCCTCATTCAAGCACCTTACACCTCAGTGTACTGAAATTATCTCAATACACTTAAAGAACTTTACACTTCAGTGTTTTGAAATGATCTCGATTTACTCATTCCAGTGAAAGAGAAGTCTTAAACAATATTGGAACTAAAATTTTGGAAGCGTGGAGGCGTTGGTAATAACATGTATTACTTTTATGTGTATTTAAGATTTAAATTGTACGTTTTCAAACAAAATGATCAATCATTGGGTTTTCTAATTATGTCTCTTAAACTTCTAGACGGTCGCTTGGTACAACCTTTAACTTACACAAAGGTGTTGGTATAAATAAAAAATCTCCTTAAAGTTGTCTTGAATAAGAACTCAGAAATATCCAAATGCAAAGATGTAACTTTATCAAAAGCCATATGTTGAGTACATGTTTCAGTTCATCTTTAGCGAATTTCTCACTATAAGGTAGAAGCTTTCTTAGTAGATCTCATAGACCTAAGCCTGGATCACCATCATAACTTATTATAGTTATATACTGGATATAAAGATTATAGTCATATGAAAAGAGAGCTCATTCTAGAAAATTTCTAGAACAATACAATTATAATTTTAGTCTTAGAGCTTAGATTTCTTATATATCTACGAACGTTGGGCTGAGCCAATGTTTATTTATCAGTTTGTGATCACTCGAAGTCCTTTGTGAGTCGACCTCCTTCAAATCGTTTTTCGGATCGTCTGCATATAAACACTGATATTTCTTTTCTCCTTCTTTTTTTCAAACTGTGATATTTACTATCGATGATAACGCTTGTATTCATACCAAAATCATTTGACAGTCTATTTTAACACTTATTGAATATTTTAAGCTTGAAAGGTTGTGGTGACGTCATTTTAAGTAAGAATTTAGGAAAAGAATTGGAAAAACGTAGCAGAATCAACGCACACAAC
Organism: Flexamia atlantica; assembly: GCA_035578135.1. NCBI lineage: Eukaryota > Metazoa > Arthropoda > Insecta > Hemiptera > Cicadellidae > Flexamia > Flexamia atlantica. Next base: position 1,650,631 of record JAQJVK010000033.1, read on the forward strand.
TAACCCCGCCCCCCAAAAAATGTAGCAATTTGTTTAGAATAGTTATCATATTAAAATTAAATCCACATATATTGAATTTGTGGGATTGATATTTGATATAAATGTCAAATAAAGCTAAGCACTAACGATCACTAGGTGTGTATCAATCACTTAAAGCATTCCCCCAACTCGAAACTTTCCTCACCTGTCTTCTTTTTCCTCTTCTTGTTATCCTTCTTCTTCTAAAAGAAGACGGGTCTTATTACCTCCCGTCTGTTTTGCTTATTGCACCATTTGTCAAAGGGAAGGGAAGAGGGTGAAATTATTTTTGACAAGCATCGAGTTCGTTCATCCTCGAGTATATCTAAATGCTGTGGAAGTTGTAAAGGATTCACGTTGTTGTAATGTTGTAATGTGATAGTTTTTGTTATAGACGCTCTCAATAACGTCTTGATTAGCATGATACGTGTTGTATTTACATCGAGTGTACGCTTTCAGTAAAAATCCTATATGTTGATGAGGCTTTTGCGCACAGTTTTCCTATACTTGGCACGTTTTTCTTGAAATTAATTATTATTTTTACTCATAAAGTACATTATAGCATTATTTGTTGGTTGTATGTAATTTTCTTGCTTAAAATATGTTGATGAAATGATTTGGTTGGATTTGTGGTAAATGTTTCCTAAAAGAGACTAAGGAAAAAAAATAGATCCCAAACAGTTAGCTCATATTTTGAGCTTCTGGTTTCGTTGGTTGGAAAACCTATTCATTATGAGAATCCTTAGGGGATTGAGCTGCTTGCTATATTAAAGAAAAAAGTAAATCTTAACATAAGTCCTAAAGGTTCGGTTTTGCGTTGCCAATCTGTAAAGATTTTATACATGTTTTGGCCCAACTTTAAAAATGCCTGATATAGCAATTTAAAACTCGGGTCGTAAATACACCCAAATCACAAAAAGGTATATTTTTTTGCAAAATATCACATTTCCTTGTTGAACCATTTAAAATATCCAACTTTTGATTATCAAAGTGTAATATTCTATAAATCTAGGCCTAAAACTTTTAAAAAAATGGAAAATGAAAATTTCTTTGCCGGATTGTAAATTTTAGTTAGTATTACCCAAATGACTGAAATTTTAAATTTTAATCAGTTACTACATGCAAACATACTTTGAATGTCCGTGATTGCAATCTCAACCACGACAGTAATTCTCAATTTCTCATTTTATCTGATGTAACCTTAATTAAACTACACCTTGATGTAAAGTATGATAAATTTAGCACTTTTTTGTTCCTTGTATTGTGTTATTAAGGGTTGAGTTTTTTATACCAAGCTTTGAAAAAAAGTAGCAGCTAGTTTGCAATGTTAAGTAAGTCATGAGAAATTAATGTGTGAACACCTCACCGAACAGCAGACGGTAAACCGTCCAATTTAGGACCTATGTCTGTCTATAAGGACTTTTCTGCTAGAGGAAACGATTCCTCAACTTTGTGACAAACCTGAAAAACGTGCAAGGACTAATATAGAAAATGGATGTGCAGAATTAAATGTTAGTAAATCCTTGACAAATTATCGAAATAGTTAAAAATAGTGATTAAGTCAATAATGATAATAATAATAATAATGAAATGTAACACATGTTACAGTACTACATGCAAGTTGCAGGCCCTACAATTTCATTTTATTTACTCAATACAACGGGTAAAATTATTAATAGTATATTTCATTACAAGGACCTAAAGTGACGCTTTTCGCACAAGGTCAAGCTTTACCTTGAAAAATGACTGAGTAACGAAAAACAGCTTTGGGTCCGTGTGATGAACTATATTTTTCGTTATATTGCTCAATACAATACGTAAACTACTTAAGAAAACCAAAATGTTACAGCTTGTTTACCTTTAAAAATGCCTTCAAAAGATGCCACCGACTTGTTCTTGCTATTTGAAGCAATCAGCTGATTGTCTGTTTCATTTGTGTTAGGGTAGACTGACAACAATGAACAACTATCGACGTATCGAACGCATGTAATAATCGATTAGTGAAATGAGCGAGTTTCACAAATTGATTAAACTGACAACAATGAATGTTTCGATAATAACGATGCATGTTTCGATTATTTGTAATCGAATGGATATTGTTCGATTATTACGACGTACTCGGCACTTTTTGACTTTTATAGTCCTAGGACTATAAGGAGTCAGCTGGTATCGAGTACATCAGCTTTTAATTCCTAGGAATAAAAAGAGTGTATTTAGGTCCGGAAAACATGCATTAAAAACATCTGTTTTTGAAGCAGTATAACGAAAAACATTTTAGCCTATAACTATAGACAACAAGGCAATCTCGCACGTTTTGCCGTAGAGTGTATATTGACCACAAAGTGACGATATCTGTGCGATATTGTAACCACCCCACCCCCAGCCATCAATGGACCGCGCCGTGCGGTTAGTGCAGTATTAGCGGTTTGCGGTCAGCTCAACAGTAGCTTTGCCTGCCGCTCCTGTGTGGCATGTAGGGTTGCCTCTAGCGCATTGTGAAAGGTGAGAGTGTCAGATGTTAGCTAGCGTTAGATAATTTTTGTAACTAATTCCTATAAATGTTTACGATATTTTAAATGTGCAGGTTTGCGTGAAATATAAAATTAAAATATAGCCTTTTTAACTCGTTTTCGCCCTGATTTGGCTAAAATTTATATAAATAAATATCAGTATATGTTTAATGTTTATTACCATATGTGGGTTACCAGTGGAAAATGCCCAAATAGGCTTAGTTTTAATCACTTTATAAATCTACATAAAACTACCGGATGCATGTTCCATTAAGTTATTTCAGAAAATGAGGCCAATTCAAAGACCAACGCTTGGGATGCACGTGAGAGGCTAGTTTTGTCCTAAAGTATACGAATACCTCAAATAAAACTTCTCAGCCAGCGGAAAGAGTCATACTTATCTTAGTGAAGATAAGTATGACTTACTTGTATTTTCTTTATATAAAAAATTAGTTTTTAACTAAGAAATACGTTTATTTCTTAATAAATTTATTGTTTACCCAACCCAAAACTTCCTGAAGATGTCACCGAACACGTGAGTAGCTCAAAACAGATGCTTAGACAAACCGACATGTCTAACTTCCGTAACTTTTATACTTAATATTCGATATTAGCCTTTTTATATTAAAACACAAATTTTAAATAAAACGCTTATGTTATCAATAAATCGTCTAGTTTGCTAAAATCAATCAATATATATTTGCAGAGTAGCAACAAATTTATAGCTGAAAATGAAAGCAAAGTATGATAAAAGAAACTTGTAAAATGTTGAGGACGAATCATCCCCAAGGGGCTACAAATCACTGACCACTGGATAAGCAGGCAGCTGAGATAAACTATGACGAAGGGCTGGTTAGAACTGTAGTGGATTCAATCACACACAATTAAAAAACTTTGGAGCTATTTTATAGCTACAGTAAAAGAAAAATATTAAAATTTGTCCTTTTAAAACTTCTTAAATCACTAACAAGCGTGCATTTAAAGAGAGAAAGAACAGGCATATTAGATGAATAGGTATGTAAATAGAAGCCGTGGTTGGTAAATACAATCCATCGCACAAATGAGTTTAATTACACTCTAGGTTTACGTTCTTTTATCATGTAGCTGGTTGAAACAACAAACAATAACAAGCTGATTCCATTGCCGTATAACTAGTATTGCAGAAAAATTGTTTTAATTCCTTAATTGGGTATCAGATACTTCTCTCTGGTGGAGTTCTTATGTGTCATTTTTGAAAAAGTGAGGTAAAAAGGTTAACCTTGTGGTTTCATTTTATACTACATAAAATGAAAATATAATGTCGCATCTAAAACATCCATTGCGCTATCTTCTCTCCCAGTGCCGTGAAATTTATCACCGTCATAGTGACAACGCTTTTTAAATTGTAATTCTTTAATACGCCTATTAAATATTTTCATTTATATGTATTTGGATAACTTTTTGATTTGCATGAGGTAGTTGTATTTTTTAAGAGGGTAGTGGCCTCTTTTTCACCTTGCCTTTGCCCCGCCCACAAAGACTATTGATCTGTGCGTGGACGTTATCAAGCAAAGACAAGGAGTGAGCCGGCACAGTACAAGGGTGAGCTGTACTGCTAAAAGTATGCGACATGCCCGAGTCTCGAACCTGCGACGCTTTGAGGCCTCAGTTCCGAGGCCGAGTGCGCTACCATCTGCGCCACCGACTCACTAAATGAGCGCCATTTACTGAATAAAAGTGAAAAATATATCATTTACTTAGCCCTCCAAGACTCAAAGCTCCCTAGACCTCTGGTTTTCATTATTCTAATTATTTTATAGTTAATTTTTAAATTATGTATGGCATAACAAAGGTTTCTTAATCCCTATTTTTGGAGGAAGTGAGTAGTTTTAAGGATTAAAAAAGGTCTTTTATTTATTGTTTTATTAAAATAGAGCGTGAGGAGAGCATTTTTTGGTAACTTTGGTTATTTGAAAAAAATATAATTAAAATGTTAGTTTAAATGTAATTTAAAATAATCACATTTACCTCGTATTGTCTCAGAAACTGTTCACGTTCAAGTTTACGTTAGATGCATAATGTTGATTATAATTTTGTTCATAAATTAAAAATCAATCATTTATTTGCCGTTGACACGTTAAATAACATTATCTTGGCAATTGTCCTAAAGTGTGGCAACCATTAAAGGCTGGGTAACCATTAAGTAGCTGGGTCGAGGGTGAGACTAAGAATTTAATAGACATGTTCTGGGTATCTCTGGATCTCTACAAAACACAAAAGACTTAATCTAAACTTAATTGACGCCTATATGTGAAAAATAAAATAATATGTATAAATTAAAGAGGAGGGGGGAACTTTTAGACATTTTTAAGTTTTATTTTTTGTTTATATTAGTAGGCCTGCACTCATTTTACTTTGAAATATTTGAATGTTTTATCGTTTGTTTAAACAATTTAAATTTTGGAGTATTTTAATTTAAAAAGACAAAAACCGGTCTTTAAGATTTAGAACCACCAAACAGAGCTGGTGAGGAGCGATGCGCTGCCGCTGAGATTATTGTTTATTTTTTGTTTGGTCGATTAATCAACTATATGATCATATGAAACACAAATTTACAAGTAAAAAACACTGAAAACCCTAAACAAATATTTAACAGTTCAATAAAAACATTTCATTTTGTAATTTTAGCTGAGGTTTAGCAGCGATTTGATGAGTTTACATATTTTGCTGCCCGCCCTATTAGGTGCTCCTTATTATAATACAATCGGGCAATCGTGCGAACCGACTAACGGCCTGATGCAGTTACGCGTTGTAGGGGTGTGTTTTGTATACGATATTGAAGCTGATATGCATATAAATTACACATTTGGTTTATACTACATTGAGTTCTGTCTGGTAGAGTAAATATAGCCTATAGTTGCTGTTTGAGTTCGAAATTATAAACCAAGTAGTTTAGAGACACAATATGCAATACACAGTTAAGGTTACTAGAATAATTGGGTAAAGTTTTCAGAACAGATCGGAAAAATCTATAATGACTACCGTTTTTTATTTCATTTTTATGAAAAGTAGCCTAGTGGTAAAAAATATACTGTAGGTAGCTTTTATGTATTTTTTTCTGTAAACTACACAAGTTTGTACACTCCCAAAGTTTGTAAGGTTTGTAGCCTTTCTTGGTGGAAGATGCCTTTCTTAGTGTTTCTTCTGTGGTGTCTTCTGTTCTTACAAGTTGTTAAAAGCCACAAGTGAATGGCTAATAATGGGAACCAATTACTTCCCAGTTTTTATATTCAATGGGTGTGCAAGATTAAATTTCATCATACCGTAGTCAACAAACAAACTTTATAAAAATGTCGTGGATTTTACTCAGTAAAAAGCTAGGAATTGTAGGCGCTGAACAAAATGTCTATAAGGTTAGCGAAAAAACATTTAGTAGAAACAAAAGCCCCAGTTTAGATAGAAATAAACATTTTAACGGGTCTTCCCCATATACACTTTCAAGTCAACAGTGCTCCTTGTGTATCTACATCCGGAAAAACACAAGTCGCATCCAGCAACTAGAAAATTATCTCACTAAAACCACACTATCCGAAACTAGACAATCTTGACCCAATTCCCTCATCACTATAATCAAAAAGTCTTCCGACCTCCAAACTACTCGGAAAGCAATCCGAATCTCGCACATCAAAGTTCGTCCTCAACGCAGCGATTGAATGTCGACCTTGCGTGGAGCGTTCCACAATCAGCTGAGTGAAGGTGTTTGACCTTGAGGTCTTATCGTGACCTTGATAAGTGGTCAGCCTCTCCCAGGTCAGAGGCCGAGGCTACTGGTCTTGTTTTTGGGTTGGGGAATTCCTTTATGGCCGCTGGCAACGCCCAGGCTGTGTGTCTAGGTAGAGATCAAGTCTTTGTGGAAAACCTATATATCACGTTTAATATACATTATTTCTGATGTATCGTGGAAACTGTACATCCATTGTAAAAAGGTAATGTTTTAATTATCTATATAATTTACAGGGAAAGCATAATTTTAGTGATTTCTTTTTTTCAGCCTATGGGTGTCGTTGGAAAAATCTAAGCACACCGTTAGAAGAGTACTTTCCTGTAGATGCGCACCATCCGATTACAATATGCTGTAGTTCTTGATTGCAGAAAAATGAATTTAAAACCATAAAAAAATTAACATGGGCCTTATGAGTCACCATGCTGGCTTAAGAATATAAACAAATGTAAAAAAATCTAGTCGCATGTTATGTTGCTGCAAGCAGTGTAAACAAATCCCAAAAGGTTTTGTGTTGTCTTTTTTTACTTTTTTTCCTTTTTTCTTTTTTATTTAAAAAGAGGGTGGCGGCCTCTTTTTACCTTGCATTTGCCCCCCCACATGGGCCTCAGGCCTGTGCGTGGAAGTTATCAAGCAAACCCAAGGAGTGAGCCGGTACAGTACAAGGATGAACAGTACTGCTAAAAGTCTGCGGCATCATCGGGACTCGATCCTGCGACGCTGCCGCCACAGAACCGGGGCCGAGTGCGCTACCAACTGCGCCACCGACTCACAAACCAGTAGACAGTCCCTAGTAATATGAGTTAATGGCGAATTTTTATGACTTTTTTGGTCGCAAGAAAGATAAAATAAGATTGGACGCAGCTGGCAAGGCCAAATATTCCTCCGACGAGAAGAAATAACTTGATTAGGCCTAGCTTTTTTTCTTATCACGAGCAGTTTTCGCAGATATTCAAGATTTTTTCATTTAGTCCACATCTAAAAATATAAACTGTCGTTTCATACACTTTTTAACGATTAAAAAATCTCTCACAGCATTTTTAGTCGTGTGACCTGTAATTCAGATGGTAAATAACAAAGTGTTGATAATGAAGAAGCTATAAATTGTACAAAAACAATCAATATCGCTGATGATATTTGAACAAAAATACCGATATGCCTTTTGCGATGTATTGAAATAGTAGTTTATGCAACGATTGTATTATGAATGCCTTTAAGCCACGAGTGAGATATAAGTTAGAACACGAGCGAAGCGAGTGTTCTAAATATCTCACGAGTGGCTTAAAGGCATAATACAATCGTTGCATACACTATTTTATCTACGACCAACAATATACGACAAAATTTCCCCCGAAGTTAAACAAAACTCATGACTTTTACTAATGATGGAATAGGTCAACTAAAATTTGAGGTTAGGCAAATAAGCAGACTGAACCATGAATCGTTGTGGAACAATCAGCTGATGGGATAAGTAAACTCAAACATGAATCGTAATGCAACAATCAGCTGATGTGCGAATTGCGTAATTGTTATTATGACACTACTTCCGTCAAATGCCGAGCTCTCATTGGTCTAGAACCAGTACTCTAAAGTGACTCCAGTACTCTAAAGTCGTCATTAGAGTACTGCTTGGTTTTTGGTATCTTAATGTATATCATTATAATGTTTATTGTAATACCATAATTGGTGCTTATTGCAATGGTCGTAGATAAATAGGGCTGCCATACGTCCCGGTTTGACCGGGGCAGTCCCGGTATTTTGCTCTTGTTCCGGTGTCCCGGCCGGTTTTCCTGATGTTCTGGTCAGTTTTTAAATTGCGTAATATGTTATTAAATAATGAACTAAACCTGTAGTTTAACAAGTTTGCTGCGGCAAACTAAGAAAGAAGAAACAATTCTTGTATATATAATGCATGAACTTTTGTTTTTAAGTTGTATTTCATTCGCATAAAATACAATTGTATTTTCATTGAAGTAAAATAAATTAATTGTAAGTTTTGTTTTATTACCATCCAAATTTACCATGGTAAAAATTGCATTGTCACAACACAAAAATAAAAATAACTTGTTTCTCAAATCGTTAAAATTCACAATTTAGCTCTAAAACTTATATAAATGTTTACTAGATTATAAGTTTGCTCAAAACTAAATTTTACCTGAGTATATTTACCTAAAACTTATTAGTTTGACTCAATAATCTGGACACAAAATAGGTCTGTTTGAAGTTAATTTTTACTGCAAAAATTAACTAGAATTAACACTTTTCCTCCAAAATTTCCAAAAATTTCCGGGGGAGGACCCCCGGACCCCCCTCACCTTGGGGCATGCCCCCCAAACCCCCTGGTGGAGCATCCTTCGTTGGTTGTCCCGGTTTGACCGCTTGAAAATATGGCAGGCATATAGATAAACAAAATATCGAGCCTTCCGATATATTACCGATTGTTTTGCTAATACTTTGTGAGCACTAGCTAGGCCGGCAGACCGGGGCCGAGTGTAGACTGTCTGGTAGATTTATCGGCGCTACTGGCTGATTGTGGATAAAAGAGGCGACATACCGAGGTTGTTTATGTCTATAGAGATTATTGGGTTGGCTGAGAAAATTTGATTTAAAGAAGCGTGTTTATTACTCCACAAGAAGTTCCTTGTAAACTTGTTGGAAGTGACTCGTTAAAAAATATTAAAACATCCGATTGTAACATCGTTTAAAGAGACTGCGTATTACGCAAATGAGTGTTGGAATTAAATTATTTATGATTTTCTCAAAACTTAAATTATTATTGAACTTAACTTTGACCCGGCCTAAGGTTTAATTAATTTGATGCAAGTTTTTTCTGGTTAAAAACAAACAAGTTGTTTTGACTAGGCCTTTTTATTAACGTTATTCCATCACACATTGTCTTATTTTCCACCAAAAAGAGATTCCGTTATTTTTATTTCTCTTATAAAAAATAATTTTAATTTCTCTTGCGGTTGTGAAAAATGTTTGAAAATGTCGATTTCACATGAAATTATTTGATAGTAAGCTATAAAATTATGGTTACAATTTATAGTTTTAGCATATTTTCACGAATAGATTGGTTGAAACTAATACGAGTTCGTAATAAAAGTCATAGAGTATACACTATAGATAACCTATAACTAACGTTTGAACTGAATTTTATTTTAAAAATAAAAATAAAATAAGTTTATTTTATTGAAACTAATCCGTATTACTAAACTATCACAACACTATAATCATACGTGTCAATTTTTAAGTTACTTCACAGAGACTCTACGTGGTTACTGATAAATTGAAATAAAGTATATAAATAATAATATTATGCGAAAGATATTTTGAGGGTTTTTAACTTTTTCACTCCTAACCGATTTTATTTTTTACTATTTGAAACAACTCTGCGACTTGTTTTGTATTGTTTCCCGATAACACTAACTTGTTCAGTTGGCAATGGATGTCATTATAATTTTCATCTCATGAATAATCTCACAACCTCCCTCCATTTATGCAACGTAATGCATGCAAATGCACGAGTTGATGCTCGGATGTAAATATGTTTTAGTTCAGAATCCCCTACAATCCCCCTGCAACTCGTCCCATACCTATCAATGCAAATCCCTATATCCCTGTTGAATCCCCATTACGAAAACGAATTACGTGAAATACCTACTAACGGTCATGTAAGGTACAATGCTAAAACAGTACGCAGGCTGCTAAAACCTGTTAGTGTGAAATAATTTTTCCTAGAAATCGCCTGCTATTCCAAATTCGACCAAAAAATGTTTGGGTGTAGTTTTTGCTCATTGCTTCAATGAAACATTTTTTGTTTTTCAGTAACCAACATGGCAACTCATAAGGCCCTTGTTAATTTTTATTATTTCAAATTAATTTTCCTGCAATTCTCAAAAACTAAAAAAAAAATTATAATGGGATTGTGCACATCTTTAGTTGTACCGGTGTGCTTTGATTTTTCCTACCGTGCTCACAGGCCAAGAAACAGAGATAAAAAAATCATGCTTGACTACTAATTATACAGATGAGTTTGGATCATTTTCAAACAAATTAGAGATTAACAATTTCTATATCTGCATATAAGAACAAAAAAATCGAGCAGCTTTTAACGACTACTTGCAGGTAACATAATAGTATTTTTTATCACAAGGAGCAAAAGTGGTACTAGTGCACAGTCGTGTTTTACAAGCGAGACGAGCCGAGTTTTCAAAAACTAACTACATCAAAAATACACTTTTTCTTCCTCTAAGTGGCAAACAACATGTTTATCATACTGTTCAAGTAAGCTTTTAATATTGACATTCTTAACATTACTTAGTTCTTTGATGTTAATTGGTGCTACGTTGATTAAAATTATTACAATAATGTGCATGTTAGTCTTCACAATAAAAACTTAAAATTTTGCGAACCACTGTATCATCTTATACATATGAATGAAATAATAGATCTTTTGAGATAAGCGCACTGTGAAAATATCATAATTATTTTTTAGTACTAGCGTTAATTAAAAAAGAGACGTTTTGCGGACGATTTAGAAAACCAAATAAATCTAATGTTTTTCGTACAGTATGATTAAAATGAACTTCTAAAATTTTATTTCAAGAATATGAGTCAGACCAGTGTCTCTTTTTTTCAGTAAGATTTTTAGTAGCTTTATACTAAAAAGACAAAACCTATTTTACCGAAGTGATTGTTAAATCAATTTAGAAAACGCACCGCAACCGAGCCATAGCACCTGTACAATCGTATTTGCACCGGACAAACAGTTTCATTTGACCGGGGGAGCAACGTTTATAGTGAATTTAATTGGCTAATTTCGACACAAAGGGAAAGAGATCTCGGGTGGAAACGGTCATTGAAAATAAATACAATTTAGCTTTTTATCTTTACGAGTGTTCTTTGTGACCAAAAACATTATTTATCTTTGTGGCGTGGCATCGCTGTAGTAACATTTTACAGTAAGACCGCCACGGGTATTTTAGCGGATGACCCGAACTAAATTTTTAACGGAATCACTGAAACCCTCTTTCAGATAGGTTGAGAGAGAAAAAAACTTTTTTCTAATAACAGTATAGCTATTGTAAGTTTTCAAAGAGTAAGAATTTTTATTATTTTTTATAAATTTATTGGTGTATATTTATCATTATATTGTTTTTTCTAAATGTTACGATGCCAACACGGCAAAAAATGAATGTGTTAAAACCTTTAAAAACAATATTTTCTAGTCAATCATTTTGAAATTGAAACTAAATAACTTAAAACGTAAAAAATTATATTTTACTTAATATCATTTAGGGATTATCACGGACATAAAAAACGTGTTATACCAGAGAATGAGTTACTTTAAGCATGTTAAGTGCATTTTTAAAGTAGCTTTTGACATAATTTTGCATTAAAATAGACTGGGAACAAAAATAGGTATACAAACGTAATAATATTTGATAATAGGATACTAGTATTTTTAACTCACTTCCAGAGAGGTTTCCTATGTTAAGGAAAAAGGTCAAGAACTATGTAAATAAAACTATGTAGAACTATGTAGAACTATAGAACTATGTACAAGAGTATGTAAATAAATACACTTTTACATTATATCAGAAGAATGGCTCTACTTAAAATTCACCACTTCCTTTTAGGACTAAATTATTCGACACACAAAATATCCCAAATTCCACACGTTTATCAGATGTTAAAACGGTTTAAATTCCTGTTACTCATCGCATATTTCGCTTTGAAGATGCGTTACTTCAAAGATGATCACACCCCCTAGTAACAGTGGAACGCCTGCTATCATCATGTTGGAGGGGGAGGGGGTTAAGGGGGGATGAAAGGGGGTGAATTTAGGGCGGGGAAGCGTGTATTCGGATATTCGGATAATTCACAGCCCCAGAGGGAAGCTCGTGTTCACGCTTCGCCCAAAATATTTCCATAGAGTAAAAAACGAATGAAGCGGGCTCAGGGGTGCTAGGTTTCCACAAATGTTTTTAAATATAATAATAATAATAATAATAATAATAATAATAATAATAATAATAATAATAATAATAATAATATTTTTATTCCAATCAGTACAAATCATTACAATTTTACTATAGTGTGCTAGGAATTTCTAGCCATCTACATAGTTATGATGGCTAGCACAAGAGAAACAAATAAAGAAATAATCTTTTGTGTCAGTCATTAATTAATTGTAGAGATAACTGCGGCGGGTCGCTGCAGCGTGTGCCGGCTGTGGTGCAGATTATATACAGATTACCTTCAGGACTCTATATGTGGTGTCGGGACCAGAACCATTATTCCTTTAGTAACTTAGACGTACAAAACCAATTTTTTTTTTAAAGTGAAATTTCGAGTTGAAAATTTTAACATAGGGTCTTATGAGTTGCCATGATGGTTACGGAATAACAACGAAAATATAGACAAAAAAATCTTCCAGCTGTTCATAAACAGGCTACTAAATACTGCATGAATATTGTGTGTTTAAAAAGATTATTGTTCTTCCCCGAGCAAAGCTTGGTTCCCAGGCACTTTTAATATAAAGCATAAAACTAATCTCCCGTTTACCGGTAAAGAATTCTTAATATTTACGAGTCACTGGGATCGCACCATCCTACTACTTGCAATCCGCCTTCGAAAATTCTTTCTATTAAATTATTTTCTTACATAATTAGATATACCAGGTGTCTTACTTAAAGTATACCGATGTTATGGGGACTTCCCTCTATTTTATATGCAGCTTTTTGGGGTGGTTTCAATATAAAAAAATATAGCCGTCATTTTCCAATAAAGCGTACACATTCAATAGGTATTTCACAACATCGTGTATTTGATGGTGTTCTAGGATTTTAGGACATTATACAAAAAACGAAAACTTTTAGAATTTTGATAGAATTGAACTGGTAGAAAAACCAAATTAAAAAGAAACCGTTAGAATATTATTCCAATATTCTATACGAATATTCTATTTTCTTAGAATTTAAAAATCCTTATATTTTCAAAAATATAGGACAACAAATACCCAAAATTGAGTGTTTTCGTAAATTTTAATTTTCCCCAAAGAGAAATACACTAAATATTAAAATAAATACTGTCAAAGTTTATTCTCCCGTTATTCAAATTCAAGATGCTCTATGTTCATAACTCCGTAACCGTCGCAAAATCATACCATCGTAACATCGTAACATTTCAACCATGTATACGTGTGTACTGTGTAATACCTAAGAATAGGTTTTTAAGTATTAAATGAAACCAGAGAGGTTCCAAATGAGCCACCGTGGAGTCAAAGTTTCCTCAGCAACTTTGTTACAGTCGTTCACAGGTGGAGTTGCGAAGTTACCTAACTACACGTAACACTGTTTACCCACATTTGCATACAGGGGTGTCTAACTCAGGGAGTTATTTTAGCCTGTTATTGGCTTGGTTATCTTACATGTTTATGTTCGTTAAGGTTTGCTTGCTGTTTGAGGCTGTTTGTTTAAGAGAATTATTCCAATGATTTATTTAAAACGATCAAAATCAGACGATAGCTGGATAAAAGACTGGATAACGTCAGTGTATTCCACAGGAAAAATACATGATGTTTGCAAAACTTGTGTCAGTAAACAGGTAAAATATTGAGTTTATAAAATAATAATAAATCTAAATAACCATAATATTTACCTAAAGGTTCTCGTACAATACCTTAAAATGTTGATTAAAAGTGTACATTTTGTATTTTACACATGAAAGAAAATATCTTATAACCAAACGAATTGGAAAAATTAAGAATTCGAGAGTGTAAACTATTACCACCTTATAAAATTAGGGTATTTCAAATGTATATCCCCCTATTTATGGTTTATAATACAATTTTATAATTACTTAATAGATATAAAAATTGCTAAAATCATAAAATTTAGATTGAATTTTTAACTGAAGTATACGTACCGAAAAATACCGGGCCCATAAGCCTAACACTAAAATTACCATCATCATCAAATGTGTAGACTTGGCCTGGTCATTTGTGTCGGCCAATAACAGACAGTAGGAGTGACAGCGCAGCACTCCCGCGTGTACCGGCGGTATCTAGGACTAGCAGGCGTTTTCTTTCTACTCTTCATGTTCAAAATCAAGAGTCAAAGCGTGGTGACACAAATAAACTCTTTATGCGTTAATTTAAAAAAAATTATACTACTAAATACGAGATCGGATTATGCTAAAGGATTAAAGATAACTTCATATCTGCAGATTACCAAATTGGTCCAAAACAATCAACGGAAACTGTTAGTGGGACGCTGAACCCATTGCCCACTTCAATAAATAAATAAAAAAATGCCTTTATTATTTGGCGTTTATCTGATAACATCACAAAACTGAATCAGCCTTTAAAAACAACTTCAGTGTCTCAAAACTAATTTTCAATATCGCAAGTCAATTTTTTAATGGATTTCAATTGAAAACTACTACATGACAAAGATTTTAACTTCAGGACAATGATGAGTCCTCCGCTGAGAAACCTCACCACAGGAGGAGGGCCTCTGGCAAACATAGTCCAGTTCACGGGACGTCAACAGCCTCCATGCGTAGCATCATTGACAATATAATCAATGGTTGCATATTTATTGCTAAACGATAAAGGGTAACATGGTCAAATTTCTTGAGACAAAAACGAAAAGAATGGCAGAGTTCTGAAGCCTATGCTCGCAACCCATGTCTTCCTTCCCTAAAAAATAAGGGACTTTTTTAAGTGGAAATGTATAGATAATAGTTGTTCTAAAAATCTGGTGTACCAGAGAAACGCTGAATTCGATAAAGTCATTTTAAAAGTATTATTATTTATTTATAAATATTACCAGATTTAGTTGCAGTCACTTATACTATCAGTATTCTACTACTGTTTCCCTGCAAATCCCTAAAACGGCTTTTACCATTTTCAGGTAAGCAGTAGTAAAATACTGATAGTGTGAGTGACTGCAACTAGATCTGGGAATATTTATAAATAAATAAATAATAATAATAATAATAATAATTTAAAATATCTTTATCAAATTCAGCGTTTCTCTGGTACACCAGCTTTTTAGAACAACCTTTATCAGTACATTTCAACTTGAAAAAAACATATATTACAAACTGTTTGGACGAGGGACGATGAATAAACAGTGAGCTTTTATCTATCATCTGTTGAAATGATAGATAAAAACACTAGGGTTTTGACAGTGATTAAACGTAAAGATGAGTGGGTTTCAGTTACTTGAATATAGTAACTGAACGGGACCCAATATCAAAATATCTTTTGTTAGGTATTTAAAACAACCAAAAAAAGGCTTTGCCATCATTGTAAGGTTTATTTGCATGATATGTCTCAATGAAACATTCATAAATAACATCCTTTTTACAAGCAAAAAATCAGAAGCTGCCATGGAAATTTGAAGGAGTATTTTAGCGTATATTATCAGGAAGTTACTATTCGCCTTGTGTGAGTGCGATCCCCTCCCACCAGTAACAGCTAGTTCTACAATAAGCTCGCATTCTCTACTGATGATGTTGTTTGCAATACACACCGTGATATTAAACACATTGCGAACGCTGGATCCGGATAAGTAATGAGGATTTACTTATCCAATTACTTATCCACTTGGTTGGTATTTGTCATAGCTTTGTTGGGGATTGTTTATTTATTTATTTACTCGCAGATATACCCGCAGCTTCGCCCGCTGAAAGCGTAGCTCATTTTAATTCAATTATATTATGCCTAGTGTAATTTTTAGGAATAATTAACATATGGACTGATTTATTTGGGTCATATGCGTGCAATTAAACCCTTAAGATGCAGCTGATAATTCCACTCTAGATGAAAATGAGAAAGTGAAACGCTTCCTCTAAACATGTTCCCCTCATGATTAGCAAATGGTATAAATTAACTTCCTCCAATTTCCCAATACAGAGAATGAGGATAACCCGGAATATAAAACAAAGAAGACACTAAGGATGGATTTTCGACTATCAATCTGAATTTAGCACGTTTTTGAAAATAAACCGAAAACTGTAAGAAAAAGTAGGAGGTAAATATCTTGGCCAAAAACCTATTTCCCCAAAAGGTTTCTCGTTAAATTTTTAATTTTGTTCTTTCAGTAGATTAGTTTTCGGACCTTTTCTGTTCCCTGAAAATATTCTACAGGACTCCCATCCATAGTTAGGAAGAACTAAAGTGGCCGCCATTTTGAACTTTTTTTCAAAAAATCTATTTTTGCCGTCTGAGAAAGAATATTTTTAAAACCTTGATTTTTTCGCATCTAAAGCCTATAAAGAATAATTGTGCCAAGTTTCATGGCCCAAAGTCTTGTGGTTTTTGAGAAATTAAGCTTTGAAAGCTAAAAGTGCCCGCCATATTGTATTTTATTACATACCGTATTTAGGCCTTTAGAGGCAAATATTGCAAAATCCTTTCTTAGTACGCATCTTGAGCCTGTTAGGAATATTTGTGCCGAGTTTCATGGCTCTAAGCCTTATAGGTTTTGAGAAACTGTGATCAATCAGTCATTCAGTCAGTCAGTCAGTCAGTCAGTCAATGGATTTTGGCAGATAAACGGACAACCATTATACAATAACTCATAATACTCATTTCTACATCAACAGTAGTGATATTTGGTACAATTCAGATGTGTTGCATTAATTACTGAACAAAACAACAATTACAAATTAATATAACAGTGAATAAATACACTATCTATAGTAAATAAGTTAACATGCATAATTTGATGGATGGGATGATTTCGATTCTGTTGGCTTATCGAGTGTTTTAGTACCAACTCAAGTTCAATATGTTAAACCGTTTTAGGCAGTTGTTTTTTTAGTAAAATATATAAGCTGTGCATTTTGGTTGTCAGTTGAAACGCTGGTGGTCTCTTAAACTGCCGATTTGATTTGTAAAAGTAGTTTGTTGAATCGCACCTAGGATTGACAAATTTCCAAAGGATTTTCACAGGTAAAATAAGTTTAAATATAATGGAAAAAATATTTTACTCATTATACTCATATTGACGCTGTTGAACCGGTTAAGAAAAACAGAATGGCAGCTGGAGCAGCTGTTAGAACTGACTATATGTCCAAATATGAATGTCACTGCTACAGCGAAGCTGCTACTTATTGGTTAAAAACACGACTTTTATGAAGTTAATTCAATATAGACGAAAGCCCTGTATGAAGGAATTGTGTTAGATAATGGCAAGGAAAAGTAACTGCGTTTGGAAAACAAACTTTAACCTGGCTAGAAAATGTTTACAAAATGACTAAAATTATACCTAGAGCTGATAAAAAATTTATTGTAAATTTCAACGCTTGTAGCCTAAGTTAAGTGTTTGAAAGGTGATTACTTGAGAATTACCACGCCTAAATTTAAAGGGTTTAAATCTATATCATAAAAGCCAAAACGCTGACTGACTTACTGTCTCACTCACTCACTCACTCACTCACTGATCACAGTTTCTCAAAAACTATAAGGCATTGGCTTTGGGCCATGAAACTAATAACCACGAAATAACCTTGAATAACCATGAAATAACTTTTATAGGCTCTAGATGCGTACCAAGAAAGGATTTTAATATATATTCTCTCAAAAGTCTAAAATAGGGTATATCATGGTTGGGCATACACAAAATTTCCTCGTATATTGCTTGAAAGCAGTTACTACCACATTTTTGTTTCCCTCATATCAAAATCCTTTTCAAAAACGCGTTCCAGCATAAATTAAAGCAGTGTGGGGACGGAAGACAAAAGATTCACTCGACAATAAATATGTTGAGTTGAATTTGTTAATGTCCTTTGGCGGTAAAGGATTTGGAAAATGACTATTGAAAATTTCAGAGAGGATTGAGATTATCGGACCGTAAAGTATTGCTTATTGACCGTAAATTTGCTTTGTAGATTACTGAAGTTTTAAAAGTGCAGGTTGTCATAGAAAATTAACATTAGTGCGGCGACCTAATATAAGTGGATTTATTAAAACTAAAGCGTCTTACAACACCAAAAATAAATTTACACTTATACTGTATTAATATAAAAGATGGTAAATATACATAAAAAATTGAAAATAGCGATCGATTTCGATTGGTCACCCAATCATCATCAGGCCCATGAGAGACTGACATAGGATCAAAATGGTGGCCTGCCTTATATCCGAAATATTTTTGGTCGAAATAAGGACAAAGTATATGTATATATATATTTTAAGTGTTGTAAGACGTCTTTTATTTATATCCAGTTTATAAAACATCACGTATCATGCTAATCGAGAAGTTATTTTCTAATATAAGTTGAATAACTGAAACATGTATTTGTGTAGCTAAGTTGTGATATAGAACACATTTTAAAAGGATGAAAATTTTTAAAAATTAATAGAAAATAGCACTTTATAAACTGAATATGCTTATACAATAATTTTGTATTTTTTTATATAAGTGCTGTTTTTCAACTCGTTAAAATATTGTCGAAATAAATTTGTGTTTACCTTCTAACCTGTTAAAACATGCATATTCTTAGTGTTATTCCTTTTTTGTTAAGAGTACAAACAGAAGATTCAATGGTAAACTAAAACAACTTGTAATTACTACGAATAAAATATAAAACCTTCTTCGTTAGCATCCTCCGAATGTGAATTTCATTTGAAAATACACAAAATACACCGACAAAACATGTGCACCTCTCACTTTTAAATTTCCAGGGAAAATAAATATTGGGCTGAATATCACCCGTACTGACATAGCCCAGATTGGCTACAGTGATTCCCTGTCAAGTTGGCAGACATGAGGCGCACAGGTTGGAATGAAACTGACCGCTGGCGAAATTAGTTTATCAACAATGGTTCAGCCGTTGATTCCCGGGTAAATGATATTCCGCCCAGGCTTGCCAGCGTATGACAACTGAATTTACCTGTGGGATAATTGAAATACCATCATGGTTGCCAAACTGTGATAACCAATTATACCTGAATGCGAATCACCAATTATACCTGAATTATGTTATGTGAAACTGATAAAATCTCATAAACGATTAGGGTTCAGTAGATCAAACTCCAACGCGTCCTTAACCTTGTTACATCATAATATAGGGTGTTTTTTTTAAACTTGCTTCTGAATTTATTCAGAAACAAAAATAAATTTTAATATTCTGTTTTTTGGAAACGTCTACGAACGCAGGGGGAAGTGAATTTCACAGGAAAACTTTATCCCCCCAACTACTCCCTTCTCACCCCAGCCCCTAACCACAGATGACGTATACTAAAAATAAAAAAGTAATTTTTTAATAGTATACTACTATAAAAAAATTAACACAGACATAAATATGATGTTAGCGGGAAACATCTAATTAATGACAGGGGAATGTGTGGTGAACTCAAAATCAACCCTTATTTTACCCCCTTCCCCCAACCCCTATGTTGATTAATATTTTTTATTATGTTATTCTGTCAGTACTTGTTAATAAATAATGCCATCTGTAGCTATCCAGCATCGAAGAGCCAGCAATAACTTTTTTGCAGGAAGGATGAATTTAAAATTATTTGCACTTAAATTAATTGTCAGATTTTAAAATATGAGGATATCAAAAACTCTGTATTGGATCTCAATTTAGTTATTGCAATGAATCTAGTTTTTTATACCCTTTAATTTGATATATCACTTGGGGTAAGTCTCTATCTTCAACAAGGGGTTGGGGAAAGGGGGTGAAATAAGGGTTGATTTTGAGTTCACCACAAATTCCCCTGTTATTAATTAGATGTTTCCCGCTAACATCATATTTATGTCTGTGTTAATTTTTAAATATTGAAGTTAAACGGAAAACGCCCTTAAAAACCAAATAATTCGAGAACGCATGAGGCAATTTTAATTTTTCTTCCACCAAGATTTTTCTTTTTTTGTGCTCTTTAATTTGATATGTCACAAAGGGTATGTTGCCATTTGAAAATTTTAAGTTAGGGGGTGGGGTGAAAAGGGGGTAGTTGGGGGGATAAATTTTCCTGTGAAATTGACTTTCCTGTTGATAGACGTTTCCAGAAAACAGAATTCTAAAATTTATTTTTTTCTGAATAAATTAAGAAGCAAGTTTAAAAAAAATCACCCTGTATTATTATGTTATTACAGCCTTATCACAACTAATTTCGTTTTTTACTCTTATTACTGGCTACGAACAGCTAATTTGTTAGTCGTGTAATCACGATAACTAGAATAGATTTTTGGGGACTCACAATGAGACATATGTTTCCTTTTTGTAGGTTCCCTGAGAATAAATTGCCAACCCTCCGATGACGTAACTTATGTTTCAGCCAATCAAATATTGAGAAGCAGCTGTTTCAGCCAATCAGAATTGAGATGTAGCTGTGACGTGACCGGAACGCCGTCAGAAGTGCTTTCTGATTGGCTGGTCTTTTGTGGAAATAGCCAAATCGTCAAATAAGGGTCGATAATAGGCCTACTCAATAAAATTAGCTTAGACACAATTTTGAACGAAATATTATCTTCTGGCCTGTGGAGAGAAAATCCTTTATCATAAAGCGAACACAACCGCCTAGCTACTCAGGCAAAAAAAATATAGTAAATATTTGTCTTCTATGTCACATAACAACGAACTTTATTTAATAGAAATGGTTATAAACCTAGATGATTCGAACACGTATTGTTCTGGGAAAATTGAAAATTTTTTAAGGTCCCAGGTACATGCATTTCTAATCAAATATCTGATAAAACCCTATTTCACGAAAATGCTATTGCAGTTTCGTGATATGTCATATGTGACATGTCGGGAATAAGCCTACTGAATGCAAGAAGTGCGTGTTTCTCCAACTTAAGGTCCTATTTCATCGATCAGTGTTTATAATTTAGGCCACTTTACATTTTGAGTACGTGTAGTCTTCCTGAAAAACAGATTGATATCGAAAAAATAAAGGAAAATATATTGTTACGTATATTGAAGAAAAATCTCGAGAATAAACAGAAATACTTTTATCAGGAAATATATTTCAACTGCAACGTTTTCTAAACGTTTTCCATCATAGTTATTATTAACAAGAGTGTAATTTTTGTTGGTTGAATATATATTTTGTATGAATATATGATTCCTGGAATTAAGAATATATTAATTTATTATCAACTGAAGTTCTGAAATCTGACAGTTCAAGAACAGTCGAAAACACAAACCAGTGCGGCAACACCTTGCTGGGTCTTGTAGGAAACGGCGGGAATATTTTAGCAATTACACGTTCGATGTTGTGGAAACTACCTCGCTGCTGCAGGGGATAAACTTGCCCCTTGAATAACACGTTGAACGGCGTCTTGTAAAATATGAAAGAGATAGGGGTTCTCGTAGGAGTTTAAACAAACAATGAGTACAAAAATGTATCAGTTTTGGTACTTTTACCGTTTTTTATTGCAACATGAAGACCTTTAAATAGGGAGTTTATGCAATCTACGGTAAAACAACACGATAAACGTTAAACGATCAAATCTGCTGATTTTCCCCATTTAACACAATGTTAAGAAACATCGTTTAACGCGTATCGTATTGTTTTACCGTGAATGGCAAAACCTCCCTAACAATAAAATTTCTCTTGCCGGAAAATTTTATTGGATATTATATATAATGTTGTATTGGCGTTTTTATAAGCAAAGCTTTCTGTAAAGTTTTCCTTTTCGAAAGTGAATTAGGTGAAATTTAGTATTTTCTTGTGGATAATATGAAAAATAATATGTACAGTTTGTTTTACCCTAAATGTTTTGCACTGATACACAGGTATAGTGTTAAGTACAGAGATGGATTGTAGTATAACAATGTTATTCTTATATTGATGTAATTGAGATAATATTGAGAGGATTTTTTTCAATGACGAAAACGTATTTTTTTATGTTTCCGCTCCTCAGAACGAATCGAAAGGTAGATCGAATGAAAATTATGGGATAACAGAATAGAAGCGCAGTGCACTGAAGTAACTCATCGGTGAAGATTCCAAGCTTATGGGACCCATAAACCCTGGAGCAACGTTGTCAATGTGGGAGAAAAAAGTCAGATGTAGCCCCAATTATTTTGTGATAGAAAACACGTCAACTTTACGATCATATTAGGGCCGTATAACAAACCTACTAAATTTTTAAATTTAGAAAACTACATTCAATAAATAATTTTATGGTACTGTAAAAGTCATGATCCGTATCAAATACCCTTATCTTCTGAGATAAAAATTCATCATGTTAATGAATTCAATTATCGACGTGTATTTTGGCAATTTCGTTATGTAATACGAGAACAGCTTAAACGTATTTCCATCCCTATAACAAACCTACAATAAATGAATTTCATGAAAACCTGCCTCGTCCCTATGGGTCTCAATAATTATTGTAATCGAGCGACATCACAGACCGATTTATGTGATCCACGTTTATAAGTTTAATTGGTTTATTCAACTATAAAGGTAGAGTCCCGTGACACCTGGTTAGTAATTTATATAATTTCCAATTAGTTTTACAAAGAGAATGAATTTCATCGATATTAAATCCTTAGTTGTAAGCCCAATATTAAATGTTTTAACCACTGGAGATTTCAAGTTGTATTTTAACGAATATCAGGTATCAGGGAGCCACCATTTGTCTTCTGTACAATACCCCCAATCCAAACACCCCCCCCACAGCAACAGCTGGGTCTACATTAACCTCACATTCTCTACTGCAGATGTCGTTTGCAATATATTGTATATGTATATACACCGTAATATTAAACACATTGCGAATGCTGAATGTGGATTAGTGATGAGGATTTTGCGCGTATTTATTATCCAATAGATTGGTTTTGTCATAGATTGTATGAATTATTCAGTGATGTAGTCAGAGTTTTAATTGTGAACTAACCCAGCCTATACGTTGAGCACATACCTAACGCAACAAAGATGATGGTTGTGAATTTACAAAATTTTATCACACAGTTACTTATAAACCGATATGACGGTTACTGCCATATTTTTCGTTTTTCTCCAATCATAATCATTTTCAAAAAACTCGTTCAAGCAATTAAATCAGAGGGGGGTGGAGACAAAAGGCTCGCTGGACATTAAATATGGCGAGTCGAATCTGTTTAATGTCCTTTGGCGGTGAAGGTTTTAGAAAGTAACTATTGAAAATATGAGGGAGAATTGGGACCATCGGTCCGCAAAATATCGCTTATTGACTGTAAACTTCCTTTGTAGACTACTGAATGAAAATTTAAAAAAAAAATTAAAAACAGAGTGTCGCACAAGATAAATGTACTTAGTGCGGCGATCTAAGTTGTACAGTTAAAACATTTTTGAGTATAGGTGTGAAATTAATGTCTGAGTGCATTGAACTAAGAACTAGGTATCCGAACCCCACATATAAATCTTTCAAAATCAATGTAGGCCAGGCTGAACTGAAAAATATATTGACTCCCGAATTTTGGCCTGAGAACACTGTAGTGAGAGAGTTTGTCCTCTCAAATGACTCACAGCACAGGCCTAAGCATCTAGAAAAATCCCCCAAAAATTACAATGATAAGCCTAAGTCTTTTTTAGATTGGAGGAGGAGGCAACCAAGCAAAAAGTAACTTTAGGTCATCTTAATGTGCAGTGCCTCCGAACCAAATTTGAGACAGTGAAAATATTTGTTGAAGATGAGAACATTGATATTTTAAATGTATCAGAGCACTGGCTTGAATATGAGGAGATTTCAGTTTTTGACAAAATAGCAAATCTAAAGTTGGCTGGTGGCTTCTGTAGAAATGGTATTAAAAATGGAGGCTCTACATTGTATGTAAATGAATGTATGAATTTTTGTGTAATTAATGTCGAACGTTTCTGTGTAAATAAGGCCTGTGAAGCTGTTGCCGTACGCTTGATTGACTATGACATAATTGTGGCTGCGGTTTACCGCTCGCCTTTGAAGGAAGTTTTTAATGAATTTTGCGAAATGTTTGAAGGTCTTCTTGACTTCTTGTCATCTTTTAAGCTGAATGTCTTTGTATGTGGGAACTTAAATGTAAACATCTTAATACCCTCTAACGAAGTAAGGGCTTTTGACAGCATTCTAAGACAGTGTGGCTTCTTCGTAACCAACTTTACCCCGACTAGAGGACAGTCATGCCTGGACAACATCGTAACAAATGCGGACCAGTGGAACTACAATACCAGGGTTGTCGTCCCAATGGTGTCAGATCATGATGCCGTTATCTCTGAGATTCTTCTGGATGCCGTAAGTAAGACTCCTTTGAATTCTTGGCATGCTGAGTTTGTCTCTCGCTCTAGACCTGGGCTTGCCGACCCCTTGAGGCTGGAAAGATTTAAAATTGCTCTCAGCAAAACCACCCTGCTGAGAAACGCAACAAAAGTTCCGGTAAGTTACCCTTCTGAGAGTACTTTGTTTGACGATTTTTTCAGCACCACTCAACAAGTCTTCGAGGATTGCTTCCCGGAAAAAGTCAGGCAAACAAGTTTAAAGGAAATAGGGCAAACGAGACGTAGGCATTTGGACCGCTCTTGGTACACTGGGGACCTGGCTAGGCAAAAACAGAACATGCTCGCTCTGAGAGATAGGGGTAACAGTCAGGAGTACTTAAGGGCTAAGAAGCTATACAACAGGAGAGTAGAGGAGGCAAAAAGGGAAGGCAATGTGCGGTTTATTGAGAACTCACACAACCGAGCTAAAGCAGCCTGGGACATTGTTAACGGCATAAGAAAGACCAGATCTAAAATTGAGTCTCCTGCTAGTCCAGAGGAATTCAACGACTTCTTCATCAGTTCAGTCGATGATATAATTACCAACATCACTCCAAGCAACACTGACCCTCTGTCTGCACTGCAGGGTAACACTGCTTGCCAACTCAATTCCTGGTCTGAGGTGTCCGAGACTGAAATCAGCCAAGTTATCAACAACTTTAAAAGCTCTTCTAGCACCGACTGCTATGGCTGGTCAACATCATTGTTGAAGTTTGTCCTGGATGCTGTAATTTCTCCGTTGAAGGCGGTGGTCAATGACTGTTTGAAGCGAGGGACTTTCCCTCATGCTTTGAAGATTGCCAAGACGGTTCCGATCTTCAAAAAAGGAGACAAGACTAGCATGGCAAGCTACAGGCCGATATCGCTCCTCCCTGTAGTAAGCAAAGTCCTTGAAGCTGTAATTAAGAATCAACTATGTGAATTCTTTGAGAACAACCATCTTCTCTCCAACTTGCAGCATGGTTTTAGGAAAGGCCGATCTACAGCTGGAGCTGTTTCGAAACTGGTCGATGAGATCATTGAGGCCTTTGAAGCCAAAGATTCAGTCACACTAACGCTCTGTGACCTCTCAAGAGCGTTTGACTGTGTCCCGCACAACATCTTGCTGGCTAAGCTTGAGCGCTACGGTGTGTGTGATGTGGCTCTGGCTACTTTCAGGGACTACCTCTCAAACAGACGTCAGCTAGTCTCCTTGAATGGAGCCAAGTCAAGTGAGCGAGTGATCAGGCATGGTGTGCCCCAGGGATCCATTCTGGGGCCTTTCCTTTTCCTGATTTCGATCAATGACCTCTGCAATAGTGGCGGAATGGTGCTGTTTGCAGATGACACCACTTTATGGACAAGAGGAACTAGACCCGAGCTGTCGGTGCAGGGAGCAGATAAGCAACTTACCCACGTGCAAGAATGGTTTCAGGCAAACAAGCTCTGCTTGAACCAGCAGAAAAAGCAACGCTTAGTCTGCACACTTGCACGTGAGTTCGACGACGATAGTGTGCCTGTCAAGCTCTTAGGCTTTTGCTTGGACTCCCATCTGGATTGGAATTCGCACGTAGAGCAGGTGTGCTGCAAGCTGTCCAGGGTGATCTTCCTCCTGCGCCGTCTCCGGAGATGTGTAACTGAAGAATATCTTGTCATGGTTTACCATGCAATGTTCCATTGTCATATTGCTTATTGAATCCATCTCTGGGGTCACTCAGCAGGAGTGATTGAGGTACTAAAACTCCAAAAGAAGGCAATGCGGGTTATCACCGGCTCAGCTCCAAGGGAACACTGCCGCCCTATCTTTGAAAGATTGAAGATCCTGACAGCTATAAATCAGTACATTTATAGCTCACTGATTGCTCTAAAAGAGGGCGTAGATGGCCTAGACAAAAGGGCAGACATCCACTCGCATCAGACCAGAGGCAGACATCTTCTCAATGTTCCCCGTGTGAGGCTATCCAGGACACAAAATGCCTACCCCAACTCGGCAATCAGATTCTTCAACCGGCTCCCCGAAAATGTTAAGTCCCTGAACAACAGGATGTTTGCTAGGAGGTTGGGGGAATATTTTAAGACTAGGCCGTTCTATACCAACGAAGAATTCCTCTCTTACCTCCCCCCCCACAGCAACAGCTGGGTCTACATTAACCTCACATTCTCTACTGCAGATGTCGTTTGCAATATACACCGTGATATTAAACACATTGCGAATGCTGAATGTGGATTAGTGATGAGGATTTTGCGCGTATTTATTATCCAATTGATTGGTTTTGTCATAGATTGTATGAATTATTCAGTGATGTAGTCAGAGTTTTAATTGTGAACTAACCCAGCCTATACGTTGAGCACATACCTAACGCAACAAAAATGATGGTTGTGAATTTACAAAATTTGATCACACAGTTACTTATAAACCGATTTGACAGTTACTGCCATATTTCTCGTTTTTCTCCAATCATAATCATTTTCAAAAAACTCGTTCAAGCAATTAAATCAGAGGGGGCGGAGACAAAAGGCTCGCTGGACATTAAATATGGCGAGTCGAATCTGTTTAATGTCCTTTGGAGGTGAAGGTTTTAGAAAATAACTATTGAAAATATGAGGGAGAATTGGGATCATCGGTCCGCAAAATATTGCTTATTGGCCGTAAACCTCCTTTGTAGATTACTGAATTAAAATAAAAAAAAATTAAACACAGAGTGTCAAGCAAGATAAATGTACTTAAAGCGGCGATCTAAGTTGTACAGTTAAAACATTTTCGAGTATAGGTGTGAAATTTATGTGTGCTTAATTATGTTAGTTAAATTCATTATATCATATTGAACATAGCTTATCATTGTAACATATGTCCATATTACATCAGATACTACATAGCCCCTGAAAATTAAATTTGTCGTAGAAAATAAATTGTATTGTATATGCTACATGGTAGTTAATTAATAACCCCTAATCAACCGAATACCGGGTTTCCAGCTAAAAGTTTTTCTCTGGGTCCCACTTTATTTTTTTTTGCTTCTTTTAGGCATGTATTTGTTTTCTTTAGTTTCCCACCGTATTTCTAATTTGGCGGAAAATGTCGTTATTTCTTATGGAACCCCCTGAGTTTTACGGTGTTTTCTTGATTTTATGTTTGATTGAGGAACTACTGCTTCTTTAACATGTTTTGAACACCATGAGGGTTATGGTGATAAGGTAAGTTAAAGCTTTATATTTTCCTGTTTAAAATGCATTATGAAGTCGACGGTATAGTATGTATAGCGAAAACAGTTGGGTTGAATAAAAAAATACCAAAACACAAAAGTGCCTTGAAATAAGGATTTAATCTGGATCCAGTCATTAAAAAATACTATTTTAGTAATTAAAAATACTACTGACTAAAATACTCTTTTAAGTATATTATTTAGAATATTTTTATATTCCTCAAGGAATACATTTCAACCACTCATATCTCCATAAACATTGGTCCGAGGAAAAAAATGTTAAAAAAAATTTATTAAAACTAAACGTACAATGAAATAAACACCATAAATTGCAGAGGGTTCCACAAGGAAAAATGTTACTCAGCAAAAACATCAAGTATAGTTTGTATTATTCTTCGCTGATACAAAGTTACGCGTTATTTAGTGACATTGTAATAAACCTGGATAATTTGAACATATATTTTTGTAGTAAAATAAAAGTTTTATGTAAACCCAGATGCATATTAAACTCAAATATCAGATAAAACCCCATCCACACAAACATCCTAGCCTTTTTGGTTGCGTGATGCGTCACATGTGACAGGTCGGAATAAACCCACTGAACGCAAGAAGTGCGTGTTTCTCCAGCTTCAAGTCCTATTTCATCGGCCAGTGTTGAAATTTAGACCACTTTAAGTTTTAGGGACGTATAGTCTACCTCTCATAAAATGTTTTTTATAAGAGTTTATTTTATAAGATTATAGGAGTAATAGTTATGGTAATAGTTATTATAGGGCAGTTTTTTTTATAAGAGTAAGAATATAGAAGGAAAACTTATTTGTGCGTTTATCAAATATAGTTAATTAACATCTTGAGAAGCCGGAAACACTTTTATTGGGAATTATATTTCAACTGCAATGTTTTAGAATAGTTTATCTATCATTATTAATTATACGTTTAAGAATTTATATATTTTTGTTATCAACTAAAATCCTGGGTATCAAGAACCCTTGAAAACACAAAACGGTGCGGCAACACCTTGCTGGGTCTTGTAGGAAGCGGCGGGAATATTTTAGCAATTACACGTTCAATGTTTCGGAAACTACCTCGCTGCTGCAGGGGATAAACTTGCCCCTTGAATAACACGCTGAACGGCGTCTTGTAAGGTGTGAAAGAGATTGGGTTTATCTTAGGAGTTTAAACAAATGAGTACAAAATCTTTATATTGTAATTTTATGTTTAATATATAGCCTATCAGTTTTAGTTAAAATATACGATACAACAAGCTCACTCTCATAGTTTCTTTTCATAACATGAAGACCTTTAAATAATTACCTTTCTCTTGTTACAACATTTTTTTGGATAGTTTATATTACATTGTATTGTGGTTTCCATAAGCTAAGGTTTCTATTAAGTTTTCATTTTTGAAGGCGTTCGTAGGATAAATTCAATTTTTTTTCCAGTAAAGGATGTGAAAATAACACATTTACTACACGAAAGATGGTTCCTGAACAGACTGGTATATAAAAGTTGTTTGGAACTTACTATACACAAATACTTAAATCAACAAAAATAACAAACAAAAAAGAAACAGATTCAAAAAAAGTATCAAAGAAAAGAAAATTATTAAAAAAGCGATGTAAAATAAGGATTTCAGAAACTAAATA
The DNA here is from genome assembly GCA_035578135.1 of Flexamia atlantica. Lineage (NCBI taxonomy): Eukaryota > Metazoa > Arthropoda > Insecta > Hemiptera > Cicadellidae > Flexamia > Flexamia atlantica. Next base: position 1,679,997 of record JAQJVK010000033.1, read on the forward strand.
ATGAAAAACAAGAATTAATCTACAAGGATTTACTTAAAATTTATGTCAAATACAGCTAATTAAAAATAGTATTTTAATTAAAAATATTCTTGCGATAAATTTTTTTCACCCTTAAATACCTGTAGTCAAACGAAAACCCAATAATATTTGTTAAGGATTTTATAGTGGCATTTATAATAATAAATTAAGAATGCTGAATAATCTTTCACCTTTATGCCTATGTGAATACGAGCACTGTTAACAAATAACGCCAAGACCTAAAACGCTGTTTTTTTGTTTTATCTTGCGATTCGCTTTTTTTGGAGGACGAAAACGTGTTTTGTTTTGATGTATCTAATCCACAAAAATAGACAGCGTTTGAAAATTAGGGACAAAGTAAAGCTTAGTACCCTGAAGGAAGATCCGATGTAACTATGAAGATTGCAAGCCTACGGAGATTGAAATACTGGAACCAATAATACGTGGGACATTTTCAATGTGGGAGGAAAAGGTCAGTTTGCGGTCCACCTATAGCTCCAAAAACAATGTTTATTAAGATAGAAAACAAGTCATATAGCATATAATATTTAAGTGAAAGGACAATAGTTAGTAAAAATGTAAAATGTGTTTAAGTATTAAAGAAATACATTCAAAAACATATAGCATGCTAATAAAATAATTATTGTAACATTATCATCTGTAAATAATCTGTATAACAGCTCAAATTGCTTTTTCCCTATTCAAATTTTACATTCAAATTTAGAAAAATACATTCACAAAATGTAAGGCATGTAAAAGAAAATAAGTATAGTAGAATTTCTTTCTGCAAATATATGATTAATTAAATAGATTGATAAAACGTGAATGTGTGTTGGTTATTACTAGTGTATACGAGAACTGTTTACTTATAATACTTTTGCATGAGTCTTTTATCACACATATTTGACCGATAATCTGTGTCTCGATACGGATGACGATCAGTATCTTCGTGTCAAAGACGTGCAAAACAAAAGCATGGCACTTTTTTAAGTATAACTTATCTTATTTCCTTCTGCACTTTTAAAAATAATGGGGGTACTTGAGCTTCATAAATCTACTGTTATGTCGCTCATATTTCTCCATAAATGATGCGCCATTTAGACAAAATATTGCTTCATATTCCTTGACGGTGTACTTCTAAAGTATCTATGATACCATTACGTTAAATTTATCATGTAGATTTACATGACGTCCAATACATTTATAGCTAAATCAATTGTTATCTTCAATAATTGTGTTTATTCCTTTTAAACCAGAGTTTTATATGTTTAATAACTTCAGGAAAACAATAGTTTCATGATGGATTATACTCCCTTTGTCACACGAAGAGAACTTTTTACAACCAGCTGTCACGGGAAAATACCTTTGTACTTGAATGAATCAATTCAAATTATTAACGTGAACCGTCCGGATCACATTACATGGACGGTCTCTCGCTGGAATACAATTATTCCGAGCCGATGTGAACGAGGAAGGTTTTATCAATTGGATTTGTTTCTGGTCTTTACATGGATGGAAATACGTTTAATTTGTTCTCGTATCACAATACACATATCGACAATCAAATTCATCTATATGTTTAACCAATAGAATATATTATAGTACGCTTACTTGATTAACAAATCATTAAGTTATAGTGGGACTTTAATAAAAGGCTTCATAGTGCTTCAAGTCTTGTATTTTAACACAATCAGTACAATTTCAGTTTAGAATGTTCTCAATCAGATTCATGATCAAAGTGAGCGAGTCCAAGATGTGGAGGGCAGATCTTACGTTTACAGTAGCGCCAACATGACAGATTGTATATTTGTAAATGTGAAATACTTATATAACATATAATAATAATAATGAGTTAGCTCACAACACTTCCTCCTTTGAATTATTGACAATGACAATTTAAAAATTTTAACTGAAATTAGGTTTACAAATTCTGATAACAATACAGGACAAAAATTACAACTGGTTTTGCGATTACAATTTTCTTGATTAACAAATCATTAAGTTAATTAATTGACAAAGCAACACAAAATAATTTTTTTTTTAAGAAACTCAATGGAATCATTGCAAAATAAGATTTGAATGATTTGACTAAAAGAAAAACTAGAATGTATGTATAAAGTAGAGAATGATTTATTAGATTCAGCTTATGACTTTTAATTTTGTTTTAGATTTGAATGTTTACTTTTTAATACAAAAGGCAAATAGGTTTTTTAGTTAGTTATCTCTTTTGCCTTTATATTATCGGGCTTTGTGGGCTATGTGCGGACTTCAAACAGTTTTTTTCTCCAACATAAAAAATATTGCTAGAAAGATCTTTCCAGGATTTTTTTTGTTCCCCGCAGGCTTGCGACATTCACAGACGCAGTTTTTTTCAGTGAAATCAAATCAAATTATTCACTGTTAAAAAAACACGAATAACAATCGTCAGTGTATTACGCTTAGGTTATCCTCTACCTTTCATTCGATATTTCGATCTAGGGAGCAGAAACAAGGTAACAAAACACATTTTCATTTTCAGAAAAGCCTGAGTAGTATAATAATTAAATAATCATCCCATAATTCATCACGATATCGATGATTTATCACTACTACTGTTTATTACACATTTATTATATACACAACTTAAATGTATAAAATTTATAAATGAAACCATACATGATCTTTTACCGCTGCGTGTTAAACGTTGATATAAAGTAAAAATTTACTGGCAAACTTGTGATTGAAACTTGATAAATGCCAATATTGAACTTTAAGTCGATCAAACTTATATTTGTGTTGCAGTTTCCTTGACGATAAACCGGCACAGATCCATTTACGATCTTTGTTTGTTCCGTTTCCAAATTATTTATTTATCGTTATACTGCTTCAATAATCGGTACAAATTTGCCTCATGATGCGTTTCAGACAAGTTCAATCATGATCAATTTCGTTCGAGCTTGAACTAAAATAATGAAAGAAGTCTTCTAATCTGTGATTCCCAGCTGAAACTAGTTTAGTTGAGGCTCGAATTCAAAGGTGATAATTATGCACAACTGCAATTATCCAAACTGTAATGTACAACCTAAAACCTTTTTGAGTCAAAACCTGAATATGCAGGGGCAAAATTTATCCAAAAGCTTCCGAATGTATTTAAGCAAATTGAAAATAAAAATAGATTTAAGCTCAAACTTAAAGACTATCTTGTTGAAAGGTGTTTATACACTCTTGAAGAATTGAAAGGCCCCGGAGTAGTTATAGGGAAATCCCTAACCTATTACTTCCCTTTTCTATTGACTGGTCTCATGCCACTACGTGGTCAGTCGGGTCGACTCTTCAGAAGTAAGTACAATTGGGTGGTTTGGGTGTCAAGAAGCGGCAGAGGCTAACGGCTTTAAGTTAGAGTTAGTCGATGAAATAAAAATTTCAACACAAAACATAACTTTCTTTTTTTTTGAGAGGAATTCAAATAAATTAATAAAGAAAATGTTTATTTCATGACTTACAGTTCTGGAACTTTCCTGAGATTACCCATTTCCTCTAAGAAATCTACTTAAGATTTTTCCAATGAATTTTTGGCCCCTTTTAAATCTGATAGGAACTGTGCATTTGTCATAGAATTCCATTGTTTAAGTATTCCTCGACTACAGTTGTTTTGGTTCTTTTAACAACTAGTATTTATCCTCGTTCTAATTGCTTATTTTGAAACGAAAGATTCTTATTATATTGACTTCTGTTCAGAACTTTCACAATTTTTGATATCATTGGGAACTGAGTATAGATTGTTAATGCAAACACAAGCGAAAATATTTATTGTTATGACCTTCCATTCGCAACAACATTACGGTATTGGTTTTAAGTTTTTTTCGGTTTTGCCAAAATTATTTTGGGTTATATCTCAGTTTTTCAAGTTACTCTGGAAGACGGGTGTAAAATTCAATAGCATTATTTCTTTATTTATTATTTTTTGTAAAAAGTCGTCAGAAGAAATTATCCAGGCAATAATTTTATTTCGGTTTATCTTAAATAACATTTGTACTAATGCATAATGACATGTTTCAAATTCATCTTTCATTATCTTCTACTTAAATTATCGGACAAGTAAATTAATGTGTCTTTTTTACTTTTATGAAGGGAAGAACACAAAAGTGGCAATACAAATTTAATTTTATTTTTTCCTTGGGGGTAATGCTGTAGTTTTGAAACAATACTACAACATCAAACAATAGTAAAGTTTTCCAGTATTATTGCTCAATAATGCTGGAACTCAATAATGCTGGTTATTGGTTCCTAATTTCTATCCAGTGTCACCAGCAGACAGCGCGTGTAGTCGTGTAGAGCGAGTTTATTTAGCGACTCTTTCGCGTTCAACATATTTACCGAGGCGGGTGCGGATTGCTCATGCGAAATATTTTCACCCGCAAAAACACCTCGCGACTTTCTCGTTTAAATTCTCTATTTTCTACAGTTTTCGTCGAAATTCTCTGTGGTGTTTTTGTAAATGTAGCATTTTTCTACATAAAGATTGTTACGTGTGTTTTTTATGTCACGCCAATCTGTGAAATGTAATTATCTCGCAATCGACATTGCAAATATTTTACGGTTTTGAGGTTTTCAATTCTATTCATTTTTATTTTGGAATGAAGGGGGTGTTTTTCAATCTTGTGCTTAGAGAATGAATTCTAAAACAACCAATACTATTTTATTCTAATAGAGAATTCTAGTCAAACGATGAATGTAGTTAAATGTAAATTTTACTATTAATACAACAACAAGGTATATTTCACAATTTAGATTTACATAATTAAAAATTACAAGCAACAATATTTTCAAGAAAAAGGTCACATTTTCCGTACCATACGTTATCAGAAACTATACCAACATTTTAAAATCCTTTTCAACCTTATCATTAATTTATTGTGTTTAGTTGATGTATGGCAGTTATTTATACAAATATTTTACTTTTGTGAAGGTTAATACTAAAGTAAATGAAGCTCTGGTGTTAGTTTAGCATCAGTAATGTTGGCATTCAAAACAAAGTGTGTAATGTAAACGAGCCCAGCTGATTGTTTATCGTCACAACAAATGTTTTGACATCGTTTGCGATGGCCTTACGTTTTATAATGCTGTATGGGAAATTGAAAATCAATAATTATACTCGGTTGCAGTATACATATAATGAATGTCATGTTTAGAAATTACTAAAACAGCTGATTATCTATATTCAATAATCTATTTAGATTCAATAATCTATCAACAGTATTTAATAATCTATTTAGAATTTGGTGTATCAATCTTTTCATTGTATCCAGGAGTTTTAGTAATAAATATTTTTATTATGGAAAAATGTTCCCTAATCTTATATTAGGGTAAACATTCCTAATATTTTTTCGTTTTCCTATTAATATTTGCTTTTTAAAACGCCAATTCCATGAAACATTATTTTATCCCTGCCTTATTCGTTTACAATTAGAATTGAAAAATTCATAAACTATGCATGGTTTCCATTGCTCTTTAGAGCATCCATATCGCTTTGTCACCGATCCTATGACGTAAACAGCAGCCATGTTGGATTCAACAAGTGTGCCCCAGATATATGTCATGACTTATCACAGGTTTCTCACACAACGTACCTACCAATACTAGTTTCTACGAAAACAGATTCAGCCTTTAAACAATATGACTTTACTGGGGCTTCTAAGATATTCTTTTTCTTTTTAAATATGACAGTAAAAAATGATGAATTATTCAACTAAAGAGTTTGAATCCAAAACCAGCGGCTTGACTTACTTCTCAGATGTATCTACATTTTTTAGTTGAGTTTGTTTTCAGTTTTTTAAGGTTTTTTTCTCTCCATTTGTCTTTCACCCAATCATTTTAGTTAACCGTTTTTATCCGTTGTTATAAGTGTTTATAAAGTACTCATATTTAAGAAGTGAACCGACACTGTTTTAGTAGAGTTAGGTCCATTTCCCACCAAATAATAAGCGTTCAGTATCATTTATTATAATTTTATTGTCACAAAAGAACGAATCACAACTCAAAAAATCCATGGAAGATTAATACACCATTTTCCACCTAAATGATGAGAGAATGATACAACTATACAGGTTGAAATAAATTGGACCTTTTTCATTTACAATGTAACATTTTAAGCATACGATATTTTTCAAAGAATAGCGGAAAAAATTGTGACAAAATCTGTACAGAGCATTATCCAGCAGCTTTATAAATAATTAGTTATAGCGTTACTTTGAAAATACCTTCATTGGAGTAAATACCCCCCGTTGCAGCAGACCTGCATACTCAGCGACTTTCAAATGCAAAAGAACATATTTCAATCCAACATAGCGAGATTTGACATGTTTTTGTAATCTCCATAAGAATAACATGGGGAATGAGTATGCAGGTTTGCTGCCACGAAAATGGAAATATTGGGGATTTTAGACTACTAAACGTTACATTTCATGTAGATGAAGCCAAAAACCAAGTTTTATTAAGATATGTTGAGAAATAAGCGAGGTATAGAATTTTACTTATTCCCCATAAGGTTAACATTGGGACAACGTACTGTGTTTACCACTTTCAATATCTCGGTAACCAATAGACATAGAGCAATGATTCAAAATACTAAATTGTTTGTTTTTTCGAGCTGAATTCAATGGTACAAACCAAAATCCAATTAATTTTATTTTTCTATGTGAAAAACCAAAAAAACCCATTTTTGGGGGGGTTTATCCCCCTTTACCCCCCCTTCCAGTGGTCCGATCGGGCTGGTTTTCGAACTCATCCGAATAATTACTACTTCACACACCTGTGCCAAATTTCATTCCGATCGGACCATTTTTGCGAGCGCTATCGTGCTTACAGACACATATATATATGTGTGTATTTAACAATAGATCTATATATATATATATATATATATATATCTAGAAATTTGAACGAATGGTGTTTTTTGCCTCTGAGGGCCCCAAAACGAAAAGTTATCACGGTCTTGGGTTTAGGTCTTACCATGAGACCTACCGTAATAGCTTCTTCCCTATAGGAGAAATTCGCTAAAACGTTTAACGAACCTAAGAGTAAAAGTGTTAATAAGCAAGGGTGCAAAGGTCTCTAATTCAGACCAAGTGACAAGCGGAGAATTTCTGTTTTAATTCTCTCTAACTCAGCTGAGAACGTCCTCCGGTCTGTTGCACCGAGCTTTTGATCTAGAGTGTGGAACGTCCTTACACGGAGCTAACAACTTCTACGTTAAGCGAGGCTATAAAAGGTATAATTTACTTGGTATGGCTGTCGTATTGGAGAGAATCATAACCAATTTCTTTTTGGTTCCTTTTAAGAGTAATTTCTCTTCTACTCCAATCTTAAATTCTTTACCATTAAAAGTTTGTCGATACGCATTTTTGGATATTTTGCATGTCGACCAATGTCGACTTATTTTCAATCTTAATACGTATTCGATTTAATTTTCAATCATAAAATAAATATTTGCGTATAGCCTCCCAAATGTGCTTTGATCCCATCTCATCTATTCTTGTGATTAACTGAAGTGAATTTTGCAAATGGTAGCTTTAATATTGTAAAATCAAAAGTAAACTCACAATTTTAACAACGCAGTATGTACACAGTTTTTGTTAATTACAGGACTAATACACGTATTAATTATCCGCCCTAATTACGTCAATAATGAATCAATAGCCTTTTCCCAAACTAAATAGCTTGATGAGTTTCGTCCAACTATTGAAGTTGGGCACAAAAATCACCATACTCGTATGTGGCAGGTACCAGTTTCACGTTATCTTTCCATTTCCCTTAATTTGTATCATGTTTTTATTGCAATATCATACGTTGACGAGTGTTGCGGCAGTTTCTTTAATTGTTGAATACATACCCAAATGAATGGTGCAAAAACACTTTTAAATAGAGATTAAATATTTATTCCTGACAACCAGAAATAAATATTAAAACTAGCATTAAATATTTAATGCATTTCAGTTAATAAGATTCTGAAAAAACATAAAACAAACTTTAGGAGTAGTTTTCCACCAAATTAAAATGAACATTTCTATAATAGTTCTTAAAATATCCATGAGTAAAATATGAAGAATCCCTTTAAAGATGATAACCAACTGTATTCTGAAACTAGTTACAAAACTGTCCGTGCCAGGTGCAAACTTCTTTGATATGTACTTTGGTCGTTTCCCTTTACTGCTTGCGAATGAATGAGGTAAAAAATGTTTTAGTTGTTATATTTTGTAATACTTGGTAGCCTAAAAACGAGTTTTGATTACAGCCAGTAATAAAATTACACTTAATTACGTAATTTAGAAATGTTAAGGAAAAACAATTTATTTATTCTCAAAATAAACAAACCCTTTACTGCTATATTTTTACAGGTGATGCAATTTTTTATTACAACTTTGACTAATATTTAAACTTTGATATCTAATATTCTTTGAATTATGATCAAATTAATGTCCACGACCTGAAAGCGGGTTTTTAACAGTCGCGTATTCATAGTTTAAATTGCGCTCTTATAAAAAAGCTGCACCCAGTTCTATAAATAACAAAATCAGCGAGTGTTTTTTCTATTATTAAAACTAAAGTTTAGCATTTCAATTACATCAATGGAATGACAACGGTTAACTCCTTAGTAAAAACTTTTTAACCTTGCTCTTAATTTTAACGTTTGAAAATTTCAACGAGCAATTCCTGAAAAATTGTGATTATGTTATTAAATGTTCATGTCTACGTTCTGTTTCCAGCCAGCAACCATCCAGCTTAATGTGTTTAAGCTGGACGGTTAACTAGCTCGAAAGCGAATTTATTTTTTATGTTAGAGTACACTTTCGTCAAAACAACCCTTTTATTAAGAAAACCCAACGTATGCCCTAAAATACATTATTTGAAGCCGGAGTTTTTCTTTGAATCAGTATGACCAAAATGTATATGCACTTTTATATTAGAGTCTTTAAACTTTTCTTATTCTTATTTGCCTATCACTGTGGACCGAGCCCTTACCTATCCTATATTTCTTCAAATACTTATTTTTCTTCAACTCTTCGTATTATTGTCCTCTCTCCTTTGTTTATTGCGCCATTTATAAAAGAAGGAAAGAAGGAAAGGGGAAGAGGCGAATAGTAAATGATTTTTAACAAGCGTCAAATACATTCGTCTCTGAATTACACCTGGAATATCGTTCACGTTGCAAACGATTCTGTTAGTTTTTTATGCGTACAACGTGAAGACATCTAACACCTCTAACTGATTACGGAAACGCGTTTTCTTATTAGATATTCTCATTTTTTACCCTGCATTCAAAGTCTCTTTTCATTTCATGCATAGAATAAAATATGTACTAGAAGGTATTTTTTAACTTACTTACGAGCCTATTGTAGGAGGTAAACCAAACTTTCCAATTACCTGAAACAGAGGTTTACTGTTACATATAAAAACATTACATGATATTGAACATTACATATTAAAAACATTGAAAATATGCGGGTCTTTTCTGTTACATCCCCGCATTTACAAACTACTCTTCATAGACTGAGGATTAATCGAGATAGAACTAATACTGTGAAATAATATATTTACTCACAATTTCAACGTTCAATTTTTGGAAAAAGACTATTAAAATAACTTTTTAACATTGACTTATTGACACGCAAGTCACTACAATAGCCAGCGCTCAATGAGAAAACGATAACGCGAGTGACGCAAGCAGAGGTCTGTCTGCAATAACCCTTATCTGATCTCAACAAAAACTGGAAACTTCTTCTCTTAGATGTTATGGAGTAAATAAATGGAGAGTAAATAGTTATTTGGACATTCCCGATTAATCCACAATCTATAGAAAATAGACCGTAAATGTAGGGTTATAACAGAAAAGACCGAAATATGCTTTGTTGTTACTTTTTACTTTACTAAGGTTAGACTATATCTTACGTCTTACTTACTTAAATACTTACTTACTTATTTATATATCTTACCTTACTTACGGTACTTACATATCTTACCGTGCCATAGTAATAGCTACTTACTTTACGTTCTTCTTCAGTCCAGTTGGCAAAATATTTGCTTTGGACGGGCTGGATGTGCTTTTGGGCTAATCTATAGGTAGGGGATAAGAAATTAAGTCCTGGTGAGTTGGCTGCTATAGCACTGCAGTTTAAAATAAAATATACACAATTTCAATAATTTTTCACGCAGTGCCTGGTTATAGTTTTGACGAATAGTTTGAATCCGTTCAGTCGTAAATGTATTTTTATTTCATTTTTAAGAAAAACGAAACATATAAGATAAAAAGCATACGAAGTAACTAGCAAGCAATCCCTAAGATTTCCTTCAAAAATAGATAATTTTCACATTTAGTTTGTGCTAAAGTTTTCTACACATTTAGCTTCAGCTTTTCTAACTATTGTTCTCTTGAAAGGATTGGCTACAGATGTTTTGAATATGAATGTTTTAGCTATAAATGTTCTCCATTCGTAAATATCCTGAGCTATAAACTTATTTAATATACCTTGAAAAGAATAAATATTTTTTCTTTTTGATTAGATTCCTTCATTACTTCTTCAGTTATTAGATTGTTTAAACTGTAATTACCTAGATACCTAACAATAACCATCGCTTAGAATTGCCACATTAATAAAGATAGTTTGGGATTTATAGCTGATATATATTTGCTAATACACCTGAAACCCTGTTTGTGTAACAATTAAACGGTTGTTACTGTAACTGTTATTCTTGTAGAACGGTTTACTGTTTGCATCTGTTGATACTAATTGCTGATTTATTGTTACTCTTGATACCGTTTGCATCAATAACGCATGTAGGCCTAACTTAACTAAAACTAACTTAACTGTTTGGACAAAACTATTGAAACTCTTTGGAAACATTCTATAATTTCAGTGTTTTTAGCTTTTACTGCAGCTACTACTTGTAAGACAGTTCGATGACGTTATAAAAATCTTTTTTAACTAAACACTAAAAAAAGTAGTTAGTCATGCCATGTAGTAATTCTATAGGGATGAATACATAAATAACGTCTTTATTTTGTACCAATTTTCAAAATGTATACAGTTGTTATTCAAAATAACTCGTCATCAAAATCAAGCTTAGAATAATAAGAAAAATGTATTAAAACAATTTAAAATAATTATCTTCTAAAAATGCCTTAATACTATTTTTAAAAGAGGAGTAGCCTAAGGACGTCATTTGTTGAGGGACACTGTTGTAGACCTGAGGAGCGAAATAGGAGAAATCATTTCTGCCAACCCCAAGCGTTGTGTGCGCCGCGCGCCGGTCCCTGATCTCCGAGCGAACCTTCAAAAAACTTCGAGGTACGGAGGGGTGCCTGTTTGCAAGATTTTATGCACAAAGCATGCCACCTCGAACCTGAAGGAAAGCTTTAAAGGAAGTGCCCTAGCTGCTTTCCGAGACTGACTTACGTGGTCAAATTTCCTCAAGTCATATACAAACCTTAGGGCAGAGTTTTGAAGTCTCTGAAGTTACACTGAAGCGTCAAGAGATAATCTGCTACCAAAGACTGCGAGACCATATAACATTAAAAGAAAAATGACTGATTTTACGATTTCTAGTTTGGGTTCAGCTTTTAGCAGCCCCCGTAACCTGAACAAGGATCTTAATTTGGACATCGTACTGCGATTGACAGACCGAATATGGCTCGAAAATGTGAAATGTGAATCAAAGGTAACCCCAAGGATCTTAACCGATTCTGATACTGCCAGGGGCTCTCCTTCCAGAGATATGCACAATGAATTATCCTTCATGGCAGTCAGCACTGGAGTTGGACAAAAATGAAGACTTATTTTGGTTCAACTTGAGACCATGGCCATCTGTCCACAATTTGATCTTACACAAATCAGAATTAATTTGTTGAGTTGCAAGGGCCACAATGGAGGGGTGGTATGACAATAACAGTTGAGAGTCATCTGGATAAGAAAACAATGAACAATAAGACTATTCCTTCTTAAGATCAGCAGTATACAACACGAACATAATGTGTTCCAAGCAACTACCCTGAGGCACTCCTGAAACTTTGCATGCAACATCCGAAAGTTGACCATTTGCCTTAGTCGCCTGAGTTCTCCCACTCAAGTATGACTCGAACCACTTCACCGAGGTGTTCCCAAAACCAAAATGGTTTAGCTTAGCAAGAAACATTTCAAAATTAACTGAATCAAATGCCTGGCTAAAATCTAAAGCTGTCATACAACTGAAAAGATGATTATCCTTAGAAGAAGACTGTCCGCTATATTCAATAAAGCTGATGTTGTACTGGAACCTTTCCTGAAGCCTGACTGGCAATCGGGCAGCAGATCGTGACGTTCTAAGAAAGAAACTAACTGACTACAAACAGCTCTCTCCAATATTTTGGACATGACTGGCAAAATAGAAATAGGTATCAAGTCAGTCGGAGAAGAAGGTCTTTATTTGGCAAGGAAATTACAAGACCTTTTTTTCCAGTCTGATGGAAACGACCGGTGAGAAGGGATAAATTGATGATATGAGGGATCGCACCCATATAATAGGGACTGACGGCTAGGATCATGTGAGTTGAAATGCCATCAAAACCGACGGCTGTTGGGCTGTTGTTGAGATGGTGTTGATTATGCTTTCGACCTCACCTTAACTTATTTTACCAAACTGAAAATTGGATCCTACCCCAGAACTGACGTTGTTTTTGTAAAAAGCAAGCTTTTCCCCACAAACCTTTGTACTACAACCCATGCTAGCAAAATAGCGATTTATCTCATCAGGCGTCATTTTCAGAATTCCCGACTCATTTGAGATGTTACCCATTACACCGCTGGAGCGCAATATTGCCCAAAAGGATTTAGGCTCTCTTCGGTTCAACTTCACCACAAAATAATCCCTTTTGGCTTTCCGAATCGCATAATTGAGGCTATTTCGCGCCCTGCAATACGCCTGTTTTGCAACGTAATTTTTGCCCAAAACTACCTCTTTTTGAGTTTATTTTTTATTCGAAAGTTATTTTATCTTACAATTTCTCCACGGAGCTTTCTTTTTCGTCACACGTTTTTTTACTAAAGGGGCGCACACATCAAACACTTTCAGAAGCCAGCCTGCTTATCGGGATCGAATTGCAGCAGATTTCAGTGAAAACACGGTTACCGTGAGTGAAAACGTAGTTTTTTTTAAACGATTTATTATTGGAACACATCTTGGCAAAATCAACAGAGTTTTCATACCAGGATCATTTAGTCACTATTTCGAATAACAGTATTACATCAACAGTTATCATTTTAGACTTTGTAAAACTCACCCTGAAGCGTTATGTGGCATTAGCTGTGTAATAGCGATATAGTTATGTAATATGTTTGACAAATTAATGTCATATATGATTGGATCCAATATATCTGAGAGGTGATATTTTTTATAATACGCTAACATAAAGTCATTGTTACTTTCAAAAGTTAAACGGTAAGCGTTACATACATTTTAAAATAGTTTAGTATAGCCATGAGTTATTATATTTGTTTTCGCTTTTTTAATCATATATAAATGTTTATACAACACTGTATAGATACAAGGCATACCTTAATGTTCTTTTGAACAGGCAGAATTTATATCTTTCAAAACAAACATGTTATTGGAAACCCATTTGTCCCAAGAGAAAAATGATTGATATAGTGGAGAAAGCCGGAAGAAGTCGAGATGGGAAATTGAGCGTAAACAAAGATGGAAAAGCAGCTGATAAATAAACATGTGAGAGGAGCGGTTTGATAGATAACTCGCTGGTGTTGAGACGTAGGGGGAGATGTGGTTTCTTCAACAAAAATGCCAGCCAAAACATAACATACTTTTTATTATTTATGTCTCAGTATTAAACTCAAATTCAAATTCCAATTCAAATATCGCTATTGTCATTATATTTGAACAAGAACATGATATTTGGCACAATACATAACAATACAAACATTTTATTGACAATATCAGGAATTGGAACACAGTTCTCAATCAATTAATATAGTTTCATGTATAACATCAAAATATAATTTCATATTCGCAATAAGATATCATACAAGACGATATTGTCTGGTAGAGAATAACAAATTAACAAAAATAACAATAATAAAGTAATTAATTGAGTAAAAATTGAATGTTTTAAAGTAGTAAAACTGTACTGAAACTTTAAAAATATTAAACCTAGACTATATATAGCGATGGAATGTACATTATTTATGTTTAAAGTGAATTGAAGCTTTTATGAAAAATCAATGATCTTTGTAAGAATTTACATAATTATTTTTATCCAAAATACGGTTAGTATAACAATAGTCGGGAAAGCTTAAATTTTGAAAATGTTTACCTTGTTTTTAAAACGGATATTTTACCACTACGATCGATCTTATTATTAATTTTGGAGCATGTAGACCAACTCGGTGTGCGACTTGCAATGGCCTGAGAAGTATAATTGGAAATTCTACTGTCTGATTGGTCTCTATTTGCGGTAATATAATTTTCCCTGACCCTGCTTCAATATAATTCTTGGATTTATATGCTTTGATATAAATATGGGCATAAATAACAATATCTTTTAAGTAATCAACTGCAATTTCCCAAAATATAAAAATCATGTTACTTAAACGGCGAAAGAAAATGTTTAAGGAAAAATATAACCCTGCATACAACGTTTGGTTGCAATGAAGAAGGTTGAAGTAATCAAGAAAGTTACTGTAGAGACGTTTCTGCATTAAATATTTTTTTACAATGAGTCCTTGTATTTCGACGATTTATAACATCGACATAGATGAAACCTTGTAAACTTAATGACATTTTCAATGTACGAGCCTACTAGTAGCCTACTTAAAAGTCTGCTGCCAATATGCAGAAGACTTTTACTTCTTTCAAAGTATAAAACATTTATTGACATAAATATTTTACGATCCTTTGAGGCAAGCGGTAATAAAAGAGGAGCAAAGTGGTTTAGAAGATTGACTTGTAAAATACAACAACGCAAAGACAAAAAAAGGAAAATGTCACAATATTCTACTCTTTTTCCGATTGTTGTTCTAAGAGAATAGTTTATTCCAATGGCAAACTTTTATTTCTTTCAAAACTTTCCTTTGACAAAATAATATAAAATTATTGTAAAAGAGCCAGAAAACAAAATTATTACTGTTAATTTGTTACGATATTGTAGAAATTACAACGCTGGATGATTTTACAAAATGAAATTTTCCTCAAATACTGCTTAGAACTGCTTAGCTATTTATGTATCGATTAAACTTTGCTTTCTGAAATGGAGTTTACAAGTATTTGCGTCAATGAAAATCTTTTAAAGGGAAGAAATCGCATCACGAAAACGGCTTGAAAGTTCTTCCGCGAGCGTAAACAAATTTGATCAAAGAAACCGAAGTCCTAGACGGAGCGGCCTGAGAGCAGAAAAAGTTTGTAAAGTCTTAAAGTTATAATTCTTTAAGCCTTAATTTAACTCATACAAATGTTATTTTAACCTCATGGATGCCAGCTGTGATTCTGTGAAACCATTTTTAATTTATAGATGATAAATGTGAAACACATAATTTAGGTTTAATCATTAATTTTCTTTTTAACTAGTGCGTAGTGAGAGAATATGAGAGATATCATTCCTCAAACAAACAAAAACAAAATGTTTTGCTGTGCGTTAGTTCAATAAGGGGCTTGAAAACTATACCCCCAATTTAATTATTTCGCACAAATAAATTAATTTTACTTAGTATTTATGTAGAAAATTCATTTTCCCGTAAACTTTGATAAAGGTACTTCAAAATAATTAATTTCATAACAAGTTTGGGAAGTGCTAATGACACAACAAGAAACTTTGTTTGTTCTTGTTGGGGAAGCCCAAAAAAATAATAAACATGATTTTTGCATAGTAAATATTGTTTTTGCGTAATAGACATTTAATTTTTGCAGATGATAAGTACAAAACGAAAAAGATTATCATTTCACTATATTGAATCGAAAATAGATTTCTGATGTGATTTATAAATTGGTTTTCTTAATTATCCTAATATAGGCCTGATAGAACATTAATTAATTCTATGTTTAGTAAATTTAATAAACATTGGGCTATTAATTAACAATCCTGTCTAAGGAACATGCCAACCTTAGTCAGTAACAAGGCTACAAGATCGCGCCACTATCATCACGATCATCACACTCATCCTTCACTCATATTCAGGGTAACGTCCTCCATGAGGTACCTGTCTTATTAAAGTGATTAAGTGATTAAATGTCATTAGATCATCTAATGTACAGGTGTAAAATAGATTTAGCCTAATCAACATTACTATGTACACTGATTCCTTCCTCCAATATACTCTTGAATGCTGAGATCATTTGGATTCAGGTTGAGTTTTGGGCATCAGAAAGCACTTACATTATTTTGCTGAATGATCTGTTCTTTAAACCAATTATTTCCCCCTAATTTCTCAATTAATGTTATTTATGTTTATAATTACGTATAATTGTGAATAAATGTATTTTGTACACACGTTATTCTTACCTTAATAATATTTTACGACCTCTAATATTTGAGAGGACAGCAAATCCATCATAAATAAGTTAGTGATACAAACAAGTTAATTTATTAAAATTGATATTGTTGATAGAATATTATTTTTTTAGTTTCTTTGGATTTCATAATAATTACTTAGAAGAAAAAAACATTATTTTCTAAAAGATAGCGGCTTTTAAATCAATGAATGAGTGAATTTATTCAAAGGGCCTTTTATTCAAAAGGTGATTTAAATGCAGTAAAATATTTACTTCTGGTATATGTCTGTTTATTTGTATCTGGTTTATCTGGGAAGATGTTAAATGATTATATAAATTACATAAATCGTACCTTTCAGATAATAGATTTTTATCCATTGCTCCGGGGATCCTTTAAAGAAAGAGAGCGTCAATACAAAAGGCGATTGGAAGAACGATTTGGGGATAGGATCTGTGAAATGGGTCTTTTGTAAGCAATAAATAAACATCGACCAATAGAATTGTCAAGGCGACGGTTGAGTTTTATCAAGGTCCAAGTTTTCTGCTTGTAATGTAGTTTTCTGCTTGAAAATGTAGTTGTCGTTAGAAAGAATTCAGCGAAGTTTTACAAGACATAAAATTTATGAAGGGTAGAATTTAATAGAATAGCTCTAGACGCGATTAAAGTTTAGTATTTTTTTTTAATATTTAACATTGTAAAAGAAATGGTAAGAACAGCTGATAATTTTTTTCTTCTAAGCATCTTTTCTAAATTGTCGATAAAGTAAACGAAAATTTAAAAGCTACCGAACAGCGCATGACAAATACAGATTATGCGATAGTTGTGTTTGTTATCAAGACTCCAACAAGATTTCTTAAACAATTATAACAAATTAGGTGACAACGGAAAGAGCTTCACATCAAGGTTTGCAGGACACAAAAGTTTTGTAGAACAGATATAAGGGACGAGCATAGACGCCCTTGAAGCTTGGTATATATTCATAATTTTACGGAACAACTGGGAGCCCGCGGCTCCGTTCTGGAACCTGCCAGAGGTGCGAGAGTGCGGGGTGGAGGGGTGGCGGCGCGTGCCGTCGCGGCGGCTTCTTTGACCTGCCGACAAAGGGGCATTCACGAACCTTCCGGTGCAGGCCTGAGTCTGGCGTCTGCGACGCGGGAAGATGTAAAAGGAGGCCGCGCTGCCGATGTTAGTCAGTTTTGGGTTCGATGATACTGCGAGCGAGTGACCAGTGATAGGGACAGTGCTCAGTGACAGTGTTCAGTGACATTACCAATTAAGATTATTATAATAACTAGCTGTAAGTAGCAATTTAGGTTCATTGTATTTGAGATAGGTTAGACAGGATTAGCTAGGTTTAGATAGGAAATTAACTCTTTGTATCTGTTTGATTAGTTAATAATTAGTGTAGTTAGTTCATGAAATCACCAACTTTGTTATTTTACAACCCGTAGGCCCGTAACAATAAGATTTAACACAGAAATAGAAATAGAAAATTGAAAAGAGTTCTTACCTAATTAACTTTACGTAGCCTAATGATCAGTGGATCGTACCTAATTTCGACACTAATAAAACCTTTAGTGCCTCATCAATAATGTACTATTAACAAGAGGATAAGTACGTAGGAAAATGTAAGGTAAAATACGCAATTAAGTGAGCATAGTTCTCTCAACAAGGCCTTGTAACATTACATACTAAAATTCTAATTGCAAGTGAAGCTGCATCAGTAATCTAGTTTTTACTTTTCCCTCAGTGCTTGTTATAAATTTCTTGCCAGCCTACACGGTCGTTTAAGCTTTATAATTCCTGTGTAAATGCCAAACCTGAAGCACGCTCGCCACCCCGGGTGGTTACGTCAGACGAAACCTCCCTCGCCAACAATGCCAAGTATTTGACTCCTTGCTTTGACGCGTTTCTCAGACCTTTCACGCTTTGAGCCTTCTTCACGGGGCAAAATATCCTCCGAGAGCGTGTTATTTAATGTTAAATCAGGATTTTAAAGTTTGAATTCCACGTGAATGGTTTTATACTGAGCATTAACCTTGAAATAAATATTTATTGATTTTTTGTCACCGTAATCAGGATCTTCATACATCGTAATATTTGATATTTTCAAAATATCCTCATCGGTATTATTTATGACTCTTTATAGTAAAGTTTTGCCAGACCAATATACTGTAATTAGTTAAACTAAATAAGTCTTGTATAATTTTTTTCTACTAATTTTGAATGCATTTTAGGACCCGACTATTAAAAAAAATTCGGAAATCTAGCCATTCTTCTAATTATTTTTCGGCTAGCAAAAATGATCTAAAGAACTATACAAAATCTTGATTGCATTTATTCAAACCTTTCTCTGCAAGGACACCTTCCTCTCACAGTCCACCCCCTACCCCAACACATTCCCTCCCCTATGTACAAACCCATAGTCTACGAGCAGCCGCAGCCATGATCACATATACTGAACCTCTCCACATGTCACATAACACGACAAGCTGTATCATACTGCTGCAATGATCCTCATTAGCATATGTACGTTAGATTTAGATTTGGACGTACAATCAGTCTGTACTTGTTTTTAGATTTGCGTACGTTTTTGAATTTGGATTCAATCTCTAGTTTGCAAAGTATCTGGAAAATCCTTGGGGTGGTCTATAAACGACTCGATAGTTAGTAACAAATTTCGTTTGCCCATTAACAAAATCGGTAATCTACACTATGTAATATACAATAGATTAAAGAAACAGCAAATTATTGTAGGTCCCATCAGTTTGTTGCTATTACAGATCCTGTATTTTTCATTTCAGGATGTACAGTTTAGTATGAGAGGGTATGTACCTTGTTGTCAGTAATTCCTCAGTGTTAATACAACACATTACGACAAAAAGTACTTGGCACACTTAACATAAAATATGCTTTAGTATGAGGTTGTAAATTTTAAATAACTTTTCTAAGTTAAAAGCAAGCAAAATGTGAAGGAAACACAAGGTGGTGTTCATTAGAAATGTCTGCAGCACTTGGTCTAGCAGTTGATTGAAACTTATCTTACATAGATATATTTTATGTTTTATGACTGTCATATTAATACCGGTTGAATTTCATGTATCAAATTTATTTTTTAAACGAGAAGGTTGCTACAGTTTTCATTAGCTTTTCCAGTTTACTGAGAAAAAATCCAAATCCATTCCAAAGATGATAGGCCAGCATAGATTTGCCAATTCGAATAAAAAGCGATATCACGAAAGTGTTACATTAAGTTTATCTTTACTTAATCAAAGTCTTCTAAGGTAAGCTAATAAAACATTATAAAACTAATAAAGAAGAAAGAAGATTAATAACATTTAAAACAAACCTTATATCCTCCAGCAGCTGTAAAATAACCTTTTCCCCTAAACTTCAAACCATTACGATCTTACAACTTACCACGTAAGTACATGTGATGCTATTTTTTCCATTTAAAAAATTGAGCACATTGAGTGCAAGAATTGAGTTCAAGTATATTTTTATATTTCAGATTCATTCTTTTGAATAGATATTGTCAAACCTAACACAACACGATTTTTAATGTGGCCTAAATATCCTTAAAAAATAGTCAGTACTGTACTAAGACCAGCCTGGCCTTTTTACTGTCCAACGTAGTATAGTACAGCGAAGTGATTATGTTCACATTATTTCCCACAGAGAGCAGACATTGTTCCGACGTTGAATAGCTAACACAATTTACATTGGAGGACACACAGAGCCACTGATGTCGGTAATTACTGGTTAGTTGACCAAAGAGTGGCCATGTACTGTGTATTAGTGGCCATGGGTTGAAGGGGGGGGGGTGGACTGAGGCACGAGTACGTCAATATCCATCCGTCTGGAATCAAGTTTAAGCTTTGACCATAAATAATTAATAGACCTCCCATTCATATGGTCCAGCTGTATCTAATTTTGGGTGATCTAGAATTGAAAGTTGACATTGTTTCATTGCTTTCCAACAGAGGGTGCTTCTATCAACCCCTTATATTAGCTATTTACTTAAACAATTTGTATTTTATATTGCATAAATCAGTAATTAATTGACTATTGCTAATTTTTAGCGAATTTCCCCTATAGGGAAGAAGCTATTACCGTAAGTCTCATGGTAAGACCTAAGCCCGAGACCATGATAACTTTTCTTTTTGGGGCCCCCAGAAACAAAAAACACTATTCGTTCAAATTTGTATATATATATATATATATATATATATATATATATATATATATGTGTGTGTGTGTGTGTGTGTGTGTGTGTGTGTGTGTGTGTGTCTGTAAGCACGATAGCGTTCGCAAAAATGGTCCGATCGGAATTTAATTTGGCACAGGGGTGTAAAGTAGTAATTATTCGGATGAGTTCGAAAACCAGCCCGATCGGACCACTGGAAGGGGGGTAAAGGGGGATAAACCCCCAAAGAAATGGGTTTTTTGGGGTTTTCACATAGAAAAATTAAAATAATCCAATTTTGGTCAGCACCATTGAATTCGGCTCAAAAAAACAAACAATTTGATATTTTCAAACATTGCTCTATGCCCATTGGTTACCGAGATACTGAAAGTGGTAAACACAGTACGTTGTCCCAATGTTAACCTTATGGAGAATAAGTAAAATTCTATATCTCGCTTATTTCTCAACATATCTTAATAAAACTTGGTTTATGGCTTCATCTAGATGAGATTTAATGTATTTTAGTCTAAAATCACCGCAATTTCCATTTTTGTGGCGGCAAACCTGCATACTCAATCCCCATGTTATCCTTATGGGCAATAAAAAAAAACCATATCTTCATTATTTCTGAACATATTTTGATAAAAATTGGTATATGGCTTCTTCTAGGTAAGATCTAATAAATATTGGAATTAAACTATCTATCACGCCTGTAGCAGCAAACCTGCATACTCATTCCCCATGTTATTCTTATAGAGATTATGAAAACATATTATCTCACTACATTGGATGGAAGTATTTTTTTGACATTTGAAATTCGCTGAGTATGCAGGTCTGCTGCAACGGGGGTATTTGTCACTAAATTATATAGTACCTGCTCCTGAAACCTAAATCAACAGGTGACTTTAGTGCTCTCTGTTGGAGATTCACTACAACTAGGAGCTCTCTCAATCCCGGGTCACTCAAAACCACATTTGACAATGCGAATGTCTGGAATGTCTGGTTCAGACTCAAATTCAATGGCATAAGCTTATTTGCATTGCTTTTTAGAAAGCGCTGTGCGATTTTGATTCCAAGCCCATCTGTACTTGTTTGTTATGGTTTCTAAAGACGATTCTAGATAATCGGTGACAGTTTATAAAAAAATCATAAATTGTAGATTCATAGATGATCTTGAATGTTGAACAGTCAATTTCACATCATGGTATTTTTCACCTGAGGATCTGGATAAAGTCTGACCTATCCTGCACTCCGAATTAGTTTATTTACTTTGCTTATTAACAATTGACTTATCCACAAAGTGGCTTAACGAATAATGTGGGCGGTCATTATGCAAAATTAGACAAATAACACCAATGCATTTGCCAATCACCATTGTTAGGGTGGCAAAGAAAGTATAAAGTAATTTACGTATTAGGTGTATTAGGGTGTTAACTGTATGGTTGAAATAAATAAAAAAAACATACATTGTAAATTTCTTAATTTATTTTTTTCAAATCTACGTTGACACAGGCCTAACAGAGGAAAGATGCTTCAAACGTCGCAATAATTTCACTCCCATGCCACTGAAAAAAATTTAAATTCATTTTAATCACATGTAACAGGTTAAAAAAATCTTTATAATATGCAATCGTTACATCCACTATGGTTAGCTCCATAGCTGGAAACAAATTGATCTGAAAGCACCGTTGGATCATTTTCTGTTAATTTACTACCAAGACCTTTTTTATTGTAATTCCGTTTATTCACTACTAGTGTTAGGGGCGGTTTCAAAGGAGAGTGTGGAAAAAGAGAGCTAGAAACTACAGAGAAATTTACGATTTAATTATACATAAAAATATTTAGCCATTTTACAGGAAATTGTCAGAGAAATACTAAAACTAAGGAAAGAAACAGAGTTACTTGGTAATTAGAGAGCGTTGCTTAGTTTATTATCACTTTGTCCACCGAAGGGTAGAACCAAAGGCGTGAAGTCTTCTCACGAGGTGAAGAGAGGTCCTACGTAGCCGTAGAATACACAAATAGAGCGGGATTTTCACAGTAGCGGTCCTTCTTAAATAGCTTTAAGAATTCTTCACAAAACACTTGATTTTGAAAGGCACTTTACACTTAGTTCATTTTTAGTATCTCTGACTGGGGAATATTTACTTGGTTTGTTGGAAAAAAAGGATAATAATACTTTTAAAATGAAGCTACATAATTACTAAATACATACAATTCAAAATAATACAAGAAAACAAACTATTTGATGAAAAATGAGGGGCAGAATAGGAGCTGCATGTTAATACAGTGAAGACAGGAGCAAGAATGGACAGTGGTGTCTGGAAAAACCAGCTATAGAAAGAGAAAGTTGTGTGGGGGGAAGACTCTGCACCCACCTTATGACTGTTGGCGTCGTCATCACCGGTGTACAGTTATGCTTATACCCCCCTAACTTAACCTAACCAAACACAACCTGATTACATTCACTTATCCAAGCAAAATGTTTACCTGCAATTATATGCCCATTTAAAGTTAAAACGATATAGGAAATGTAACATCGTGGGGAGTTAACAGATGAGATAAGGCCAGTGATAACGAATTTCAAAGGAAAAGGGACACTAACGTAAACATGAAAATGGTTGGGGAACAGTTTTTAGAGGAATGCACATTCTTCAAGTGGCAGTCAATTGACGGAAAGAAAAGAAAGTTGTGGTAGTGAATTAACGGAAAACGACCGCACCGACAAAGCAGTAGCATTCTACCATTATCGTACTGCATTGTATGGTGAGGTGCGGAATTGGATAGCTGGACAGAATTCTGATGCGGTGAATATGATGTCTACTTAAAAATTAATGCTTCATTCTTACTTATACATCTTATAATTGTATACTGATAGAGTGATTCACCTTTCCAGACTTAATGAACTTAACACTAAATAGCTTTTCTATTGTAAGTTGTGGTTTCAGATTCTTTCCAAAAGTTGAAAAAGAGTACGGAAATGGTGTTAAAAGTAAAATCTTTAAGTCTTTTTTAAGAAAAGCTCTAGGAAAAGTATTGGATTTCGGATTCCATATCTATTAGTTTTAAGGCCTATTGTTTAACTTTTAAAATTTTTGTCATCCTCTCTTCAACAAATTATTGTAACTGTATTTGGTAATACAATTTTTATAACTTTTGGTTATGGATGTATGTTAATTTAATTATTCCTTTAAGGGGTTAGGATTGATATATTTTATGCCTCCTTCTTTCTATTCAAGATTTTTTTTGTGGTTTATGATAAGAATGTATTATAACCTCAGACGCTAATCGCGCTATTGCTCCTTTGCGAAATAATTATATATCCAGCTATTATTTACAATATTATCATCCAAACACTAATAGATAATCTGGGAAAAAGGGTTTAGGACATTTCTTTCAGGTAACGGTAAGAAGTAAATCGCTTCGAGACCTACTCCTCTAATGATAAACCAAATGTAGAGATAAATATTTTATAAATCCAAATCATGATAAAACTCCACAAAAGATGTATTACTTACACTAGTCAGTTCTCTCTTAGTCACTACTACTTCTATCCATCATAGCAGCGGCAATGCTGACAGCAGCGGCAGCTAAACAACAAGATAACTAAATGTCACTTAAAGCGCTGATCTTGGCAAAGATTGATCAATATATTATCATTACGTTTTTGGGATATCAAAAGATTATTCATGGTCATGTTGTCAACCCTATACTCTTATATTTGCAATTATTGAACACTTGTTTGCTGGTATGTTTGATTGTTTGCACGATTAATTAAGAAATGGCTTCCAGGATTTCTTTCATATGCTATAGGTGACATATCATATTTAAAAAAATTGTTATGTGGAGGTTATTTTGCAAGATGAATTCGGATGACGAACACAAACGAATTTTCCAGCAGAAAAAGTTAACATTACCCCTTGTGGGTAGTCATGATGGTAACGAAATAAACAACGGAAACGTAAAACAAAGCAATCAATCGTAACAGCTGTTTATAAACTGCAGCCTGCCAATGGATATAAAATTACACGTTTAGGATAAACCGATGCAATTGCTTTTAAAGTTTAACTTATTGTAAAAAGTAAAGCATTCGAGGGCACTGCCACGATAACGCTTCCTCAAAAAAAATCTGATAGTTATCAATATCAATGTAGATGTAGAAGGCGACAAAAACCTACTACAACAATACCGGTGAAAGGGGTTCTGGTTGAGTGGGACAGTCTAATCTAGTCCTGAAAATACGTAAATGGTCATTAACAATTTAAAATTATGCTTTGGATTATAGAAAATTATCAATTCTTTCATTTGGGCTATAAGTGATATTAATTTTATTAACATGATGACTAATTTACATAAATGTTGAGTATAACATTGAGTAAATTACCGAATTTTAACTTTTGCTGATTTGACGTTTCCAAATCAGTAAACGTATAAAAAAAAGATAGCAAACTGACTCAGAACCAACTACCATTTAAAGTATTTTATTCAAGGAATAAATTTATATTCTATGAAATCTTTGTATAAACTCGTAAACCGAGCCTTGATCAACGATATTAAAAATATTTCCCAGTTCAGAAACGTGCCAAAATATTCAGTATCATTATACATTCAAAAACGTATATAATACTCCTTATATATCCATCCAACATACTGAAATAAAATAAAGATTTTTATTCCAAAATAAAGAAAATGTCATTTTTCCTATTGGAGGGCAGTATGTTACAAAAATCGTTTTGATTTGTTTATGTTTCATACGGTTTCGTTGTAAACTACAAGACGACCCGTAGCGCCACAATGCTTAATTCTGTCGGCTATAAGTCTATTTTACGTTATTCGATTTTTCAATAACATTAACCCGCAAGTTTTTTTAGCAAGAAAGAAGCTACTGCTGACATTTCAAGTAAGTTTATTTGAGATAAACGAATCTTAGGATTATATGTGTTTTACATAGGAGGCCCAGTTGTGTTTGTAAGGGCAATACCATCAACGATTGAAATCCTAACACACCAACAATCATGGCACGTCCGTTTTAGGAAGATTGATTAAAAGATTCATTGTTTTCTAAAATTATACTCAATTTAAAGATTTTTTTTGTACTATTTACCTTTTTGAAAAAGTCCAAGAAGCACTGCCACAGAGGCCAAAAGGGTCAAAGAGATCGTCATCTTTATCTGCTGAATGGATGGAAGCCTATTAAACAATTTATACAAATTTTGAAATCAATTTTTCAACCATGTAAGCACAATTGAATAACATGTTAAACACAAAACTTAATACAATCCTGTACTTAACTGAAGTTATATTATTAAATGAAATATTTTTCCTGAGTGATTTTTTTCTTGCTAAATTTGCTATTTGCTATTTCAAACAACTTTAATATAAGTTGAAGAATTAGGTAGAAAATATCTGTTCTTTTTCAAAATCTGGTCGTCTGCCCATGCTTAGTAAAAATGATTTACCCTTAGCTTATTTTCAAATACATAATAAACTCGTAATAGTTTTTTACCGAAAACCTTTTTTATATTATTAGTAACATTTGATTGAAAAAATTAAAATTATTTTATTCAGCCCATTAAAAAATGCAATAGGCTACGTCAAATATAAGAAAACAATCGGATCCTGTTTTTCTAACAAATAATAAGTCCAGTCACAGGCAAAATCAAGTCCATGCTTCAATAATAAGCACACCATGCACAAACGCAAACGCAAAAACAAAAATTAAAAATAAAATGAATAAAATTTAAAGATAGTAGCAGGCACATACCTTGCAGGAAACAAACACTAATCTTACCCACTTACTTGTGAGCTCACAGAATAGTGAATACCCTGCCGGTCGACCTGCCGTTTTTATACAGTTTCTATCATGTGTTACATTTCGTATAAGTGACAGAAAGGCGACAAAACAGGTGTGGTGTCATTTAAAACTGGGTGCGAACGAGGTATGAAAACAATGGAAACTTCTCGATTTAAAATAAAATATATTGAGCAAAATAAACGTTTAAGAGAATTTCTGAGTATACGGTTTTATTCCAATGGATATACATACATTACCATCGGATAAAGGTAATGGATATACATACAGTACATTACCATCGGATAATGGTAATGGATATACATACATTACCATCGGATAATGGTAATGGATATACATACATTACCATCGGATAATGTTAATGGATATACATACATTACCATCGGATAATGTTAATGGATATACATACATTACCATCGGATAATGTTAATGGATATACATACATTACCATCGGATAATGGTAATGGATATACATACATTACCATCGGATAATGGCAATGGATATACATACATTACCATCGGATAATGGCAATGGATATACATACATTACCATCGGATAATGGTAATGGATATTGATACATTACCATCGGATAATGGTAATGGATATACATACATTACCATCGGATAATGGTAATGGATATACATACATTACCATCGGGTAATGTTAATGGATATTGATACATTACCATCGGAACTTCAACCCTATATTGATCCAGCGATCCAATCCCTGTATCCCTTCTGTAAAACATACCTTGGCTATAAAACATTTATATCAATAAAAATTTGATCTTCCAAACTTAGGCAATCAACGTGACTCAAACACTATAGCGCTCTTGGCCATCATTTGCTGAGAAGAAAAAAGTATATTAGGGCACAGTAAAAACAAATAAATAATGTAAAACGTTTTTCCTTACGAATTCCAAAAAGGACATACTTCAAAAATTTGTAATTTCTATAGTTAGTATTGCGAAGCACCTCAAGTTAAAGGTGTCTATAAAAATTAAAAATATTATATTCTTCTTAATATTGTTAAGCTATGAACTTAGTCGTAACCCTTATAAAAACCTTCATTCCCAATCCGTAAACTAGTCATATCAATATTTGAACTTCCAAGTTTTCATAGTCTTTTTACTTGAAAGAAAACAAGTTGAATGCCGCGTGTATGATATTTGTTCTGTTTTTCTCTCAGAATCGTTCCAACTATCGATGCCCAATGAATAACGAAATTAATAAAATAAATGAATAATAATCCGAGCCAAGTTTGTTTGTAATGACACTTTTTACTGGTCGGGATACTTCTCGTAATTTATCACTCATTTACAAAATTGATGCAATCCTCCTTTAAGCAGCTATTATATTTTGTAACGTAGAAACCTATCAATCACCATCGCTTAGAATTGCCACATCGATAAAGAAATTTCGGGAGTTATAGCTTATAGCATTATTTATCAACATTTACATACATACACCTGAAACTCTATTTGTGTATAATAATGATGCGTCTATTATTGTTACTGTTACGCTTGCGGAACGGTGAACTGTTTGCGTGTGTATATTGCTACTAATTGCTGGTCACATACTCTTGATACTGCTTGCATCAATATCGCATGTAATCAATCTTAACTAATTCGATAAAAGTGTTAAACTTCTTTGGAAAAATTCTTTAATTTCCGTGTTATCTATATATTAATACGCAAGCGGTTTTCCTTTCACAGTCCAACCACAACAACGGCTGGACCGATTTTAACGTTTGAGGTGTCAAATTAAAGGGATTTTTATGTAGATTTGCCAACAAGTCTCAGAATTTTAAAAAAGGGCGTCACTAAAGTACAGTAAAGGGCTGAGGTTTCGGAACAGTGGCGCTATTCATCGACATTTGAGCAAGCTCAGTTCACTTTGTTTACAAACTGAACATATGGTCAAGCTCTGAAATAGTTCTACAGTTAAACCACAGATTGCAGCATTTATAATTATTTTTTTAAAGAAATTTTTTTTGTTTTTACAGCTGCTTTGGCTTTCAACAAAAAGATTTATTATGTAATTTAGGTTATGTTATGAAGTGTTTTAAAGGGCTTAAACATTGCAGTTCCCACTTTTACAAGTTTACGATATATCAATACATTTCAGAATAGTGTTTTTGAAGTTTTATTAAATTGAGCCAATTTTTTATGGTGCGGGAATAATGCCAATAGGAAGAAGGCGAACATTGACCGATCGGAAGGAACACGATTGCAACCGCCTAGAATCACCTTCCCGATGTACCATTTGATGCTCCTTCCAACCTCAACAAATGGTTGCATTTGAAGAATGAAAATACTGGTAGAGATAGTGCGTCATTTACGCGTTGTTGCCACAATGATCCCTACAAAGACAGCCATCCCCTATGATTCCGGTTTGGCGATAACTATCAACAAGGTGCAGGGGCAGTCCCTAAACAATTGAGGTCTTTGCTCACGACGCCAGTGTTTGCTCTCGGTCAGCTGCATGTTGCTGTAAGCAGAGCTCGATCTTTTGCCGGTATTAAAATATACGTTTCAAAATAAAGACAACATGGAAAATGAACGTGTTTCCCAAAAAGTCGTTCATCGGAAACTCCGGCGGTAAATCAATGAACTTTTAGAGTTTCAATGGTTTCTCCATAATTTTGTTATTGAATTTAGCCATTTGATTAAATTTTAAAGTATACAAGTAGGCTGTTCATTCTTCTTTCTTTTACTACATTATTTTTTGCTCGATTTCGAGCTACGTGTTATCTAGTAGTTTTTACTGCAACTAATCTTCTGTACCACAGTTCAATGACGTTGTAAAAAGCTTACTCAACAGTTCTCCGCCCTACAACTTGTGCGTACTAGACTCCTTGGCCTACCAATGAGTGACCTAGGGGAAGATCAGGTAGCCATCGTCAAGAAGATTTCAAGGTTCGTAAAGGAACCGGGATTTGATGGAGAATTAGGACCTGTGTCTGAGTGTGCACAATAAGCTAATTTAGCTGCGTTTATATATTAATTGAAGCCTGACCCTCTTAAAAAAATACTCCCGTTGCAGCAGACCTGCATACTCAGCGAATTTCAAATTAAAAACAACATATTTCAATCCAACATAGCGAGATATTACATGTTTTTGCGTATTATTAATGTGAAAACTGGGCGAAAAAACGTAGACACTTAATTCTTAAGATACAGTAATTACTATTCTTCTTCTGTAATTAAACAGTTTTTAAATACAGATATTTCAAAACGATTCTTATTAGCTTTAGAATAAAGTTGCGATTTGTTTATTGGTTTTCTGAATTATTCTAATGCAAGCCTGATAAAACATTGAATATCATTAGATCAGCTAATGCACAGCTAATGGAGATTTAGCCAGACGTTGACATTACTATATCCACTGATCCTTTCTGAATCCCTGCATTTAACGATTCAACGCTTAATCCATTTGGAATCAAGTTGAGTTTTTGGTATCACGAAAAATACTTTACATGATTTGGTTGCTTATTTTTTTTGTTCCTTAAAACCCCGGAATATTCAAATTTATATATATTTTTTATGTGTTATTTTAAATGAATGTATTTTGGATACAATTATTTTTACTTTTATAATATGTTTACAACCATTTTTTAAATAATATTTTAGAGGACAATATTATATTGACAGTATTATTGTTTACTTTTTTATTCCTGTGTTAAATGTTTACCTTAATTCTCTGTGTTTTAATGTTTTTAATCGATTTGACGACCTTTCGCGAGTGAACTGTTCTTGTACTACGATCTGAAGATGAGGACCTACTGATCCTCGAAACGCGTTATCCTTTTAGGAATCCTTAGGATCACTTCGGCAGACTCAGGTAAATTTATACCTCTTATGGTCAATTGAGTGATTCGGAGACAAGACAACAAAATAATTCTTCCTACCCGGAGAAAACAAAACATTATTATTTAGGCCTTTAGTTATTATAAAAACTATATTTATGCTGTGTAAGAAGTTTTCGGGGGAAAGTCAGCGGGGGTGATTCGCTAAAATGGAATAGTGAGGCCTCTGAAAAGAAAATCTGTGGTAATATTTGATTACGTCAAACTTGTTTTTTTCATTTTACAAGCAAGTAACACTTGCGCTCTTGCACGGAGTGACTTTTGAAATATTTGTTCAAATGGAGGGTTTAGAAATATGTCAGTACTGTCAATTAAAGTTAGTTCTGTTTTTCTACTCTTGTTTTTGGAATTTTCCACTAATGTCAACATATAAAAGTGACAGTGAGTGGCAGTGCAGGTGTTTTGCGAAACATATGTTAACTGACTCGACTGTTTGAATTGTAGCCTAACTTTTTCTCTTTTAAAAATATTTTCTGTGATTCACAACATTACAAAAGAATAATTTTATAAACTACTTCGTAGCCATCTTAATCCACCAAAACATAGATAATGTTTGAGTATAGAGACATTATAATAAATAAAATTGTCAATTTTTATTATTTTTAGCTATAACGTTTCCACAACGTAAAAATTCCATGACGAAAGTGGGAACTATTTCAAACAAACCCCTTAAGTGGGGCATAGCTAGTAATAGTAATAGTATGACAGAATTGTAATAAGCCGGTAATTGGAATCATTCAATTCTGTAAAATGTTATTAAGATGGATATAATCAAATTATTACTTTTAACTATTTTTTTTTGCTTACCAGTTTAGTTATTTTCTTCAAAACTACTATTAAGGGTTAAAAGCAAGGAACATTTTTTCCGAAGAGTTTTTCATGGTAAAATAACATTGCATAATGATGTGGAATTACTATTCCATGATCAGGTTAAATTCACGACTTAAAATTAATTTACAAAAATGAATCCTGTATATGTTAAATTATAATTCAATATAGACAGAGACTTAACGACATTTCAACATGTAACGTCATTCAAATATAGTTAAACCGGCTATTAATATTTTCAATCGCCTAATTAATTACCTACAATTAAACATTTTAAAATATGTTTTACCCCGAGCTTTCAATTGAGAGTAGAAAAATGAATTAGGCCAGAGGTAGTCACAACCTTTTCTGAATTCCAGCTACGAGATAGTAAATGTTATTGTTAAAAACGACGAATATTTTTACAACAAATTTTGATATCTTGCAATTTCAAACTATTAATTTTTGCCTAAATCATTTTCGCCTTAAAAAAAAC
Organism: Flexamia atlantica; assembly: GCA_035578135.1. Lineage (NCBI taxonomy): Eukaryota > Metazoa > Arthropoda > Insecta > Hemiptera > Cicadellidae > Flexamia > Flexamia atlantica. The sequence goes on from JAQJVK010000033.1 coordinate 1,711,694, forward strand.
ACTAAAAAATTCGTCCTAAATCCTAATTGCACTCTTTTAAATTCACAATTCAAGGTTCAATAAACTGTTTAATAAACAATAAACTGTAAGCCACTTTCAAATTATTAAGCGGCCATCCCCCCAGAGATATTTTCCTTTCCAAACCCATCTTTTATCCCGACACATTCCCTCCCTCATATACAAACACCTCCTCTACGAGCAGCAGCAGTCATTATCATATATATTGAACCACTCCACACATCATATAACACCACTAATTGTATCATAATGCTACGATGCTGCTCACTGGGACATGTAGATAGATTCGGATGTATATGATACAATCTGTGGTTCGCATCGTATCTGAGAAATCTGAGAGATCGTCGATAAAGTATTCAATAATTGAAGAAAACATTTTTATTTGCCTATTTACCAGGAAAACTATTTATTATTTATTACTGGACACAGTAAACTCAAAATATTCAATATTAAGTGTATCTAAATAATTTTGTACAGCTAAATAATTGTGTTTTTGTGTAGGCTAAATAATTTTTATATAAATTTTGACGATTGTCCATGCACTGTATTTTGTGTTTTATGACAATAAAAGATCTTGAATCTTGAATCTTGAATCTTGAATCTACGTTGAAGAAAACTTCCATAGCTCTTGATCTAGCAGTGAACTTAACAATCCCTCATTGATTTCCTTTATAGTTTGAATTTATCGTTTTAAAAGTACTGACAGGCAAGACGTAAGTTAGCTGAACTATCAATGAATGGCATTTTTTGTTTGCTTCTGATTTTTATTGGGGGGAGGAGGTACAAAGCCTTTTCGCACTCTGAAAGGCTCGTTGTCCTCGCAGTAGTTTCGGACTCCCGTGGGTTCAATGTCCTCGACCACCGGCGAACCTCCCCCTTCTTCGCCGAGGACACTAGCCTGGAACTGTTTTGCTCATTACTTCAGGCTAGGCCTTGCGTTTTCTGCCTACCTCTGTTGGTGTAGGTGAGGATCAAGGCCGGTCAAGATCGACCTTTTCTCCCGAAGAATGGCCTGGACGAAATGCTCAACGCGATTCCAGTTGCCCTCTCTCTGGAGCGTAGCTCCAACGATGTTCTGTGGAGTTGCGACGGCGCCAATCTGATCAGAGAGTGAAACGATGGCCACACTCAAAGAAGGTATAATCGGCCGTGTCTATAATGCCAGGACAATACATTTTTTTTCATTCTTCTCTTCTTTTCCCCATACCTATTTTACACCGGGGTTTGCTTGGCTTTTACATTCTATTTTTTCCATTCCCTTTAAGTCTCTTCCTTCAGTCTTATATCTTATTTTATCCTAAATTTTGCATGCTTTCCTTCTCTTTCTCATTTTCAATCCTTAATCCAGCCTCTATTTTCCTTTTTTTTCTTTTCCCCTATTTTCTTTCCTTAATCTAACTTATTCTAGGTGTCTGTTCCTTATCACAGTCGCTTCTTCTTAGTCTTCTTTCAGCTTCCGCCGGGGGACAGAGACGTAGTCTCGTCCACTGAGTAATTGTCTTCTTTTTGGTAGGTAAGTCGTCATCGGGTAACAGGCTCGTTCCTATCAGGGTCAGACTTCTCCCTGGCGCCAGGACCAGGGCCAGGACAATACAGCTGGCGATTTTTCCGTTTCTTTGAAAAGAGGCACAGGAGTACCTATGGCCGAAAGGAACTGGGTCACGAAGTAGTCGACCTCGCCGTGCTGCCGTTCCTTTAATGATCGGACGATGGGAATGAGCCATGGTCCGACTTCCCCTCGACTCAGCTTCCCTGACGCAGCTGCGGTCGCGCTCTTCAGTAGCAGCTACTTCCCTGCCGACCTCAGGCCTCCTGCGATAACTCGCATTCTCTCCCTCGCTAAAAAGTATATGGGAATGACTCTTGCGATCACCATTACAGCTGGCTCGGAAACCGAGCGGTAGGCAGTTGGATACTTCGGTATTATACGGAGGCCACCCTCATACAGCGCGCTGCGGCGGTTATGTTAAGTGAGGTTATCATAAATATGTAAGTAGAACAATCCTCATTTCGTTACGAATCGAACGATACCAAATGAGTCATATTTTCGCCCGCAAAAACCCGTTGACAGGTGATGCGCACGCTCCGGTCAACGACCAGAACTGGGCCTACTTGGAGGGCGCAAGTATAACTCAGCTGGTATCTTTTGATTCGTAACATAACGAGGAACGTCCTACTAACATTATGATAAACCTAACCTAACATTACCGCTGCAGCGCGCTGTATAAGGGTGGCGATCGGATATGGACGATAGCGGCGGTGACGACGTGTTCAACTCAATCCTCGCGGACATTACTGCCTTCTGGGAGGCAGAACACAAACACCGTTCATCATAAGTCAGTCAAATTTGGACAGTAAGTCGATTAAAGTACGTTCTTCCCAATGATGTAGTTATTTTTGGTGTCCAGCAAAACAATCTCTCTAAAGACAGTGGCCTCCGTGTAATACCAAAGTACCGGCAGTTGCGACCCGCATGGTACCTCGACGCTGAACTCGGGTAAGCAGGTCTCGGTAGACACCTAACTCGACTGCATGGACCCAACCCCCGCATCGGAAAGCAAGTCTCACTGGGACTGGGTGGCGCGGACATTAGCAGAGAGCGCTTGCAAAAGCGAGGGCCACTGACAGTGAGCATAATCCTACCTAGGGCTGCGACACCCTTGGTAGCTTTATCGGCAGTGCGTGCTGTATCTGCTCACCGTAAGACAGTCTGCTAACGACCATGACATCGAGGTATTTGGCAGCAGGCTTGGTCTCAAGAAGGACGTCGCCTATTTGCACATAAATAACCGCGGGAGGGGTATCCTCTTCTTAATGAGGGCCACGACTTTCCCAATAGCCAAGCCGTGAACTCGCATCCACTCGCTGACTATGTCCATTATTGTTCTGAGTTTGAGCTTCACCAACTCAACGTCTTTCGCTGCAACCAGAGCTTCAACGTCATCAGCGTAGCCAAAGAGCTGGGTCTTATCGGACCCAGCGAGCTTATCTAGCCTCAGCGAGCTGTCAGTAAGGGATTAAAGTGGCACCTAACTCCTAACACCATGAGAATAGTAGCATTTAACCAAACAGTAATAATAATTTTTCCAATTTATACTAACCCGAATTCCTTGAATCAAAAGAAAAATAATAACATGACATTGTATCAATAATAAATAAATTTATTTTTCGTTATACTGCTTCAAAAACAGATGTTTTTAATGCATGTTTTCCGGACCTAAATACACTCTTTTTATTCCTAGGAATTAAAAGCTGATGTACTCGATACCAGCTGACTCTTTATAGTCCTAGGACTATAAAAGTCAAAAAGTGCCGAGTACGTCGTAATAATCGAACAATATTCATTCGATTACAAACAATCGAAACATTCATCGTTACTATCGAAACATTCATTGTTGTCAGTTTAATCAATTTGTGAAACTCGCTCATTTCACCAATCGATTATTACATGCGTTCGATACGTCGATAGTTGTTCATTGTCGTCAGTCTACCCTAACACAAATGAAACAAAATAACAAGAACAAGACGGTGGCATCTTTTGAAGGCATCTTTAAAGGTAAACAAGCTGTAACATTTTTGTTTTCTTAAGTAGTTTACGTATTGTATTGAGCAATATAACGAAAAATATAGTTCATCACACGGACCTAAAGCTGCTTTTCGTTACTCGGTCATTTTTCCACCTCGGCTTACAGCCTCGGTTGTAAAACTTGACCTTGTACGAAAAGCGTCACTTTAGGTCCTTGTAATGAAATATACTATTGTATACAAAAGAAGAATATTTTATTTTTGAAACTATTTATAATATTATTAAGGCAAAACAACATGCAGGTATTGGGAAGGACGAGAATTGTTGGTTTGTGGCTGGGCGAGGGGGATGCAGACTTGCCCACCTAGGTTCATTCATTACTGTTTAATTGTACACCCCGTAGCATGTGAGTGTGGGGACGGTTAATATCTGTCTGCCCCTCCCCTGTACCACCACCCCTCCTCTCCCTCTCCCACCACCTTACCTCTCGTTGCATTCTAAATACCTACATTGTTGGTCAAACGACTGATACAATATACACGCTGCCTTATTTGGTGTTTTTGATCCTTTGATGTCATGATTATGACATTTTTTGTAGAAGTTGGCGTTGGTAAGAATATTATTTGTATTTCCTTATTGTTAGATTGATTTCAGAATTAAGATTAAAATGTTTTGTCGCTCAATACAGTATTTAATTAAATGCTTACATTAAAATTTATAAGAGAAATTGTATATTTTGACGTTCTATTTCACTTAAGGAGGAATCATTTAAATGTTGGATAGATGTTTTAAGTCAGGAATTCATATTTTGTATTTATTTTCATGAGTAATAAATATAACCACATGATCCTTGACAGGAATGTTGATTACTATATTTTTAGGCAGCCTAAAAAATATATTCATAAATATTCGGGAAGAATATAAGTCAGAGCATGATGACGTGACTCAGTCCACCCACAGATTAATGTTAGTTTAATTATTGGACTTGAAGACGGCTTGAGGCAAGTCATTTGACGCAGCATATAATACTATCCACTTGTTCTTCCTCCAACAGCAGATTGACTCTAGACTAATGCATCTGCATCAGTTATTGTAGTCAAATGATAAATCACGACACTGAATAAAGCTTCGCCGTTTCCATATTGTTTATTAAGTATATATTATTTCAAAACAAAAGATAAAATTAGAAAGTTATTTCTTAAACAAAAAACATTTTTATAAAAGAAATTTCGTTTTGATTTGATAGTTTATTTTTAACTAATGCCGGTCCCCAATGCTGTCGTAGAATGTAATTATCAGTTCAAAATACAAGTATTTTCATGGCGTTTGAAGAGCCTACACCAATACTTACAAGCTTGAAATGTAAAAAGGTTTATTCGAAAAATAAATCCTCACATAAATAACAAATTTGTTTCAAAGTTAATCATCATGAATTTATTAATAACTAGTTGTTTGTACCAGTTCTTCGCACAGTTGAACCAGGAGATAACAATAGTTCCAAAAGATATAAAATAAAAACTACAAGGATTAGTAAAATTAGTACAAAATAATATTCTTAAACGTCTTAAACGTAAATAATATTTAAACGTAATAGTAAATACGAATTAAAGCCATAAGGGATTTTACGCCTGCCAAAAAAAAGCCCCCCGTCTAAATATGTAAGTGCGATAATGTAAATTTGCTGGGTACATTGACATTATCTCCTATTGTCAAATTTCAGCCCGGTATTTTACGTTTACCACGCACTTCAGACAAACGAATAGAAACCACATCTGCTTCATATTGTTATATAGTATTGGAGAAATCATTTTTATTTACACACTCGTGTCGTTGCAAGATCGACAGATATTTCAACATTTTACGCCTACCTAGTTTAAACGAAGGACGATTTATCATTGTTGTATGAATGAGTCGATTAGTTTGACGATGACAAGTCTAGCGAGTCGTTAACGGTTAGAAGTTGTCATAATAATTAATGACACGAGGATGTGTGTGGGAGATAGAATGTCATCCGACATGACGAGACGCGAACTACTGTACGTCTCCGGTTCAGTTTGCTCAGTTTAATTACATCTAGTGGGGATTAAACGTCCTGTTGTCTGCCTTTGAATGGCGGATGACACCTTATTTAACGCAGGTTAGGTAACTTTTAATTATTCCTCCAGGAAATCATTATACAACGTTTTATGTTAGGGTTTGGGTTTTGCAAAATGATATTGAGAATGGTTACGTTTGATAATTTATTCGAAGCCCACATTGTAATTGGCACATTAACGGAAATTCAAAATTGTTTACAAAATGTAAATTAATTGAATTAGAACGTAAATACGGTTTTGTTGATTTAACTAAAAACACATCTGAAATGGTAGGCCTACACAACTTTTTCTACTTCCAATAAAAAGCGATAGCATGGAATGATATTAAGTGTGACTTTAACTAACCAAAGACTTACAAGTAGACTAAAACTTAATATGGATCATTAAAAGCAACAGAACTAAAATCATAAGAAACCACATTTATAGGTTAATTCACACCGTAAAACGATAATAAGTGACGTTGGCACAATTAAAGGAATGCAAACGCTGTTAACCTTGCCGGCAGTTTTCCTTTTTACCTAAAATTTAACCCGATGGGATCTTACAACTAACCACTTGGCAAATACATTTGATGATATTTTTTCAATTTTAAGAATCAAGTCTTCACATTTTAGATCAGGTCGCTTCGTGTCTAAGTAAATTATAAATAGTAGAGTACTTAGTAAAATAAATAGCTTCATGGCAAAGTTAGTTGTATATAATAAAGCACTTTGTAAAGTAAATAGCAAGCTAATCAATTGTGACTACAGGATGAGCTAAGCTATATGCAGGTTTGCAGCAGAAAAATATCATGATATAAATTGACTGTTCGTTAGTCAAGATCATCTATGAATCTACAATCTATGATTTTTTTTATAAACTAACACCCATTATCTAGGATTATAAAAAACCTTGCAAATAAACATAAATAGGCTTAGAAAAAATTGCATAACGCTCTCTAGAAAGCAATGACATACTTGTTACTTCAATCAAGATATTTAAGTTACTTCAATCAACCCCCTTCACCCGTTATACACACATACACGAATACATGGCCTCTGGTTGGTCAATTAACTAGTAATTAATCACTGAAATCCAAGTCAGTACTTACTGGTCATCCTGGTGTCTTTATGTGCACCTCAATGTAAATGATGTCAACTATTCAACGTTGAAACAATGTCAGCTCTCCATGGGGAATAATGTGAACATAAATCACTGCAAACCCCCCTGTGTTGCCACTTGGAATACTTAGTAATCCAAGTGGCAACACTAGTTTCTGATTTGAATTGTTCAAAACCTTTTTATATTTATCACTCGTAAGTATATACTGGTCTAGACTCATCGGTAAAACGTAAATATTTACCGAGGAACTTGTGATTGGAATTGACCAAACCAATATTAAACTTGGTCAAGAGTAAGTTCGATTATTGCTTTTGAGTTCACGATGGCTTTCAATTTCACTATCGTTAACAAGGTTTATTAACTAAATACTATTTTATATTTTCAAGAGATTTATTTAGGTTCAATAATTTATTGGATAGTAATGATAGTAATGGTTATTGCGACCCTAAAGCCTTTCAATTTATCTTTCTCGCTTGAATAATTGTATTTAATGGTAACATGTTTATTGAACCTTTAATGTAAAAATCAACAATTTCATGTAGAAACCGAAATCGATAAGTCTACAATCTTCCGTTATTATATGCGGCCAGGGTAACCTGTCTCGATAATGAATTTAAAAAAATCTATGAATAAAAATTATACTCTGCCTTGAAATGAATAGGATATACTCGCCAGCAAGTAAGAATTGATTTTAAAACTTTTATAAAAAAATATTCATAAACCTGATACATAGTTCACGAATATCTAAATTAATTCACATGCTAAGAAGCTTCAGAGCCGACATTGTCAGAACACAAGTTTCAAAGCCTTCGATTCTTCTGATTTCCTTTCTCTCAGCGATAATTTCCTTCTCAAAATCAACTTAGGTTTCCTAGAGGAAATTGCCTCACTCCTTGTTGAAATCCAACGGAGATTGTTCATTCGTTGTGGTAATAGGTATTGCATTTGATTCCAAAGCATTTAAAAATATCAACTTACATGATGGAAAATAATAGTAAGTGAATTACGTAGGCTACACATCATTACTATTATTATTAAATCAATAAAGATTTAATATTAATAGTAATAATGTGAACATAATTTACTTGCTATCTGGACCATTATGGATAAAGAAACATATAGGCAAGAAAAAAATAATTGAAAAACAAAAAAGTAATAAAATAAAAACCTGTTTTCATTAAAACATCAATATTTATTTGATTCTCAAATACAAACAAGATAATGTTGTTTGTACAGTTAAGTAAACTTATATTGAATTGAATATTACCTATGTACACTAAATAGATTATTAACTTTGGCGTTTAAATCCGAATTTTTTTTAAGTGTAGTAGTTGCTGGTTTGGTGTTATTTGTTGTATGTAGGGTACCTGAGATATAGTTTCTATTACAATCAGTCTAGTACCTAATAGGACTATCTTGGAAGCTTTATTTTTGTATGATTATAGTTTTTGTTTATGATCTAACTTTTCTTTTAATTTCTTATTGTTTATGTTTTAAGTTACCTTGCAGTTTTTGTTATTATTATTATAAATATAACTATATTTCATTATTTTTATTATAGTATAGGCCTGCTACTACTGTTTAGCTCATATGATATCAAAGTAATGATTTAATTAGCATCTTTGTAACAAAGTCTTTGTAAACTGGAAACTTTGTCGTAAATTTATGAAGAATATAAAATAAATAATATTCTTGGTCTAAATGATAGAACCAGAGGAATTACCTAGTTTTAAACCCGCGAATATATTGAAGAATAAACCTCTAAGTCTATCAGGAATTACTTTAAACCTCGCTTTATTTTATAACACATATAATTAACGATACTTATATTCATGGCGATGAAAATAGACGGTTCAATAACAACATGTTGTACAACATGTTATCCACATTTCCACTATTTTCCTGGCTATATCGGATATAGCTTGCAGGTTTCTAAATCCAATAGAAATGATGACAAAGGGAATGATAAACAAAGGTAAATAATAACAAAAAATAAATGTTTGGAGGAAGAATAGTAAACAAGTCCCTTTTTCGACCGCATGTTTTATTGAATATATCATAATTAAGCCTAAGGTTCTGCTAGCAAATCAATTTAAAATGCACTGAATGATAATGTGTTACCCATGGCGCTGAAAAATTCTCAATCTATATAAAATTATCACTTAGGGTTTATGATATTTACAAGACACCAAGACTTAATTTTCTCCACTAGACTCGCCGTAAAATCAAAACTTGATAGAGAGAACTCTAACAAAAAAAACTGCAAACTATGATCAACTATATTTTTTACTTATGTGTAAAACTCACTTTTACGCCCGGGATTCAGACGATACCTGAAACATTAAATAAATCATTATATATAAAATAAAGTTATTTATGTAAATTCGCATGTAGATTAAAGGCTGTTGCGCTCTATAAGCCTGAAATGCAAAGAGGGTGAATTTCAACGTTTTTAAATAGTAGTTGTTGGACTTGGAAAGTTTACACTTGTTAATCATGTTATCAAATACCGTTTGGAAAAATTCCTTAATTACTCTGGAGCAAGAGGTAGTAGTAGACAGAATTATACTAAACTTCGACCCAAAATTGACGTACATTATTGTTTGTAACAGAAATAAGCCTGGAAAAATATTAGTTAATTCCAAAGAACTAAAAAGCGAAAAAGAAGAAAAATATTAAAAGAGCTTAAAGACTAAATGTTTTTATTTTTGGCTAAAAGTAAAATGTTAATATAAACTACTTAATTCAACATTATAAGTTGTTGGTTCTTTGAGTAATGTTTGACTTCCTTTACTCATTTATTTTGGCAAGTTAAGATTTAATTTTGCACTTAACATTACAAGAGCATGTTTACCGTATCAATTTTTTACTACGACTTTGTACTACTAAAGACATTGTAGGATCACATTTGAAGTATTTTTCTAATTTTTAACTTTATCTTACCCGGATGTTGTAACTTTGTTACTTAGGCAGGATCTTAGTTGTTTATTTTGGGTCTTAAGTAATTTGATCCGTTTAAATCGTGAAGAGTAAAAAGTTGTATTACTTTGAAAGCCATTTAAATGAGTGTATTAAAAAAAGTATGATGAGGTTTAATGAATGGATGCAGTGCGTTTTACTTCGGAAAATCGTGCTTGACTCAGTAAATTCTATTAAATTGATATAAAATATTAAAGAGAATGATTTATTGAATTTAAATATTAATTTTAAGTGGGCTTTTCGAGGGAGATTAAGTACTAAAGGAAAATCTAAAACCCCTTAAGATGCTATAAGATGATAAGTAGTTAATATATTTTACTAAAGACGATTTTCAGAGAAATACCAATTTCGGGTAGTAAATATTTAATGTATTTACAAAGCTGTAATTCTCTTTGATATTCCCCTAAGGAGAGAGTCTTGGAATCTTCTTCTTTAAATAATAAACATTATTAAATATTTAAAAGAACTGTTTATGTAAACACGGCTATGCAAAAAGAAAAACACTTTGTAATTTTCTTCTTTCAGCGTATGCTTGTTAATAATATAGGAACCACTTCCAAACAATATACGAAATTATTTAGTCTATTATAGCCCGCCAAAAATACGATACTACTATTTGGTTGTTTTCATATAACAACGTATTAGTCCAGTAAAGTAATACGTTATGGTAAGCAAAACGTACAGAACTACATTCAGTTACATGACTACACCACAGCGTACAGATCTACAGAACTACGTAAAGATTTTTAACTTCAGGTTATTTTGGTTTTTGAACATGTTTGTTGAATTTAGGCTCATATGGTTTGAGCCCAAGTTCCAAGTTTTTCACCTGGGGATGCCACGGTTTACCGTTTACAAAGTCCGGAAATTTTGACCTTGGTTCTTAACTCGGTCGGCTTTAGACCATGACTTTGATCGGCTCAACTGTTAGTTAGTGTTGTTAGTTCGGTCGGCAAAACTGAAAACGTCACTTTCGGCCCTAATCATGAGATAATTTTTGCAATATTCATTATGTCTGCTCTACTAAAAATATATTCACCCCTTTTCAATAGAAGAAGTTCTAAACATGGTAAACGTATTTGAAACAAAACAATTAGGAAACTTTTTTTTATTTAATGCGTACATTTATGTAAAGTACGCTGTCTGCTCTACTAGAAATATCTTCATCCCTTTTCAAAAGAAGAAGTTCAAAACACGGTCAACGTATTTGAAACAAAACAATTTAGGAAACTTTTTTTTATTTAATGCGTGTACATTTATATAAAGTACGCTGAAGGTAAAACTTGTAATACTGTATTTTCAAACTTTGCCGTAGGAATACGTAAACAATTTTAAAAACATCTACCCACCGTGGAAACAGTAATATACTTAAAATTCAGTTTAACAAAGTATGGGACGCTTGTTTAATGTCAAAAGTTACATTTAATCAAACTTTACAGAAGAGATATCTGATAAAAATTGCGTCAGTGCGTCAATAAACACACCAAACACAGAGGACGGGGCCTTTGAAACCTTACCCTGAAAAAGTGTTAAATATCTCTAAAACAAAATCACTACCTGCATTCACAGAGTATGATAAATCATTTCTATATGATACAATATAAGGGATTGTTTATACAGTTTGTTTAATTGATTTTATTTAAATATTTTATAAATATTTATATGATACAATACAATAGAGAGTATGATATACAGAGTGTTCGAAAAATGTGGGGCAATAATTTACGTAGTGATTCCTTGGGTCAAATTAAGCAAAAAAAGTTCATATAAACATAGGTCCTAAAGTGCTTCGTTTTCCGTCTGTGTGTCTGTTTATGATTTTTACATAATAAATCATATCTCACCAGCCACTTAACGTATAAACTTCAAACTCGGTATATGAATAACTACTATTAAGAACTATTTTTGTAAGAAGTACTTAAAAATTTCTACTTTGTACCATTTCAAAATGGCGACTGTTTTTTGTTTTCAAAGTTAAATATCTTAAAAACTTCAAATATTAGAAAAATTAGACAAGAGACAAAAAAGCTGGAAAATTTAATCCAATTAACGCTGATATTACGATTATGATGATCAGACTAGTAATAACAGAGACATTTTTAATTTTCCGAATAAAAACAGGCAAATTTCGGACAGTATGTTCTAAATAACCATTTGCCGGTTATCCATATACCGAGTTTGAAGTTTATACGTTAAGTGGTTCGTGAGATATGATTAAATATGTAAAAATCATAAACAGACACACAGACGGAAAACGAAGCACTTTAGGACCTATGTTTATATAAACTTTTTTTACTTATTTTGACCCAAGGAATCACTACTTAAATTATTGCCCCACATTTTTTGAACGCCCTGTATAACCATCCTTCACTCATTTTCGTCTTAAAATACCCCTTACTTGTGGTCGGCGTCTTAATGGTAATCTAATCTAATAAATTAATCTAATAATTTCACAAAGATTCAAGTGTTTTTATGTTTACTCATTAAATTATTAATAAATTTTGTTGATCTTATAGTCCAGTCAAAACAGGGTTTGACCTGGAAAAAATTCCGTAAATCTTGAAACTTTGCACACTTATTTAGAAGTACCTAAGGATGAAAATACCAAAAGTCCTGGAAAATATGTGGCGAGCTCTGGTGGCAATTGATGGAAACAGGGTACTTTTTTTGGTTTTTCGTAAAAATCTCGAGAACCGTTGGTCGGAGGTGAGGACTTTAAATGTACAAAATAAAGCTTATTAAATTTGCTACAAAATTATGTGGTACATTTTCTTTGTACTCCTAACGGTTACCGAGTTATAGGGCGCCAAAAATAAGGATATTTTCACAATTTTCCCCTAAAAATGAGCAAAATTTTGTTTTTTTAGCTTTTAACGGATGAAAATAAAAATTATCTGATTTTGGTGGGCACCATCAAATTCAGCTTAAAAAACCAAACAATTTAGTATCCTGAATCGTTGCTTTATGTCCGTTGGTCACCGAGATAATGGAGGCGGTAAACACCTCTTACATTGTACCTATGTTATCCTTATGGGAAATAAAAAAGTTCTATATCTCGCTTATTTCGCAACATATCATAGTAAAACTTGATTCGTGGCTTGATATAGTTGAGATATATCGTACTAGGGCCTATAATCCCCAATTTTCACATTTACGTGTCAGCAAACCTGCATACTCCACTGTTCGTATTATTCTTATGCAGGTGAGTATGCAGGTTTGCTGACACATAAATGTGAAAATTGAGGATTATAGGCCCTAATGCGATATATCTCAACTATATCAAGCCAGAAATCAAGTTATACTGAGATATGTTGAGAAATAAGCGAGATGTAGAACTTTTTTTATTTCCCATAAGGATAACATAGGTACAATGTAAGAGGTGTTTACCGCCTCCATTATCTCGGTGACCAAAGGACATAAAGCGATGATTCAGGATACTAAATTGTTTGGTTTCTTAAGCTGAATTCAATGGTGCCCACAAAAATTAGATATTTTTATTTTCATACGTTAAAAACTAAAAAAAAACAAAATTTTGCTCATTTTTAGGGAAAAATCGTGAAAAGATCCTTATTTTTGGCGCCCTATAACTCGGTAACCGTTAGGAGTACAAAGAAAATGTACCACATCATTTTGTAGCAAATTTAATAAGCTTTATTATGTACATTTAAAGTCCTCACCTCCGACCAACGGTTCTCGAGATTTTTACGAAAAACGAAAAAAGTACCCTGTTTCCATCAATTGCCACCAGAGCTCGCCACATATTTTCCAGGACTTTTGGTATTTTCATCCTTAGGTACTTCTAAATAAATGTGCAAAGTTTCGAAATTAACGGAATTTTTTCCAGGTTGGGCCATTTTTTCAAGTTTTTTGACTGGACTATTAGAGTTAGTTGTCTTAGTTATCTTGGCTAGAGTTTACAGGTCAGTTATTAAAGTCCAATAGCGTAGACGACATGCATTATGAAAATTCAGGTTTATTAAAAACTCGTTTATTATAATAGTTAAATTTTAATATTAAATCGTAATATTGGCTTGAAGACGTCCAAGTCATAGCCTCATATTGTGTTATTCTGCCACGATTGCAACTTTACATTTCGTAGTTGTAATACGTTTTGTACTATATTATTTTTTGAAATAAATCTATTTGATTTTTTTGGCGTATGTATTTTAATAATTCCAGTAGCGTATGTGAGTGCCAGTGGTTGTGTGTGCGTGTCGTACCGCCGACAGCTTGGAGGTATTGCTGTCGGTAAGGTATGTGTTTTTCGTTTTATTTGCATCTTCTGTAATGCGTTCAATGTTTTTGTATGAATTTTTGTGTAAGTAAGACTTCTGTGTTGTTGAATGTTGGATAAATGTAAATTGTATGTAAAAAAACAAAAAAAGTAGATTGAATAGAAATAAGTAGCTAAATGTAACTTTAAGTAGGGTCATTTTAAAACGAGAGGAGTTTCAATACCTCTCGAAACGTAGTATAGTTTAAACACTAAGCTAAAGGAAAAGCCCAAAAAATTGAGTAATAATTTACAAATCCTTCGCTATTACGAATTTTAAAAATACAGACGTATTGTTATTGAATAAAAAAGTAATTCATACTTTTACAAAGAGTTTGACAATACTTATAATCATTACACTTCTAACCAATCAAGAACATTACATCAATTGTACTTCCCCAAATTAATCAACGTATTAATTATGTTTAACTTATGTATTGAAATTGGGCACGAACATCAACATAAGTGAATGGATCCTGGGACTTATTTCATAATTATTAATACTCGCCTATTAATAATATTAGCAACTCAAGTCATATTTGATTAAACGGGACTATTTAATAATATTAGTAATGATATAATTTGTTGATTAGTACCTAGAATATTTATCATTCAGTATTATTAGTCGATTATAAAACCACCATGGTTTTATTGGTCCCTTGTTATATTTTCATTTCTCAACAAGCCACAAGTTGTTTCACCATTTTAACAACATACAATCATGAAAATTTCATGAAATGGTTTTGAGTCATAAAAATTTCAAAGCTATACCAAACTTTACGATATTAGTAAATTTAGGTTACGAAAGCTGCTCATTTTAAGTTTCATATTGAATGAAAAGTTCTATAGGTCTTTGAGAAAAAGACAAAAGTTTCCTAAAACTCAAGAACCATTGCGATAGCATTGCTTTTTCCGGAAGGGCGGTCACATTGTTAGAAGGATGCCGGACGGCTCATTTAGCGTTAGGAATCCCATTGAACCCTCAAACTACTATACCGGGTGTCTCACCTAAAGTGAACCAATAGCTAACTTTTTTACTATAAATCTGACAAATATGGGGGATTTCCTCTTATTTTTAAAGCTGCTTTTTGGAGTCACTTCGAAATCTAAAAAAATGACCGCCATTTTCCAATATGGCGGACAACTTTAATTTTTCTTATGGAACACCCTGTACTTTATGGCGTTTTTGAATTCTACGATTAAATTTAGGAACTTTTTATTCCTTCTTATTTTTTCGTAAACTCAGTGGTTCAGGAGATAAGAGCAGTTTAAGTTTGTTTTTTGCCCATTTAAAATGCATTGTGTCCATTTAACTATGCCATCCTATGTATTCCTTATGGAGTAAAATCATATCCAAAATAACAAATTTCCACCAGCGAATCGAGACTAACAATTATTTTGTGATTAAATCTCAACTAAACTCACATTTTTAGGCATTTTTTCTCTTTGGTATCTTTTATTTGAACCCAACCGTTTTCGATATACAGACTACCAACATTATCCCAATGCATTTTAAAGGGGGAAAAATCAAACTTTAACTGCTCATACCTCGTTAACCATCAGGTTTAGGAATAAAATGGAAAGGATAAAAAGTTCCTAAAATTAAGCGTAGGATTCAAAAGTAATAAAATATAGGGTGTTCTATAAGAAAAATCAAAGTTGACCGCCATATTGGAAAATGGCGGCCATATTTTTAAATTTCGAAGTGACTCCTAAAAGCAACGTTAAAAATAAAGGGAAATCCTCCATAAGAAGTTCTTTGTCAGATATATAATAAAAAAGTTAGCTATTGGTTCACTTTAGGTGAGACACCCGGTATAACCATCATGTAACATTGCGAAACACTCCAAATCGGCCCAAGTTTTAGTAGCATCTAAAATCATAATCTGGGACGAATTTGCAATGGCGCATAAACGCACATTGGAATCACTTGACCAATAATTAAAATATCTGCGCAATGATTCGAGTTTTTTTTAAGGCGCAATAATTTTACTGTCGGCTTATGCTTATTTTACAAAATAAAGCATAAAAATTTCTAAAATAAGAGTAAAATTAATGAAATATCAATTTAAAAATTTATATTTACTGTTAAATATTCACCAGAGGAAACTGACAACCTCGTGTGTCGCTTCGTTGGTTCCTCTCGCATCGGCGAAGTCACCAACTCGAGCTCGAGTGTGAATATTTATTTAATAAACGTGAAATACATGTTCAATATGTTTGCTGGTCCATTTACTCTGAGGGTTAATAAGGGAAAGCTTCTACTAATTAAAAATTTAAAATTGATGGAAAATTAATCATTTATATTTAAAAATCTAATCCGTCGAAACTGGTATAATTTTTAAAGTTAAGGTTTAGCGCATGGTGTTACTTTACGTATTTTAGCTACAACAATAAAAGTGTCCAATATCATTTTTAATGCTTTAGTACTAAGACAATTGAAGTATCTTTTATGCGGGCTTTCAGTTCTCCTCTGTCCACCTCCTTGCAACTCCAGCTATTAAGAATAAGATCGGATCTAACTTATGTTCGATGTAAAAGAAAAATAATTAGAAACCCAAGTATTGATTTCGTTATAAGGAAATATCTTCCTCAGAAGGACTTTAAAAAGATTTTGGTTTTAAAATAGAATTTAACTTGAATACAGAAAATGTTTGTTTCAACATTTTTGAGCTCTGAAAAAATCTGGCTAGTTTGTTGATCAGTTGACTTTTTTTAGTGCAAGAACTGTAACGATTTTACGACAACTTACATTTTACAATTATCTGGCAATAATTTATAGTCTCCTACCTTAAAACATATTATAATACACACTATGATTGAAAACTAGAAGTAACGCTATGTAACATATAACTATATAAAACATATAATCGCACGATAAAATTTTATACAGCTTCGCCAACTCATCATCGCATGGGTTAAACGTAAACAAGGCACAAACCGGTGGGAAATGGAAAGACAACATGGGACCTGGAACCCCTCATATGTTGATGTTTGTGGCCAACTTCGATAATGTATGTGTTAAACAATGTAGACTAGTTTTGGGGAAGGACTTTTGATCCTTGAATGATGTCAGTATTTGGTTAGTCATTAATTAAATAGTATTGTGCACTGTGTGACTATTATAAGAATAAAGCGATATTTTTTACGCATTAATAATAAACTGTACACTGCGTGATTCACTTTAATTGAGCATTCAACATGAGCTGGATTCTTTGCTTAGGGGAACCTTTTTGTGACATAATCTGCGTTCGAAAAGGATTTTTTACGTCTTAAATAAACAAACCAAATTATGATGGATTTTTGCCTCTAAAATAAGAACCTTTTAGATTCAACTGGTACAAGCTTCATAAAATAAATTTGGATATAAAGTACACGAGACCATTTTAATGTAGAAACTCTTTTTTGTAAAACGAGCATTTAGATAATATTACCCTTTTATAGCAAATATTGGAGTTATTTCAATGTTATTAGGAAACAGTTATTTGGAGTGTAAGGTTTCAAAGATCTCATTCTTTGTGATTGGGTGAGTTTATTTACGCCAGGTGCTGTGCTTTCTCCATCAGCTCGTGATTCTGTTCATCAAACTTGTCAAATAGGTATTTAACATGTAGCTTAAAAGGTGTACTATTTTAGGTTGTTATTGTCTTTACTATACGTTTATATGTTTAGAAACCTTATACTTAGTTTTCCCAATCTCTTTAAATTATTGTGTTGTTGACCCTTTGTATTTTAAAGATTTTCTACTGCAGCAATACCATACTAAATCAACTAGGTGTCGCATGATTGGATTAACTCACAAATTATGAACGGATTTCTCTGAAATGAAGTTAACAATGGTAAAACGTTTTCAATAAACTGTTAAATACGATTAAAGAGCGTTTTAATAAAAAAAGAACTATGGTAATAAATAATTGTTGTATGGGAATAAATAATATTCTCTAGTAAACTTTTTTCCTTCAACCCAACAATCCCCTTCTTCATAAAAAACTACTGAATATTCTCAAACATGTTGTCGATGATTGTTCTTGCTTTCTTTACGTGTTTACTCTATTGGTATTCATGTCTACGCTCTGTTTTTTCGTTAACAGTATTATTACTTGATAGCCTTAATCTTAAATTAACATTGCTCGGTTAATATTAATTGTAAATTGAAAAAGCGGATAAAGTTTTTATTCCATAAATTGTACCTGTAAATTTGGGAACCGAAAACAGGCTTCATCTTTTTAGATCCTAATTATTTTCAAAATAATGAAATCAAATAAAAATGAATTGACGCAAGATGAAAACCTACAAAATCATAAAATGTAACGCTGTACTTGAAAAAAGGGTTGTGACATTGAAACTTCCAAACAAATAATTTCGCCAGCAGCGCACACCCTCGCTCGCCTGATTTAGTACTTTGGCTTTTAATAGTGAAATCGTTGACATTTGTAAAAATGTATAATGTAGCCTTTTCAAAAGCTATTCATAAGCTAAAAAGATATACCCATACATTACAGAAACATGAAAAGCGACAAGTACTTCAAGCTCAGAAGTAAATATAAGATTAAAGGTTTAAGTGCACTGAAATATCAAAGTGCACTAATATAGTCTTATGAGAGCAGTGTTATCTTCTATGTTTGTTTGTTTGCTTGCACATGCAACTATCTCATAAACGACTACGAGGATTTCCTTCAATCTGGAAGTAAGTAATTTAAGACTAAAAAACGTGTTCCATGCAGATTACTTGGGCAGATAAAATCTAACAACGTAATAAAATGAATTTTAAAGCTGTAAAATTTTAGCATTGACCTTATAAGTAGCTATGATAGCAACGAAATAAACAAGGATTGTACACTTTCCTTGTTTCTTGGCTACTCATAATCAAGTAAAAGAGCTGTTTACAAACTACAGCCATGTAGGAAAAATACAGCCTGTGGGATAAAGATTGCATAGAGAAATAAAAAGTGCACTTATAGATTAATATCATCGAGTTGTTTCATAGTAACCGGATGAACTGGCAAATATAAAATAACTCTGAGCAAGGCTCGGTTCACCCGGTAGTGAAGAATTAACACGTAATGTACTTCCTCCATGTAGACTCAATGCTACAAAGGCAGGGATGATTAATTGACCCAATAATGCAGAGAGCAGAGTCGCTCGGCGACGGCGATGTGTCTTGGGTGAAATTGTTTGTTCGCATCCGATACGCCGGCTGATTCATGGGTTGGTTATTTGTTAAAGGCAATTCAATACTGTTGAAATTGGGTGAGGAAAACGCTTCATTAATTTTAAACAGATGACATTTATTGAATTAATTATTTAAGAAAACGACCTGGACGCTTTAAGAAACCTGGATTTTGAAAGAGAATAAATTATATTACGCTGGAAATATTTATTGGTTTCACCTTAAAGCCAGGGTAATTATAAACCATGGCAAATATGGTTTTTTATCACAGGTAAGCAAAAATGTGCTTTGCTTGAACTTTCCTCATTTACAGGATACAAAAAGGGATAAGTGAAGTGAAAATTGACTTGGGTACTTTGGTATTATACGGAGGCCACCCTTATACAGCGCGCTGCGGCGGTTATGTTAGGTCAGATTATCATAAATATGTTAGTAGGACTTTCCTCGTTTCTTTACGAATGAGGTTATGAGGTTGTTGACCGGAGTGTGTGCATCACTTGCTTACAGGATTTGGCGGGCGAAAGTATGACTCATCTGGTATCGTTTGATCTGCAACGAAACGAGGAAAGTCCTACTAACATATATATATGATAACCTAACCTAACATAAACGCCGCAGCGCGCTGTATTAGGAGGGTCATCGGGTGTTGCCGCTAGCGGCGGTGACGCTTTACCTCGCCGACATCCCTGCCTTCTAGGAGGCAGAACATAAAGACCGCTCATCATAATTATGTCAGATTTGGATAGCGAGTCAATTAAAGTATGTTCTCTCCAGTTATGCAGTTATTTTTGGTATCCAGTTAAAAAAACTCTCTAAAAATAGTGGCCTCCGTATAATACCAAAGTACCTTGACTTGAAATGCTTTTCTCCAAATTTAAAGCAGTGAGTTCATTAGTTTTTTAAGAGTTTGCATTCTTATTAAGACAGAAAACTTATGAATGAGTAGGTGAAATAGTATACCATTTACTATCATCGGAATCAGTAAAAAATGAGTTAATAACAGGAAAAAAATATTGTTTAGGCAATGTTTTGTGGTTTTTCGTAGTCAGAAACCAGTTCCGGGTTGGCCTACATCGTATGGCCTTTCAACTACGCTATTTAAATTAAAAGCTCACATTATAATTTAAGTTTTCCACCATTAATTTTTCGACCATTGTCCAAGATGGCGACTGTTCCCATGGGTACCAAAAAGGTACCTGGTGCGGATTTTAATCGATATAGCCTAGACGACACATGTTGTCAATAAAAATTTCTTAATCTAACAGATCCCGTTTAGGTGTAAAATCGCCATTTGGCTGCCAGACTAACAATTTAATTACATTGGTAGATATTTTAAAAAAGTAAGAGTTATTATACTATACCACAGGCGTATGATAAATGAAAAACATATAATACGGTTAAAGGTTTAGTTATTGTTGATTCGATATTAATGACGTAATTTGCTGGTAAACCTCAGCCCTTGTGTGGTTTAGTCATTTGTAACTCGCTTGTTCAACTCGATAAATGACTATGTCGAGTCAAAATTACCCACAGACTTGTGGAGACATTAATGTTATTTTACGTATTGCATTTGTAGATTATTCTTGAAAATAAGATAGAATTTAATCTAATAAGATGAAACTACATAAATCGTAAAAAGATTACAAATCGAAGTTACTTATTTGAAACACCGATAAAAATGTTTAAATGTGTGCAAAATTATGTTTTAATTCTGAAGATTGTGTTTCTAAAAGTTACTAAAACAGGCTGGTAAACATTTATGATAATAAATTGTAAAAATTGAGAAAGTAATAGGAAACAACAGGACGGTATATTAATAATTTGAATTTGTATGAGGTAATTCATAAAAATAGGATGTGAAAAAACCTTGATCATACTAAAAAATTTCTGTTTCAGCGATTTTTTCCCATAGGAAGAAGCTGTTACCGTAGGTCTGGGGACAAGAAGGAAAATGACAATTTAAGGTGAAGAGCTTTTAAGAGAGTATCCGAAAGTTCTTTGGGTAGATTTAATTTACAGATAAGCCCGGAGTCAAGTGAGGAAGAGATTGGTGGGAAAATTTACTATCTTCGGATCTTTTCCGTTATACGTATACCACTGTTTCGGGTTTGTTTTTCAAGCTTGATTTTGTTAAGTTAGGCTAGGATAGTTAACCTAAACTAACCTAACCTAACCAACTGCAACTGGGACCATTAAACGGCTAGACGCTGGCTTATCGCGTCTAAACAAAGATAACGGTAGATAAGATAACGAAACCGCAGGTAAAATATTCTTACAAGGAATTTCCACTTAAAAACGATTAATAACTATTATTTGACCTAGTTTATGGTGCTCGGTCAAAAATAAAGCTAGAAGGATAAATTTGGAATGGTGATATACGTATAACGGAAAAGATCCGTGTCTTCTTGGTTCTTGCAACTGGTAAAATTGCACAAACCAAAGATCGGTTTTGTCCGATCGTGTCAGTGTTTTTATTCGTTACATTTCACAACTAAAAAAATAAAGTTTTTTAAACCAATTTAGGGTTGTTTCGGTTTGTTATTTTGTTTGGTACGCTCAATCTCACAATTACTTTACAACGTTTTATACTCACTTTACGAGATGGTTTTGCGAAATAGAAGCTGATGACTTCCAGTAAAAACTATCATCAAGTCAAGTTATCTTTTTAGCCTTAAAAAAATCAATAGGCCTAATCAAAATAAACTTTCAAGCTCTTCTAAAACAATTATTTAAGCTCCACAACACATTTGTTAAATACTTTAAACACTGTACATGGCCAAAAAAACGACTAGATCATTGAAGATTATAATTTACTTCTATCTATTCTATTTTTAAAAACAGTCGGCTTCCATTTGATCTAATTATTAGCAACTTAACACGTCACGGGATAATTTGTCCGAGGAAGGTTGGCAGCATTGTTTATTCCATTATCATCAGCTGGGAGTTTTTGTCATCGGGAATAATTAAGGCGCGCCGTGTTTTGTTCCAGAACAAAGAGTCGGGCTTACCTCGGGTTTTACCTTGCTTTTTCATTCGCTTTGACAACGATTAACGATTAGGATCTTCTTGTCATTTGCAATTTTTATCCAACAAACTTTGGGTGAAAAGACTATATCCTTGATTTCAAGCAATTTTAACAAAATGCTGTATCGACTATGATGTTTATGACATAGTAGTTTTAATTTACAGAATTTACACTCACCTTATAGTACTAAGAAAGAATAGTCTGTACCATTTTTATTGGGAGAAAAACTTATCAAAAACATTTTACACGTTAGATTAGTTCATTTTAGCGAATTTCCCCTATAGGGAAGAAGCTGTTACCGTAGGTCTCATGGTAAGACCTAAGCCTAAAACCATCTTCTTTTTGAGGTCCTCAGATGCCAAAAACACCATTCGTTCACTTTCATAAATATATATATATCTATATATCTATATATATATCTATATATATATATGTGTCTTTAAGCACGATAACTTGCGCAAAAATGGTCCAATCGGAATGAAATTTGGCATAGACATGTAAAGTAGTAATTATTCGGACGAGTTCGTAAACCAGCCCGATCGGACCACCGGAAGGGGGGGTAAAGGGGGGTAAACCCCCCCAAAAATGGGTTTTTTGAGATTTTTACATAGAAAAATAAAATTTTTCAAATTTCTATTGGCACCATTGAATTCAGCCCAAAAAAACAAACAATTTAGTATTTTGAATCATGGCTCTATGTCCATTGGTTGCCGAGATATTGAAAGTGGTAAACACAGTACGTTGTCCCAATGTTAACCTTATGGGAAATAAGTAAAATTCTATATCTCGCTTATTTCTCAACATATCTTGATAAAACTTGGTAAATGGCTTCTTCTAGTTCAGATCTACTAAATATTGAATTAAAACCACCCAGTTTTAATATACCTGTAGCAGCAAACCTCCATACTCATTCCCCATGTTATTCTTATGGAGCTTACAAAAACATGTCAAATCTCGCTATGTTGGATCGAAATATGTTGTTTTGCACTTGAAATTCGCTGAGTATGCAGGTCTGCTGCAACGGGGGTATTATTAATGATAAAAACATTTTAAAGTAAAATGCTGATTGAACCAATAATTTACTTTCAATCTACTTTTAAATATAAAGTATAATTTAATAAAAAATTTCAGGGTCACGAAGTTAAAATGTAGGATTATGGTCGCAATCTTAGTAGGATTATGGGCTCGTAAGTTCATACAACTAATTTTGCTTTTTTCATTTTCAGAAATATTTTAGTGAGATACTTCCAATCGGAACTTTATTATTAATAGTCTGTATAGTAAATAGTATAGGCCCCTAAAACAATTTAAAAAATAATATAATTTTTTTTGAAAATATGTACGAATAAAACGAAACATCAATATGACAGCGCTTTACGTTATATTTAGCGTAAATAAATAAAGTTAAAATAGATTTGAAAATTTATAATTTCTATACGGTCAAATCCTGATATAAGGATAAAGCACTATCATGTTACAATTGTGAAATTTGTTTTATTGAAGAGTGTTAAGACACTCTCTCTCAGAACTTTGAGACTGGAGTGGTAGGAAGTTGAGAGGAGAACGTCGTGAAGTTGTAATGAAGTTGGGGAAAGTTGGGGTAACTGACGCTTGAGGACGCACACACTCTGATACAAAGTCGCAATGTAATATTTTGTCCGTTGATCCGTCATGTATTGTGTTATACTTTTTGTAGCTCGAATAATTTTTTTTCTTTGATTCTTTAACTGACAAATGTAACAAATTAAATATAAGAGTTTTATTAATATTCCCCAGTTTTATCTAGATATCTCCCAGAAAACACTAGTTTCTGGAAAGTTATTTGAAGTAGTTACTATTTAAAATTAATAGAACCCATTCTCATTTAGTATAAGATATTTCAACAGTTGACTCGTCCCCAGGGACAACAGAAAATCCTAGATGAGCTCTCGGCATCGTGCTAGTTTTAACTCCTTTTCGGCCAACTTGATTATTAAAGGAAAATATAAGCTCTCAATCATATTAGTTTGAAAATAAAAGAAAACACTTGGGCTCCTTCGAAATTTTACAATCATGTTATCAGGGTACGAGTTTCATATCTGATCTTCTGCCTTTACAGGTAATGTTTATACAATTACTTATTGTTTATACGGTGTTGTCCAGGTTTAGTAACTGAACTTCTCAATATAATTTGACATGGGCGAAGGTCAGTTTTGTTTTCGTCAATCCGATATCAACTAACCATCAACCTATTGTGTTTAACTCAATCGATGTGTTCTGTTTCAACAACCGTCAGCAATGAAGAAACATCGATAACAAACAATAACCGAAACCATTGTCAATTATATTATTCGGTTATCTTACGAATAAAACACTCCAAACGTAAATATATTAAAACTGAACTAAATTAAACATAATGAAGCTGGCCAAAAACTAAATTAAAACGTTACTATGATTAACTAACTGAACAAATTGCCTTATTTCTCATCATCCGCCCATCTTGTACTAAAATACTATAGCGAGTATATTTTCATATGAGTACGAAACAATCGATTTGAAATACAATGGAATTGGATTTCAAGTTCTATTCAACAAAAAATACATCGATTTTGTCTATCGGTAGATCGTTCGATATTGTTTTCTTAGAAATCAGATGTTGAATCGTCTGCTATAGGAACGAACGGCAGAAGATCAGATATGAAACTCGTACCGTTTTCAGATTGTGGCATTTATCGGCTTTTACAATTATATGAATGTAACAAAGGTATCTAGAAAGTAACAGTAAGTTATGCTGACGAAAAAACTAAATGGTTTTGATGATGGAAATTTAGTGTCGAGTAGTGAATTATACTTTTCACTTCGATGCCAATGACCACTTTTCTGACCAATGAACGCTTAACAAAATATTCTGAAAATATGTTAATACTTAAAAATATTTGAATATTTTTATATAGTATGAATATTATATACAAATGTGTAAAATAAAACAAAATATTAATACTTAACATATTTGTATATGATATTTTGTAACTTTTGCTTATGCAGTAACTCCATACTGCCACCAAGTTCAAAAATGGGTCTGCGGTTGTAATTTTCCACTAGGCTTCGAGTAAGTGTTTAACGTTTATGATTTATGGATTCTATCTTATAAAAGGGTGCCGTTAAATTCTAAAGATTCGAGTTCGGACCGTTCCGAATCAAAATGCAAAAAAGCTAGTGGTATAGAAACTCACAAAAAAGAGTGATTTTTGGTCTAATTTACCAAAAGCTACAACTACGTTTAGTCACAATACATTTGGTTGTTTGCATATAGAAATATCATTACCTGTTTTAGAAATGACAGTATAAGGATAATATTGTATTACAGTACACCTCGGATTATCCGGACCCCACATTATCCGGATCCCGGATAATCCGGACCGGTCCATCCAAGATATTAAAAAATTCAAATCACGGCAATAACATGATTTTAGCGAGTTTACGGGTGAAATGCGCCTTCTAAAAGTCAAATGCAAATATAATACATTCATGTATGAATTGGGAATCAAAATAATTGACGGAATCACATTGCCTAAACAGTACATTACAGCATTTTCGTGGATGTAGTTTTCAGAATTGCTACTTCGGGCGCTAGCAGTCATCAACAAAGACGTAGCCTACGTCAATTTTGCGAGTTTGTTTATTGCTGTCATTTGATGTGTTGCGTTATTTCATAAGAAGAGTTAATGTAATGAGTTTTGAGATTTGGGTTGGTTTCGCCATGATTATTTCAAGTTTGAGTTATTTTGAGTTGTGATTATTTATTTTAACAAATTA
The DNA here is from genome assembly GCA_035578135.1 of Flexamia atlantica. Classification (NCBI taxonomy): domain Eukaryota; kingdom Metazoa; phylum Arthropoda; class Insecta; order Hemiptera; family Cicadellidae; genus Flexamia; species Flexamia atlantica. The sequence goes on from JAQJVK010000033.1 coordinate 1,737,677, forward strand.
AATATTTTAATCCGGCGTTTTATTCCAAACCTAAACCGCAAGTACGGTAAAATTTAACATTATATTCGTATGATTAATAAAAAAAGTTAGTTCTTAAATTTGTTTTAAAACTAAACCCCAGTAAAATTTGAAAGACTAACATGTACAGTCTTGACACGCCGTTTACAGCATCAATTTAGCATGGGCTAAGGTTAAACTATTTAGGCAATATTGAAATGACCTCGGATTATCCGGATTTTCTGTTATCCGGATCGGTGTTCCGCCACATTAATCCGGATAATTCGAGGTGTACTGTATTTTATCCTGCAAACCTTACAAAATTCTTAACGACACGAGTTAAGCTTCAACGGCTCGTAGTTTTGAATATACGTTACACCTGTTACATGGAAGGGCTTCTAAACTTGTTGGCACCTACGTTGAAACTAACTCTCGAGTTTCAAACGAGAAAGAAAAATATTTCGAAAGCTGGTAAAAGCAAAAGGATACGAGAACGTGACACGTACAATTACATAATTATTAATTTATTAACCTTCATTTTTAGTTGAATTAAAAGTTTTGTATTGCGAAGATTGCACATTTGTATATTTATACTTGTTGTGAGACAATCGCCAACAATTCGAAACAATTATGCATGGTATATAAGTAGTTAAACTCATCAGCTATTATAAAGCTAACCTTTTCTCATGTAGTTTAAATGTTAGATTTATTAAGACAAACCACACACATTGTCCATTTCCCCAACAATATAAATCTGATTGTCTTATGTAAACAATCTCTCACAACAGAGGTGCCCTAAGTTTTTCTTTTTTTCACGCATTTCTACCTTTACATAATCTTTGTCCCTCAGCAGTTTCCTATCCTTCTTGCCGAAGGTACCGCATAGTTTCCTTATCAGGTCTACTCGGTTTTGTCTTTGCCTTCTTCTTATTTCTGCTTCAGGGATCTCTATAAGAAAGAGTAATGTTCATATATTCTCAATCAGTTTTTAAATAGCAATCGAAGAAACACTTTAAAAATTAATTTTCATTCGTTTTTTCGTATTTTTCTGACAATATATTTTTGTTTACAATATAGCTTTGGTTAAAAGTTCCTGTTAAGAAAATTAACTGTTACATTAAAAGTAAAATTTGAAACAGTTTTGATGCAAGTTGATCAGCACTTAATCATTGAAAGACCCCTCTGACATAAAGCGAAAGCTAAAGAGGCAAAGCCCTAGATGAAATTATAATTTTAATACCATTCGCTGGTGCGCCTATCATAAGCTTTAAAACGATACCCCAATCGTAAAAATCGGTTAAGTGCTAAAAAGTGGGATATAACAGAGAAAACCTTCCACTTTTCTAGTTGCCGAACAGCTTACGGGCATATTCTTTAAACAGTTATTGCTTTAAAAGGCTGGTGATGACTAAAACATGATTTCTCGCCGACAACAATGACCGTCAATAAAAATCAGTGGAGCTCGTCAATGTCCCGTCAACTTGCCGTCAACTTGCCGTCAATCCCAGAATCCTTCAGTAAGATTGGTGTTTGAACACTTCTTTTGTTGTATCTAAAACGCTTCAACTTCATAGAATTTTGAAAATCATATAATTCTCATTTTGCCCATTTTTACTGGTTTATCTGCATTTAAAATGTGCTTCGTCACCTTAGAAATATGTCTAATTAAGTAATGTAAATTTTTGTCTATGATTGGCCGTTATATAAAGATAGGAGGGTTACAACTGTAACCTCATGAAGCTTACGGTTTTTTTCTTATTTAACATTACAACCATAAAATATTTTTAGAAATAATTGTTAAAGATATTTTTTAAAATCACACATTGAGTATAAAAACTCAGGAGAAGGCGAACAAATTTTTGAAGTTGGCCACCCTGGAACAATAGGATCGGAACTGTTGGTACCACTGTCACGTGAAGAAGAAGAACAAGCAGACGTGATCGCGATACGAACTTACGGTAGGTGAGTTTTCCACATTCCCATGACCAATTTCTATGCCTTCACATGTTGTATACTCGTAGATTCAAATAAAATAATAGAAGAAACCAAAGCACTAAATGCATCTAAAAAATAGGATACCATTACTTGACATTATTACATTTTTCAGAGGTAAGATGAAATAATTCAATATTGTTTTAATTTCGACAATTTTCTTTTTTATAATTAAAAATTGATTTAAAACTAAAGACAACCATTTTAACATTCATTCAAGCAAATCGGCAACTGGGCATTATACCGGATGGACCATTAAAGGACAACGATCGGAGAATCGACCACTTTTACTATCGCGTTGTTCGATTAGATTCGTGCCTGGTCGATTAAATTCGTACATCGACTATTAGAATACGGATTTAGAATATAGAATACAAATCGATGATTGTATATTCTATAACGAACAATATTTGTTTTGCCGGAAAAATGTTTGGGTTTTACAGGTTAAAGTGACGATTAGATCAGACGGAACCGTCTAGTCTAGTTGAGCTGTTTAAACTATTCGATTAGTATCTTCATAAAAAATCTCTAGGTTAAATCAGTTATCAGCTTATCAGTTACCATTTACCGACTTTGTTACCGACCGTCAGTTAAAATCGTTGGTCAAATTCCGTTTATCTGCCCACAACTGAAAAACTTTTTCCTATGGGCTGTACACGTTTTATGGCTAAGTCTTTTGGTTACTGGATAGTTTGCCAAGTATATCGGAATCATTTCTGAGTGATTCAGTCGGTATTTTTGACGGTCTTACCTTATGCGTCAGACATATAGATAACGGTAACATTGACGACACATCGCCGCGCCGGCCGCTGGTTGGGTTGGGTTAGGCTAGGTTAGGTTAATTCATTATATAAAATGTGTATTAAATATTAGTTTTGATCCTAACCTAACCTAATCCAACCTAACCCAAACTCTCTTGTGTTGCTGCTACTACAAGTAACGGCAACATGGGATAAGGAAACGGCTCATGAGTAATTCTAGGGTATAAAATCAGGCCGTGTATGAATACAATTTGTATCTATAATTTATCTTTTACACCTCCAATTACCTCTACACATCCTATTTATTTGTTATATTACTGCCAAATGCTATTACGTTGTTATATTGGAAATATACAGTTGTGGGCAGATAACGGAATTTGACCAAATCTTTGTCAGAAAAATAAATTTCAAATGCCAATATCGACCAGCAAAAGCAATCGGCTAATGGACTACATGAACAACCAGTGTTTTATTGAAGCGAAGCACAATGAGAACCTTTTTATCTGAACCTAAATAATAATTACTACGTTAGAGTCAAATTACAAGGAGCATTAATGATTAATGTTTATATCAATCTCGTATTTCAAAATCAGAGATCTATCCTTCCAGTTTTGAATGCATTTGATTTGAACTATTCAAGCTATTAATTATTTTATATGTTAAACATTTTTGATCTGAATTAATTAAACTTTTGATTACGAGAAATCAAATCAATGTAAATGAAAGAGGAGAAATCATGCATATACCACTTTAAATTCGTTATTAAAACCTTTGGTATAAAGTAGGCTATGAAATTATATTTTTAAATTTAGGCCATCTTTAACATAACTTTATATCATTACTCAATATGTAAACTTTCAGCCTTGGGAGGTAAAAACCAAGCTACATCTACGTTTGTTTGCTTTAAAAAGAGTTTTGGTAACATTTTTACTGGGTTAAAAATTAAAGTTAATTCAGTCTCATTTAGCATAAATAAGAAAATATCTCAAATTATAGAAAAAGAAAAAAGACAAAACTAAATTTATTACTACTAACACCGAAAAAACCACTTTAATTCAAGTAAAATAACAAAAGTTTTATGGTGGCTGTTCATGACTGGCGTTGACTGTGTGAAAAATGGCCGTAAAATGTGATCGACCGTTTAAATGACGGGTAAACGGGGGGAGCTACTACTCGACTAGAACTTTCGAGTATTTTTTAAAACTTCGAGTCGAGCCGAGTAGTGTAAACTCGATTCGAAAAAAGCTCGATAATCGAGTACTCGCACACCCGTACTCAAGAGATATCTAGTTTCAAATATATTACTCAACTTTCATTAAAAATGCAATGAGCGGCTCTTAAATTATTCCTGTCAGCAAATAAATTCTCAATGGAACTCGAAACTAATTCAAGCGTATGAATGAATAATAATAAGGGAGAAGGAAATACGCTCTTCGCTTTACAATGGTGTGCTTTATTGTCATACCGTTTAACTAAAGGGAGATTTATTGCTGTTCACATTTTACTAATAACGTTAACTAACAACATTCTCATTTAATAAACGTATGTGAAGTTAATGTAAATTTGTATAGCCTTTTTAAAATAATAAGTAAAAATTAACTTAAATCACTCAAATTTTACTTCATAGTCAGTCAATATGCTTACCAACTGTTTATCTCAACATAATGGATTAAACACTTAAAAAATTGCAAAAAACCGTTGTCTTATAATGCGTATCAGTTATGACAAAACCAATTATCAATGCATCAAACGAACCAATGTGTCAAAGCCAATTATAATGCGTTTTTTTATGAAAGCATGATATAAACGTATTATTTTCTTATAACATATTTTATGCAAATTTCTAACCTTAAAATGTATACTCTAAAAGAATCAATTATTGTTTTACCGGAAAATGTTTGGTTTACACGTCAAAGTGAGCCTAAGAAGAAAAAAAATTAAGAAGAAGAAGATGCATGATTAAATAAGATACATAGATGTACATGATTAAACAGAAGGGGTTTCAACTGGCCAAAAGCGGGTAAGAAATAAAAAAGAGTGAAAAAGTTGAATGAAAAGTAGACAAAATAAAAGTTTCAAGTTAATTTGGACCAGACCAGAAAATTGTTAACATAAAATAAAAGGGTATTTCAATATAGTTTCAAATATTTAGTTTTTCCTGATATTTTTTAACTGAATTGAGTTTTCCGATATTCCCAAGCACTGCTGTATCTAGTCTTGGCGCGAAGTTGGTTTGATAATTTGTCTGCTTGATATACAACAACCCCGCCTGTGGTTTTGGGCTAACTTAACTTCAAGTTGCTGACTGAGGTTGTCCTTGTTCTCAGCCCTTTCTCAATTAAGACGAGCGTTTTAATAACAAAACATCCCCGTTGCAGCACATCTGCATACTTAGCGAATTTCAAATGCAAAAGAACATATTTCAATCCAATATAGCGAGATTTGACATGTTTATTTAAGCCCCATAAGAATAACATGGGGAATGAGTATGCAGGTTTCCTACAACAGGGACTTTAAAACTGGGTGGTTTTAATTAATATTTAATAGATCTTAACTAGAAGAACCCATATAGCAAGTTTTATCAAGAAATAATATAATAATATTAAGAAATAAGGAAGATATTGAATCTGAGAGCGTTTGTTAGCGACGTAGTCTGGACCAAAAATTTGGTTAATTAAGTCCATGAATGGTAACGTTGGGTGCATAGTTTTGTAAAAAATAAATAATATATATAAATTTCCTTTTTTAATGTAAAATTTTCTAAAGAAGATATGGATTTTTACACAGCCCTTCTTTGCCTGTATTTTACTCTCATTCATATGCAATCATAATACTATATTTAACTTTAATGTATTAGTAGAATGGTAAAACTTTCTAATAACTATACTAACTTGAAAAAAGTCCTTCAAAAAAAAATATTTAAGCACCAATATTAACACAAAGGTTGGTTATTAAAACCAACCTTTGTTTGGTTTTAAATTCCTCACTTACTTTAGTTCAGTTTCACATAGAGATCTTTGAGTCTTATTAGTCTAATCAATCATACTTAAAAAATATTAGTAGCCTACAAATCAATAAAAATTGTAAAAAAACAATGAAATCAAACTTAACAAATGTTCTTTCGTTATCACATTTGTTTAGGAAGTGATAAAACCTGAAACTACAATTGCTATCACTGTGGGCAACCTCTTTCTTTTTCAAGTAACCTCTGTATTTCAACCTATTGACTTATCTCCAAATTAAATCTGCCCCGAAAGAACTTCGGTTAGTCTTTTAGAAACCCTGCTCTATCTTTCCACTTGTGTTTGGCTCTGTTTCCAGGATATTTTATTAATAAACTATAAATAAAAATATGGCTATTAATGACCATATTAAGGTTGGGACTTATTATACAGTTATTATGGCTTTGTGAATAGACTATTTTTATAACTATGTCTTAGATATAAGTACCCCGTTGCAGCAGACCTGCATACTCAGCGAATTTCAAATGCAAAACAACATATTTCAATCAAACATAGCAAGATTTGACATGTTTTGGTAAGCTCCATAAGAATAACATGGGGAATGAGTATGCAGGTTTGCTGCTACAGGTATATTAAAACTAGGTGGTTTTAATTCAATATTTAGTAGATCTGAACTAGAAGAAGCTATTTACCAAGTTTTAACAAGATATGTTGAGAAATAACCGAGATATAGAATTTTACTTATTTCCCATAAGGTTAACATTGGGACAACGTACTGTGTTTACCACTTTCAATATCTCGGTAACCAATGGACATAGAGCAGTGGTTCAAGATACTAAACTGTTTGTTTTTTTTAGCTGAATTCAATGGTGCCCACAAAAATTCGATAAATTTTATTTATCTATGTAAAAAACTAAAAAAACCCATTTTTGGGGGGGTTTATTCCCCTTTACCCCCTCTTCCGGTGGTCCGATCGGGCTGATTCACGAACTCGTCCAATTGATTACCACTTTACATGTCCGTACCAAATTTCATAAAGATCGGACCATTTTTGCGGCCGCTATCGTGCTAACAGACACATAGACATATATAAAAATTCGAACGAATGCTGTTTTTTGCTTCTGGGGACCCCAAAATGAAAAGTTAACATGGTCTCGGACTTAGGTCTTACCATGAGTACTACCGTAATAGCTTATTCCTTTAAGGAAATTCGCTAAAAAGGAGTTAAACTTTTTTCAAACTTGTGAAAGTCCATGAAAAAAAGTCAAACGTATTCCCAAATTGATATAAGTACTGTGGGTTGCATTGTTTTTATAGGCTGAGTAACCCAAGAGGTTTAGTGGACCTGAAGGTGCTAAAACGTTTTCTTTCGCTTAACCCGATAAAAAGCACAAGGCTGTTTGTAGCTTAAGAAAACAGCAAAGTTTTTTAAATGAGTGAGTGCGATTTCCTCCGAAAATTTTAATGCTAAAATTACAAACTGCGAATTTTTTTAATGAGGCCTTGTGCTTTTTGTCTTGGATATGTGGAAGTCAATATTGTTAAACTCATATTGCAAATGAACCATTTCAGAGCATGGTGAAAAATTATAGCGGCTGTTGATCCTAATAATTCGAAAAGTTTTTAACAAACCTTCAATTTATGATTTATGTCTGTCGCCAATTGTATCAAACAATTATGATAGGTGTAAAAAAAGTAAGATGTGACTTTTATAAAAATATTCATTTAACTTGTAAGAAAAATTAAACTATAATTATAACTGACGCCATATCTTAAGGCCCATGCCGTCCATATGACTAATGTTTATTTTAGCATTGGGATTATGGACGGCGTAGGCCTTAAGATTTGACGCCAGTTATAAATAATAATGTATTAGTAGAAAGGTAAAACTTTCTAATTTAATAATACTAACATGAAAAAGTCCTTATAATCTATTAATTGTGTACAATAATTTTAGAATTATTATGTGCACAGTTTAAACTAAAAAAACTAATCATACTATAAATGTAAAAAAAAAACTATTGCAGTTTGCATTTCTTAAGTTGTATTGAAGTACGGTGGTCGTAGTGGCTTGAAAAACTTGTTAACATATTTTGGAAGGAATACAGGATCCCAGAAAACGTAACGATTTCACCCTGGGAAAATTTTGTATTTGAAGTCGCATTGAGTCAGTAGGGTAAGTAATCTAAAAATCAAGTCACGTATTCGGTTAAGATAAAGACAAGAGCGAGCAAAGTAGAATTTGTGAATTTAGAGGAATAAACACTGCACACCTACATTTTACTGCTATTATCAGCTCGGCAAAGACAACCTTAATTAACTCAAATGAAATGGTGAAAGCGGAAAATTCCCATGAAACAATTAATGAAAGTCTACTAATGTCAATTACAATTGATTTTGTTCATAAAACATAAACAGGGTTCGCCAAAAGTCTGGGATACATCAAATAACCTTTATATTATTTTGCAGTTATGAAGAAAAACACCTATGAAAAAAACCTATGAAAAAACTTATGAAACATTACAGTTGTGTATGTATTACAAATTAATAAAAATATTCTGGCGTATTTTCTCTGTTTTTCGCCCACGTGTAGGGGACGGCCCACGCTTGAAGTCTTGAAATTCGTAAATGTAAGCATACCTCGATTTATACTTCATCTTAAAGGTCTTAGTAAATCATAACAGCGCAAACCGCGCTTCAAAAGGTTAATCCAACCAGAAGTTACAGCTCCTCAAAGATTTTCATGTTGTCCATTAAACTCTAAGATAAAATTAAGAAAAATAGTCTAATTACTAATAAAACACTCGGAACGATGTAGTTTGGTTTCAGATACATGTATTTCTCATTAATAAGGATGATTTGACGTTTTAAAAAAATCTAAAACTAAATTACATCGTTTCATCGCCTCTTTGATGTTGGATTAACTTTTTGAGACGCGGTTTGCGCTGTTATGATCTAATAATTAATACCATTAAAATTAAGTACAACTCGAGGTATGGTTACATTTAAGAATTTCAAGACTTCCAGCGTGGGATGTCATGCGAAAAAATAATAAAACACGTGAAAATATTTCTATTTATGACTGATACACTACTGCGAGGTTCCATTGCATTGAGCAGAATAATATAGAAGTTATTTCATATATTTCAGACTTTTACCGGACCCTGTATGTGTTACCGTATACTATTTCATTCGTTGAATCACATTTTCATATCTTTATGTTTTAATTGGCCAAGGAGCTAAGGATTTTAAACACTGATCACGTCCAGCTGAAAATAAACTAACCTTTTATTTTAAATAATTGTATTGAGTCATAATCAATTAAGTACTACTAAGTCCAATATAAGAACTACTTCTAATCCGATATAATTAAGTACTACTTAAGTCTAACAAATTAAAACTATTAACCATGTTAAAACCATGTTTAACCATGTAGGAAAAAATAAAAATAAAATAAGCTCAGAGTAGCACAGGGTAAGACTCTTTGCTAAGTGATGACTTTATCACTTTGATCATGTGAGGTTTAACATCTTTCACACCATGATGTATGTTGACCAAATTCAATTATTAAAATTACATAGGATGTTAAACGAGTCCTAAATATACAAAGAATAAAAAATTAAATGTTTTTCAGCTTAGAGTTTACATTATAGGTAGACATGCATAGGACCAAATGTCCAATAAAGCCATAAATGACTAAACCACAACGCTGCAGCCTAATTCGCATTTTCGAACCTACCCATACTGGATATTGATTACCTCATTTGCATCTGCGAATGTGCGAATATCTATACCAACATAATTCTCAAAATTATTACTTTCCTATAAAATTATTAATTTCATTCATCCTCCAAAAATAATCCTAAACACTATACTAATATTCCATCGGAATGTTTTGCATTTTAATTTAATTTTAAAAACCTTTAAGTTATATCCATTCTACAAGGAATAAGAAATAGTAATCAAAACAGTAAACATTTCAAGCGGCTCGAAGATATTTCGTGATGTAAAAATATCACAAAAACCCCACATTTTGAAACGAATTAAGATTGTTTTATTCAATCAAAGTTTCTCTTTTAACATTACGTTTGACATAATACAGCATTTTTATAGGTCTGTAGAGAAATCAAATACTCAAACCCAAGACCTTCATTCCTGAAACATTCTGTATTCGACCTCAAGCGGACACCCACTCTCGAGTACTATTGGTAAAATCTTCAGCTAGTACTAACGAACAACTCTGCCAATTTTAAGCCATCTGGCATTTTTTTCTTTTCATTGGTCTGATTTAACTGTGCTATAAAAACTAGTATTTAAGATTACTTACAAATTGAATTAATGATTAATAGATGTAAAACTCTCTTGAAAAACACTATAAAATTAATATATTGGAGTATGACTCCTGTAGACATGTAGAGAAGTATATTAAACATTGAGTGTTAAACTGTGTTTAACAGCAATATATTTAAAGTGATACACAGCTATCAAATGCTGCAATTTGGTCATAAAATATAATTGCAAGTTTTTCATGGAGGTAAATCTACAGCATGGTTTAAGATTGTCTTCAACAAAGAGCTTATTTGAGAAATAGCTAACTATTTCACGCCAACCAGTCTTCTTCATTCACATGGTTTTGGTGAGAGCAAATGTTTGGCTGCAGCTGCGATTTTCTGACGTTTGTGGAACCTTCTTGATGTTTGCGGAGTCTAATACATTTTTATCCGTAGATAAAAATGTATTAGACTCCGTAACCATTGCAATAAGCACCAATTATGGTATTACAATAAACATTATAATGATATACATTAAAACACCAAAAACCAAGCAGTACTCTAATGACGACTTTAGAGTACTGGAGTCACTTTAGAGTACTGGTTCTAGACCAATGAGAGCTCGGCATTTGACGGAAGTAGGGTCATAATAACAATTACGCAATTCGCACATCAGCTGATTGTTGCATTACGATTCATGTTTGAGTTTAATTATCCCATCAGCTGATTGTTCCACAACGATTCATGGTTCAGTCTGCTTATTTGCCTAACCTCAAATTTTAGTTGACATATTCCATCATTAGTAAAAGTCATGAGTTTTGTTTAACTTCGGAGGAAATTTTGTCGTATATTATTGGACGTAGATAAAATAGTGTGAGATATTTACTCGTGAGATATTTAGAACACTCGCTTCGCTCGTGTTCTAACTTACATCTCACTCGTGGCTTAAAGGCATTCATTATACAATCGTTGCATAAACTACTATTAGAACCTTTTAACGTTTAACGTTTTAATATTTTCAACGTTTAACCTTCATTAAAATATACGCTGTGGGCCTTTTTTGGGGGGAACAATGTTCTCTTTGACGTTTTACGGACCTTTTGTTGTGGGTCTGTCACTGAGAATCTAGTTTGATCAAAAGCCACTGGCGCTGCTCCAGTAGATTACCACTTCAGACAAACCGAAATTGGCATAGAAATTGTAAGAACCTAGTGCTAATGGATGTTGAAGGGGGTGTGATGCTGCAAAACATTTTTGCAGATCGTCTTGCCGTTTTTAATAGAACCACTCATTCGGACGATTTAGCCAAATGACGAAAATAAATCCTTAAAACTTCAATTATTTATGAATTTTTGTAGGACTGAATACTGGAAATTTGTCAAAATTGTATACTCTCATGAATTACCCGCCCTTGTTTTCTTTGGAGTCAGTTGTATCGGTATCACAAGCAGTGTTTCTCTTGTGGCTCCATTATGTATTATAGATTCTCTTTTGACTATCTATAATGTACATAGTCAAATAATAACGGTCTAGTATTAATAAAACATAAAATGAAATAATATAGATCTAGAGCCAAATAAAAAAAAAACAAATAAAGCTAAAGATAATTATTTATTTTCAATAAAGCGGATGCAAGAAGACGGCTGGGACAGAGTATTTACACATCTTGCAATACTGCTAATATTATTCCGATACTTCTTATTAGCTTCAATGTGAAGTATTTACTCCTCAAGTAAACCAACTGAGCAAAGTGTATGTTGATAAAATTTCATTGGTCTTTAATACGTTAAAATGAGGAGCAGCCTTTTTTTCTTTATTTAACTGATACTAAAAGAAATGAACCACAGCACGGAGTGCGTGATTAGTTTTGGAAAAGCAATGTTTTCAAATGGAATTTTCAATATATGGTATGTAAAATATAAAGTTTAAACGTATTAAACGTACGAAATGCAAGTTCTTTGCTTGATGCAACATATGTCTGCTCACAAGTGTGCAAATAATTATCATCTGACGTAAACGGTTCACAGCATCAACATTATAACATCGTAACCAACATCGTAACATTTGTGCTTTACTTTTACCAAAAAAATCATCAAAACTGAGATATCTGAAACTCACTTTTTGGCATATTAAAAATCAAAAATTTTATATTTTCTATTTTACTGTTCCCAGGCCTTTTTCTAGTGACCTGCCTCCACAAAAAATTACTCCTAATCCTGTAAATTTGATAATTTTCAACGAAAGGTTATGCCTTCGAAACAACCGTAAACCGTTTAAACTACGTCTGTTGTGAAATCATTTGCAAATAAACATAATTTTTTTTATAAATGGAATTCTGCACATGCCAATTTTTTAACAGTTTCGAATTGCTATATTTCGTAACTAGGACCGAAAACAAGGTTTTGCAGGCCCCTTTCTGCCGAGGTGCGAACATTTTTTTCACCACACTCACCCTGTATAACACTAAACATTTTTTATTTATTTGGCATACTTGAAAACAAAACCTTGAGGTTATGAGCGATGACTCAACTTCTCTGTCATGTTTAGTAAGAACGTGATCGCAACTAGCCTGTCGTTGCAACCTATTAAATACCGTATAATTATGTGATGTTCACACGCTATTTCAAGAAAATAAATGATCTGCTGACTTTCGGCCCTAGAACCGAAAATCTTCAGCCCTCTGACGGAAAAGAGCTGGTTTCGGCCACCACATGACGTTTTTAAAACAGGTTATTCCAAAACATTCAAGACGTTACAAGTAAAAGACGTTTGAAAAACAATGTGGATATTTTTTTCAATGACTCTCTCTATACAAGTAACTCATTCGCAGACAATATATTCCTGTAGGGAAATTTTAACCGGTGGCTGCCCTCTTCTAAAAATGATCAAAAGTTTAAACCATGAAGCAGTTAGAGTATCGGATGCAAACAAACAATTTCACCCAAGACACATTGCCACAGATCGACTCCGGCCTCTGCATTATTGGTTTCTATGAATCATTCTCGCCTTTGTACAGTTATCCCCCAAGCTTTGGGTTCACGTCTGTGTAAACTCAGTGAATTAAAATAAATTTTCTACTATTAATACATCACATGTTGCCCTTTAAATATTTTATTTATCGACGTAAGATGAAATTTACATTAAGAAGACCATTGTGGTGATAATTTTCTTCATAATCTTTAAAATGGATCACAAGAGGTGGTCAGTCAATACACGAAAGAATGCTTTATCCTATACGATGAAGTGAAAATATTGACCACATGTGATACGCCTACGATACAAACTTGGTATTTTCAAATTGTATTCATTTCATAATGTGCAACGCATATGCAATTAACATATGTACTTGTATGTATGTACATATGCTGTGGTACATATGTTTCAATTTATTCCAACTACTACTATTTATTATTTCACGAAGCATTTTAGTGAAATAATAAAGCATAAAGTAAATTTAGAGAAAACGATTATGTACATTAAATCAAAATGAAGAATATAATGAGTATATTTAGAATATTGTGAATATTTCTTTATCACCAACGCCAGAAAACAGATTTCGCAGGTACAATAGTTTTAGTTTGCATGTACCACCTGAATCTTAAAAATCTTCTCGAAAAAAAAACAGTTTGGTTTCTCAAAGCAATCAGTCAGCTAAATTACGGCATCTACTATTTATTTTACACATTAACGATATAATGACCGCTTTCTGCTATCGCATAACACGTGCTCCAGGTTGTGTAAAGACGAATACTAATGTACAATGGAATGTTTTACACTAGTTTTTCTTCAGGAAATAAACAACATCCGTTCCTAACTTGAGGCATGTATCATCCAACAGCTGTTAAACAACGCTACAGTACCCTGCGACGGTAAATCATCAAGGCAAAAAGCCCTGCTAGGTGAAAACTCTGATTTTAAAGCTTTTAGAGGGATCAGAAAAACTACCACAATAATTTTGGAAATCTAACATAATGGGAGAAAGATTTTAGGGTACGTAATGATGAAATTATTAACCACTTTGATAAAATTCAGGGAGTAAATTATGTTGTCAACTAGTTATGTCGTAAAACAATAATTTAGTGAAGACTGAAGACATAGTAGCTCAGTGATTGATTATTCCTCTCAATTTGTAGTTCGTAAATTAAAAAGTGCAGTGCATTTTCTTATTGACCGCACACAAAGGTATTCCAGCCGTGAAACATAAAATTATGTAAATTTAATTTTTAACTAAATAGGACCCAATTAACGAAATTAACATTCATCCCTTCTTTTCAATGAGTGAAATTCAAACAACAAAACAAACTCAACAAAACAACACAAGTATATCCATTCTCAGACAACCGTTTGAACGTTGTTATTTGCGCAACGACAGAGATGTAATTTTTATATACGACGCACAGCTCATAAATCTAATATGTTTATCGCTTTTCGTCGTCATACTGCCGTTGCCTTGCTGTCATCTTTGTTCGCTAGGGCGTATTTTTTATTCACTGAAATGTTGGCATTATATACACTTGGAGTTTAACGATGAAGTGAGCTTCGTTTCTGAAGACTCTTTTTTACAACGCATGTATACCAAGTCCCTAAAAATTGTGAGTTGTAGTAGCAATAGATTCATGCTACACATGCGTACTATTTTGTTTTTTGCCCATCCTCACCTTTTCAAAAGTCGAGCGGGAGATGCGAATTCGCGATGATGATGTTGCTAGCTGGAAATCGAACCCAGGTAAAGAATATTTTAAACTTAGCTACTGAGCAAAGGTGGGGTTAGCACATAAAGTTTGCTTGGTGGTTTCTGAGATAATTGACATGTTAGTTTCGCGGTAAACGCAGAATGTTATGTACTAAATGTAATTAAAATGTCGGAGACAAAATTACAACGCGTTCAAAATTATTGCATCCGATTTTTATACAATCTTCGACGTGATGATCGCATCACACCTTATTACATTCATTCTTCCCTTTTAAAACTTTCAGATCTAAGGCAAATTCGAATCATTCAAATTACTCATTCAGTAATCAACCTTGGAATCCCAAACTATCTTGCGGCAAATTTTGAATTCTTATGTGAGAGAGGCGCAAGAAACACCCGCTCTGGCTCGTCAACGCTACGCATTCCCCAACACAGGACCACAACTTTCAATAGATCTTTCACTGTAACAGCCTGCCGCCTCTGGAACTCTCTGCCCATTGAAATAAAATCCGTTGAAAATCGTGTGCGGCTGACGGTGGCGTGGCGGGATGGCGTGCGTTAGGCCTAGCTGTGGCATCGAATGAATGTGTGAGTGCGTGAGGGTGTTGGGGCATTATTATTATTGTTAAATATGTTTATTTGTTTATTTTTATATCTTAGAAATATTTGTTTATAAATTTTAAGCATATTTTGATTTTGTATATTAGTATTAGAGGTTAGCTGTAAGAAAGGACCATGTGGTCCTAAGTTCGCCTCAATGAAGAAGTATTTTCATTCATTCATTCATTCAAAATAAAGAAGAGGATATTATCAAATTTTACCTTAATAGCGTATGTACGAGAAACGTACAATGAAATTGCCTGCAGACGTAAAAAATATAATTGTTTCCATTGTCTCTCTATTTCCGAAAATAAATATTTTTATTTCCAGTCATTTAATTCTTTGTTACGAAACCTTGATCTCTTTGAACAAACCTTTAACCTGAAAGAAAGGAACAACAAACGAAACGACCTGACGTTAAAAGTAAATGTGGGTCCATTGTCCTTTCCATTTCCCATGTCTGTGACACTGCAAGAAAAGGGAAAGATAAAACAGCGCTTAGGATTCGCGCTATTTTAATTAAAAGAAGAAATTCAAAGAGGAAAGAGGATCTTCGATTCCCAACAAACTTGTTAAATTCCCTACTTTCATTCTGCTTAGCAGATGTTTTATGTGTAAAAAATGGAGTATTTTTGTTAGTAGTATGTGAATACGTTAATTTTATGTGAGACGCCCGATATATTTTATATTTTGTTTTAAGAGTGTTTGTTTATCACTTAAGCCCACGATGATTATCACGATATTTATTATAATTGGTTTTGTGATTAGTTGTAATCGGATCCTATATAAGTTATAATACAATAATCCTAGTGTGTTCATTAAAACCACTGATATTTAAACATTTCGTGAGTAAAAAATTATGTATTTTAACAATGCATGTATAGTTCTTTATGTATGTACAATATCCATGTGAAAATGTGTTATTGTAAGGGATCAAATTGGAAAGAGGACAGTTTGAAGGGGACACAGCCTCTGCATTGCGGATAGTTCCATTGTGTTTGGAACCGATTATTCGATGATTACATCGTTGTATTATTCGGTGATCGTAACAATATATTATTTGCAGATGATAAAGTTATATTATTCGATGATTATATCGTTGTATACATGTAACACTGTTCTCCGTTTGTGAATTAGTTGTTATTTGTTTTGTCGTACTTTGAATAAACTTAAATGAAATTTATTAATAGTTATCTTTTTAAGTTTTGGAATGTTTAAACTAACACCATAAATATAAAATAAGAAAAAGTGTTTTTTATGAAAATAATATTTTATTTTTTGTTTAAAACATTATATGAAAATAATATTTTAAACACTGGAAGATAAATGAACGAATGAATACATTTATTTTACCCATAAGAAAGAAATTACAAAGAAAAGTACAAACAATACAAAGCCACAATTATATACCACATTTCACAAAGGCTTTTTATGGATAAATACGACATGCTAGGTGCCTTATAGTCATAGGCAGGTTTAAAACATTCATCCTACAATATTTTTACGCAAAGGTTGTAAAAGGGCTCGTTTAAAATCAAATAAATAAGTAAATTTATTAATATTCTTTAAGAAATAGTTTTTTTTTTAATAATTATTGTATTACTTTCTGCATGTGACTGTAAAGCAACAATAAATTATAGTCCTAAAACGTAAAAGTGAATAAAACTAAAACAAATTAGTACATACTAAGCAATCATTTCAACGAATTATCTTATTCAAGAGCATAAGAATATCACTTAAAATATCATATAATAAAGAAATTCAGCCAGGGTTTTAAACCTACGATTATTTGTTGGTATATTTTGATTCCTAGTATAATCCATAGTCAAATTATAACAAATGCGTGGAGCAGTGAATCTATAAAAATGTCAATAAAATGTAAGATTCGGTCCTAGAACTGGAACAATATTTATATTTAAGAAATTCACACCATTAGATTCAAGAACATAACTAACATTAAAAAAATCAAAGTAAAATTAATTGAAACACAGTACATTCAATACATAACAGTGGACGCATCTTTAGTTGCAAATTAAAGGTCATCATGGGTCAGTTCTTTATTGTAAAAAGATTCTAAATTCTGGTGTTGTGTTATGGGTTAAAGAGAAGAAAGGTATGTCCCAGTAAAAATAAACAAACCCAGTAAAATAATATGATCTTCGATCTTCGAACAAACCCAGAAATATGATCCCAGTAAAATAAACAAACCATGATTTAACTAAGAATTAACAAGAGCATAGAAAATGTATACAAACACATTTGAAGGACATTTGTTACCCAAAAGATAAAACTTGGTTAGTTTTACATAAATATTTTCTTACCTTTTTACCGCGACGCTTCCAGCTAAGGTAAGACTTAATGATAAGCCTAAAATATTTTTTCTTCAACTTTTTCATACGAAATCAAAACAACTACCTAGACGATCTCAATCGTGATTAATAGTACGATTAAAGGATATAAGATTATCCACAATTATTAAAATTATGTTAATTTCTAAAAAAATGAACTTTAGTTTTTTTACTAAAAGTAAATTAAATACGACCGAACTGAAATGTTAAATAGTTTTGGATTCCGTAACACTCTTACTTAAACAAATTAGTTTAAGTTAAAACTTGAACTAAAACTTAAAACTCAAACTAAGTTTTAAGATAAAACTTAAAAAACTACAGAAAGTTGTTAACAGACAAAAGTACGCAAAATTGTGTACTTCCAATAAATTTTAGCAAATAAAAACTTCAAAGTTTACATTTGCAGTACTTTTTCTAAACGCAAACATGCTAAAATGCTTCAAATATTTCCTCTTGTAACTATAGAAAAGTTGTTCAGTTAATTTTGCTATATATCTACTACATCCACTAATAAAAACACAATAAGAAAACTGTGCTTTAGAACAATGTGCACAATAGAAATCACACTGTGCTTTAGATTTGATCCAAATTTAAAAGAAAAGTTTGTTTAATGCTTATTATTTCTCACCGGAATGGTACCCGAGTCATCAGGACCGCCTGAGATGAAGTGTCAGGTTCGTGGGGCTTTCCTGTGAAATCTTCTTACACGAATGAACAAAAATGTACAGTTATCAAAGTGACAATTGTCATTTTTATGACCAATGTCGGAGGTGTGTCAAACACCTCTCAACTAAAACTAAACTTTTCAACTAAGTCTATGACTTATAGGGTGTCCCGAAATTATTGTAAAATATTTTAATATGTGATTGCTGAGGTAAAAATGAGAAAAAAAGTTCATATAAACATAGGGCCTAAAGTACTTCGTTTTCCGTCTGTGCGCCAGTTTGTGTTTTTTACATGTTTAATTATATCTCACGAACCTCTTGATGTATAAACTTCAAACCTCGTACATGGATGGTCATTATTAAGAACTATTTTTGCAAGAAGTATCAAATTTCTATTTTTTACCATTTCAAAATGGCGACTGATTTTTGTTTTCAAAGCTAAATATCTTAAAAACCGTACATTTTAGAAAAATTTTACAAGAGACAAAAAAGTTGCGAAATTTAATCCCATTGACGATGATATTAAGATTATGATTATCGGACAACTAATAACGGAGAAATTTTAATTTTTCTCAATAAAAACATGGTCCTTTAGAACAAACTGTCAGAAATTTCCATGTTTATATTTGTAAAAATTAAAATTTCTCCGTTATTAGTAGTCCGATCATCATAATCTTAATATCAGCGTTAATTGGATTAAATTTCGCAACTGTTTTGTCTCTTGTATAATTTTTCTAAAATTTACGGTTTTTAAGATATTTTGCTTTGAAAACAAAATCAGTCGCCATTTTGAAATGGTTCAAAGTAGAAATTTGATACTTCTTGCAAAAATAGTTCTTAATAATGACCATCCATGTACGAAGTTTGAAGTTTGTATGTCAAGAGGTTCGTGAAATATAATTAAACATGTAAAAAACACAAACTGACGCACAGACGGAAAACGAAGCACTTTAGGCCCTATGTTTATATGAACTTTTTTTCTTATTTTTACCTCAGCAATCACATACTAAAATATTTTATCATAATTTCGGGACACCCTGTATTTCTTTGGCGTTAGTCTGTCGATATAAGGGGTGGTGGGAAGGGAGAGGAGGGGTAAAGTCGGGGAGAAGGCAATAATGATGTTTACACTTTGATGAGAACCCGATCTGGTTCCAAAGCTTTGAGATCATTCTAGAACCACAACTTAATTATAACCAGTGTACCTTTGGCTGTTATGGCTTTAGAAAATAGTTTGAAACAAGACGGCTTTATCCTTTATTTATTTACAGCGGAACATCAGTTTGTACAATTTGTTACAAAACGTGATAGTTTTGAGGCAGTTAACGTTAGTAGTACAATAATACTATAAATATTTTATAGCTCTGGACAGCCTTACTGGCGGGTGGCGAAAATTGTAATCTCCCAAAATGTCTGCTAAATAAACAAATGTTTTGGTAGAACTGTCAAAACTTTGTTTACGTTTCACCTCATTTACACTACAAAAGAATGCCCTGTAATATTTCACCGAGAGATTTCTTATGCAATTAAAATTTTTGAAAAATATTTGCGCAATGCATCAGCTGATCTTTTAGTTTGGCAACCTTTCATTTTAAATGATTTGTTTACATTTAAGAATGTGTTTCCACACTTTTGTCGTCGTACTTCATGAATTGTGTTGAGATTGCGAGTATTTAACATTAGTTGCGCTTGCGGTTGCAGAAAAATATTTTCTTGTGCAAATTATACTAATGCACACACTGGTCATAAACAAATGACCATGTGATTTATTATCAAAACATTGCAGAATAAATACTAATTACGACAACAGCGCACTCACTCACCCGCCAGTAAGGCTGTCCAGAGCTATAGTAGGCCTAATAAGAGTAAAAACCGCAAGCTAATCTAAAACATTAAGAAACAATAAGATTGACCAACAACAACGACAACAACGACGACGAACCGTTGCTTTAACTTGAAAATACATCAGAGATACTAAATAAGATTAGTGATAATAGATGTGATCACTATGCTGTATACAGTAACAAATTTACAAAAGGTTCACACGTGTTACTAGACCCTAAAGTTATAATCGATTCGCTATTTGTTTGGCAGAGTTATGGGCAAATATCATTTGAAAATCAAACATTTAACTTTGCTTAGCCTCGTTGAATATTAGTCCCTCTGGGTAGTATTAAGTTTGCATTGTTTCCAAATAGTATCTCACGAAATGGTATGTTTTTTTGATTTTGAATAAAAACGTTACTTCTTATAATCTTTGTTGCGGTAGGATAAAGTTATAATATTCCAATTTGTGTTTATTAAAAATATATACAGGGTGTCTTGCAACCCTATGAACAAACATACATAGCATTATTCCTTGGGACAAGACAAACACATTTTACTATATAAACATGGGTCTATGGTGCCTAGTTTTCCGTCTGTCTGTCTGTATGTGTTTTTTACAAACAAATTCATAACTCATAAACGGTTTGAGATACAGCGTTGAGATTTAGCGCAAATGTTCATCTTATTAGGATGTATCTTCCTCTAAAATTACACCAAATTATCGTTAACCGTTTTAAAATGGCGGCCATTTAAATTATTTGATGCCAAATTCCACAAAAACCGTTGATTTAAACAAAAAATCGCAAGATACATAAAAGTAAGTCCAATTCATGTAGTTTTCAATGATACCTTATTTGTTGAGATTGTATAAATATTTATTGAGAAATTAATTTTTTTTCGTAATGCTTGACCACTTTTCTCCATTTAAGCAATGTTAAAATACGGGGTGTTAAAAGTCAAACTTTAACGGCTTATATCCACTTAACTATTGATTTTAGGAAAAAATGTCAAAGAATAATAAGTTCTTAAAATTAAGCGTAGAATCCAAATACGCCATAAAATACAGGGTGTTCCCTAAGAAAATTAAAGTTTTCCGCCATATTGGAAAATGGCGGCTATTTACAACAAAATGGAATTCATATTTTTAAATATCTTAAAAAAGTAGGTGAAGTCCCCCATTAAAAGTTATCTCTACATCCAATAGTTTCTGAGATACCAATGGTGGCACAGTTAAGTTGGACACTCCTTAATTTTAACATTGTTTAAATGGAGAAAAGTGGTCAAGCATTACGAAAAAATTTAATTTCTCAGTAAATATTTAGCCAATCTCAACAAATAAGTATCATTGAAAACTACATAAAATTTACTTACTATTATGTATCTTGCAATCTTTGGTTTAAATTAACGGTTTTCGTGGAATTTGGCATCAAATAATTTAAATGGACGCCATTTTGAAACGGTTGATGATATTTTGGTATAATTTTAAGCGAAGATAGGGTCTAATAATATAAACATTTTTGCAAAATCTTAACGCTGTACCTCAAACCGTTTAGGAGTTATGGTTTTGTTTGTAAAAAACACATACAGACAGGCAGACGGAAAACTAGGCACCATAGACCCATGTTTATATAGTAAAATGTGTTTGTCTTGACCCAAGGAATAATGCTATGCATGTTTGTTCGTAGGGTTGCAAGACACCCTGTATAATTCAACATCTTGCTTGTTAAAATTGTGTTGTCACAAAAACATGCACATTAAATGGCACAGTAACAGAGGAAGCCTGTTAAATATTAGATTTTAACAGTATTAGAATTAGATTTTCAATAAGTAGTCAGTGTGAGATAGTACAAAACCTAAATTTTAAAATATAAAAAAACCAAAAATATTTTAAAATGTTTCAAAATTATTTACGTTTTTTTGCGTTTTATGTATTATTTTGAGCAAACTTCAATATTTCCAACCTCAATGAAATAAATTACTGGTTAATTTGATGAAATTACAATGTTTTCAAAACATATGTAGGTTTAGTCTCATAGTTACTAAATAGTTCACTAAATAGTCTAATTTAAGAAAAACTACAATTTAACCTCATGGTTTCAATTTCATTGATAGTCAACTAAAATTGATTTTAAAAACCTGGTAGCAGTTTGATATTTCATGATTGATATTCCCTATTGATATTTCCCATTAATATTCTCTAAGAAACACAAGGAGTCAAAGGATCAGCCATTATTCTTCTTGTATTTCAAGCTGATTCGCACTTTTTGTTCCTCCCAAAGCTGGGGCACGCACCAGTTCGATTTTCCAAATGTGTTCTTAATTTACAATCCGACTGCCATACCTATCAAATTATCCATTTTACAGCGACATTTCAATGTAGGAATTATTAGCTTCAATATTTCGCATTCTTTAGCCAGACCTCTGTGCAACAGTTCAGAGGACATTCTCAGTGGAGTGGGAGAGAATTAAAACTGAAATTCCCCGCTTGACACTTGGTCTGAATTAGAGACCTTTGAGCCTTTGCTTATTAACACTTTTGCTCTAAGGTTCGTTAAACGCTTTTACTTTAAAGAAGGTATTTGGTTTAATTTCGATAATTTATAAAAAAAAACTACAGGATAAAGCTCAGTACAGATTTTGTTACATTGCCTCGCAAGGTGTTTTTGTTTTAACGTGATATTGTAAATAGAAAATGGTAAATTCGCTTTAACCTGTATAGTTGCATCTTCCTCTTATCATTGTGGACAACGGTGTTTAATTTACGGTGACATCCGAAAATATTTTTTTGCGATGCAATTTATTCTTATATGATGGGAGGTTTATAATCATTGATACTGAACTATATTGATCGGGTGAAATTCAAATGGAACTCAACCAAAAAAAATTTGATACAGGCGAACTAAAGACCTGAAAAGTAAGACCAGCAGTTTGTTTCGGATCTAAAATCTTTAAGTTATGTCATAATTTCAAATTATGTCTTACATGCATAGCATATTTAAAGAGAAAACGAATCTCTCAGAAATTAAAGTTAAATCATATAGTTTTAAGGTTGAATTTGTTATCGAGTTATGTAGGTACTGTGTAACTTGGTTGTGCTACAAAATTGCGATGAATCATGACATACATCTGGGGCACACTTGGTCGCATCCAACATGGCTGCTGTTGACGTCACAACTTAAATGACTAACGAAACATGGATACTCTCAAGACCGATGGAAAGCATTCAGTTCTTTATAAATGTTGTAATTCTAATAAATGTAAATTGTAAGCTAATACGCCTGAGATAGAATAATGTCTTATTGGATCAGCGTTTTGTAACGAAAATATTTAAATAAAAGAGAAAAAACAGGGTACACAGATACAGATATAGGGGGGTTGACATTTTACCAAAAGGTTTAAATAAAATAGATAAATCACTATAACTTACGAATACCAAGAAAAACATTACCAAATTTTAATAGATTCTATTACACATATTTTAAAACTGTGTTTAGCAGATGACAACAAATAAACAAGTTCAAATAATGTCTCGGTAGGGAAACATTTATTCAGGGAATCAGCTGTTATAGTAATTATGGAACATTATATTTATTGTACATAAGCAACCTGGTGTAATAAATTATGTTCATTTATTTCTCAGCGTTATAGAATCCATCCAGCGTTATAAAATGTGCAAGCCATCGCAAACAATGTCAAAACAATTATTGTGACGCAAAACAATCAGCTGGTCTCGTTTGTATCACACTATTTGTTTCGAATGCCGACATTACGATGCTAAACTAACACCAGATATTTTATTTTATATTAACCTTTGCAAAAGTAAAATAATTTTATAACAAACTACCATATATTAAATAAAAATTTGAAATTAAAGGTTATGTTTTACAGAATTTTAAAACGGTTGAATGGGTTGGTCCCTAATTACTTATGGTTCTTCATTTATAAAGTTTAAAGTTGGTTAGAAATCCTATATTATTAAATTTCTTTTACCCTTCTTGTCGAATTTTTTTTGGCATTGTCATACATATGTATTTTTTCACTAACGATTGTTACTAGTCTTTTATTTCTTGTTACTACTGATTGTTAGTTGTACATTAATTTTGATAAAATGGGCTTAATAATAATAGTGAACTACGTTAATTATTTTCCTAAAATGCTCTTTTAGAATAAAAAATTATATAAAGTTTAGAAAATTAATCCTCTAAAAAACATCAATTTAAAAAACAAAAATTAATGATGGAAAACATTTATAATCGTAAGACGATATTTATTTCAAATAAAAGATTCTGTCTTTTACAATTTGGTATAACAAAAAGTTTAATCGTGCGCAATATGTTTACAATAAAAATCACATTTTCGGAAACACTACGAATAATTTCGACGAAAAGATATAAAAAAAATAGATAATTTAAACGAGAGAGTCGGGCAGTGTTTTTGCGGGTGAAAATATTTCGCATGAGCAATCCGCACCCGCCTCGGTAAACATGTTGAACGCCAAAGAGTCGCTAAATAAACTCGCTCTACAAGCGTCGACTGCTCGTGACACTGAACAGAAATTAGGAGAATATATTTTTTTAAAGTAAAGTTTTTCAAAATTATTATTGTTTCAAAACTACAGTCTCATCACCTAAGTTCGATTTTCAACTGAGTGAGCGTTAAGAATAAAACATTATTCTTTAGTCATTTTTTAGTTTCCATCCTTTAAAAATAGTAGAGGAATCCCTATTTTTAGTAGACAATTTTCTTGATGAAAGTAGAAAAACATGAAAGATTAATGGACAATTTGTAATATCAATATTATCACTTGGACAAAATTTTTTTCAATACAAACAGAGATAAAATGATTGCCCGCATAATTTCTAAAGACGACTTTAAAAAAGAAAGATAAAAAATAATGCTATTAAACTTCACAATATTATGCCAATTGTTAAATAAGTAAGACAATTGGAGTCCTGGATTCATATCACCTAAGGTTTCTTTGACAAATAGACGGTTCACATTAGATTTAAAAGGACCTGACAATT
This sequence comes from Flexamia atlantica, assembly GCA_035578135.1. Classification (NCBI taxonomy): domain Eukaryota; kingdom Metazoa; phylum Arthropoda; class Insecta; order Hemiptera; family Cicadellidae; genus Flexamia; species Flexamia atlantica. The sequence goes on from JAQJVK010000033.1 coordinate 1,762,818, forward strand.
TACTAGGATCTTAAGTAGATTTTATCATAGGAAATTGGAATTTCAATTTTTATAATTGTAGTTGTAAGTCTACAAATAAACATGTTCTTTATACGTTTAATGGAACTATTCTCAATTAAGAAAAGATCATAAAGTAATGTTTTGTGTTGAAGTATTTTTTCATTGGCTAAATCTAATTTGAAGCCGAAATCTTTTATCGCTACTGCCACCAAAACTATGTATTTGATACCTGTCAGTTACAGTTGAGACAAAACTAGCTTCAACTGGGCAATATGGGGCGCGGGACCTCTTTCATTACTTCAGTCAAAGCTTGAATTAAAGTGTATCCTAATTGAATGCGTCTAAAATACAGTACGAGGCAAATTTATTTATTCTGTTACAATACAAGCAATACAACGATAGATTAATAATTTACGAAAGGAGCAAACGAATATCGTGAATGTGTCCATGACGATATAGCGTCCAGGCAACTGTAACACAAATATTAGGTTCTGCCAAGTTAAAGTTGAATATTGGTACTGGTCAAGTTTCAGCTCAAGTTTGCTGGTAAATATTGACTTGATATAACAGTCTCCTCCACCGGTAAAAGCTCATGTTTGGATAGGTGTACTTATTTTGTATTTGAATTTAAATACGTTTTACTTGAGACACTCTTTTCAATACTGTTCTGCAATAAAACAGATGTATACCGTATTTTCAATTACAGATTCAGTTGTAGTTTTCAAACTTCTTTTCGTTAACTTCACTACCTATTTCGATATTTATTAACGTCGAGTCATGGAACAATAAAATCACAATGAAAGCTCTGCTTTTGGCTTTGGATGTGATTAAAAAATTTTAATAGAATAATATTGAAAAATATTTGACGATCTTCCAAAGCAATAGAATGTAGGTTATGCAGTGGTTGACGTTTTATTGTTAAATCATGGGAAAACCAAGCCAAATGAAACAAATAGGTGGAAGGTGGTAGGTTAAATTAATCCTAGACCAATTCTCTTAGTAAATACTACACCAGGCCGAGTCTCACTATTTTAGTATTAGTGAACAGTAATTTTTACCATGCAATCGTTGAGGTAACCTATCTTTTTTAGAAAGGCTTTTTTAATAAAAAAGTTTTAACAATGACAGTCGATACTTACAAAATACTTTGACTTCAGGAAGAGAGTGTTCATGGAACCAACCTAGAAAAACATAAACGTTTACTAATAATCTTGGACGGCGAAGTTTTAGCAGATGCTTTCAATAAGTCTAATAAACGTTATAAGCCTGATAAGAAATACTTAACATGAAATCAAATTAAATTACAGCTCATGCTAATAACAAAAATATAAGACTATAGGCCTACTTTACAGAGGGGTGCAAAAGTATAGGTAAAAGTAGTTTGTTTGGTAATGTCCAACCAACTAAGAAAGTGTATGGGTCAAGCACCACACTTTTAAGAGTTCATTTCTGTTTCCTACCACTCTTAAAATAAACTGTAAAAGTTCAGTCCTTTTTTAATAAGCCTATTTTTTCTACAAAATACTTCATTACTAAAGAACTACTTTTATACCCCTCTGTGTATTATGTAGAATAGAATATTTGTATTCCAAATATATTTAAGGCTGTATTTAGTGATTGCCAACAAATAAACGTCTTCAAATCATGTCTTGTAAGTGTCATTAAAGATTTATATAGGGAATCAGACGTTTCATTAAATTTCTAAGCATGTAATTAGTTGTACGCAGCCAATTCTGTATGTTGTATACAGGACTGGGACGTTGGCTTGTCCTGTAATACAGCTACTTGGAGGTCTCGAATTGTGGATAGTTCGACGTCCGCACTATTGAATACTACATTCATAGGATCGACCTCATAATTAGACCACTTCGTAATTTTTAAACATGGCAAAATTGTGGTTCGGATCCCACGTTAAAATTCAGGTCCCTTAGTTGCTATTGGCTGTTGGCCTTTTACAGTTCGCGCACGTATATACCGACCAGCGCGAGAATGTTGACGCATCGGGGTGTAGGGAAGGAGGAGAAGTCATTCCCCCACTCAAGCCCCGCCCCTTTACAACTACTACGAGCTGTAAATAATGAACTAATATTCAAAACAAAAGTAAAATTCTTTGTTGTCAAAATATATTTAAGGTTATGGTTTGAGATTTTGCTTACTAAATTTTATCTTTGTCAATCTTCTACTATATATTTGTCAAATACCACTCACCCATAATCTCACCGCCCAAACTATATGACCTAAAACTTTGAAATTTTGGGTGGACGTTCCTCTTAGGGCGTAGGCATCCGCTAAGAAAGGATTTTACCAAATTCGAAGTTCCAATGGTTTTTGGCAAGGTCAAGTTTTTTTCAAATTTTTCCATTTTAAAGGTATGGATGATCTTTTATTTACATTTTCAATGTTCATTCAATCAGCCAGCTGAGTTAGCTTCACAAATGTACATACGCTGTTACAGCTGATTATAGATTGATTTCTTTCATTACGGTTCTATTATTCTTTTGTTGATTTATTTTATGGACATAATTATGAACTGTATAAAAGTTACATTTAGTTCAGTTTTAATACCTAATCTGCTTAATTAAATTTAGTATATGGCACCATATTTATTTCGGCAGCGGGAGTTGTAATTATGCCTGTTACGATGACTTAGCGTTTAATCTAATTCGACCTCTATAGTTTGAAGCCTGAAGAGCGTGCTGCCTTTTGGGTTGAGTCTTGAAACTATATCCCGGCAAGACGAAAAGATGGAAGTACAGTAGTTTTTCAGCCACCGACAGACTGTACTTCAATAAATGCAGTCAGTCCAGAGCATTTAGTAGCATTAGAAGCATTTAATTTTTATCCTGAGCGAAGCCACGGGAACTGCTAGTTCACCTATAAATTTTGAAATACGCATTGTATTCTCCAAATTTCAATTAACTTGTTGTTAAATAAGAGTTTAAACTTATATTAGTTATGACTCTATAAGTTTTAATTAAAAATAATTTTGCCAGAAGTAAACAGATGTTAATTTTCTCTGATTGATGACAGCTGTCAACTCGGTCCAGGTTTATGAGTCGCTATCTAACGGATAATAAAAACCATTAAAAAACAATAAAAAAATAAAATGACCATCAAATAGAAGGCCAAATAGGTACAAAAATCCACTTCGCTGCAGCCATTGACATACGCATATTTAGGAATCGTCTATCTCTAAACATTCATTGCGCACGTTCTTTGAAATAGTCGGGATATTCATGCGTGAACTATAATTTTTTTTTTTTTATAACAGACCTGTCTAAGAAACACGTCGGCCTTAGGCAGTAACAAGACTACAAGATTGCGCTACAATCATCCTTCACTCATCTCTCATTCATACTTGGCTTAAAATACCAACCTGGGTAAGTCGCCATTTCAAGAAAAGTATAAAGTATAATTATAATCATTGGTTTTAATCCCCTCTCAGGTTTGAAACATGATTACGTTGTCAAAACATTTGTTACAACTGGGTGCTTTTACATTTCGAATATTCTAAAAAAAACTTAAATTAAAAAAGTTTCATTTGAACATAGGCAAATTAAAAGGACTCTGATTTGAATATAGGACTTGAAAAGGATTTGAATTTATGACTCTGATGATTCGAACCTCGGTAGTTAATTTTCGAGAAGTAGTGAGACAATCTTAAGATATAGGAGTTATTAACTTAGATTAATGGTCCATCTAGTGAGTCGGTGGCACAGTTGGTAGCGCACTCGGCCCCGGTTCTGTGGCGGCAGCGTCGCAGGATCGAGTCCCGATGATGCCGCATACTTTTAGCAGTACTGTTCATCCTTGTACTGTACCGGCTCACTCCTTGGGTTTGCTTTATAACTTCCACGCACAGGCCTGAGGCCCATGTGGGGGGGGGGCAAATGCAAGATAAAAAGAGGCCGCCACCCTCTTTTTTTAAAAAAAGAATAATAATAAAGAAAGAAAGAATTAATTCACAACGTCGAATAAATTTTTAACAACTGTTTTTTGTTTTATAAAACTTTGAACTACAATGAATTAAGGCGGTTAGCTGCAAGTCGTATTTCATGGCCCATTGCCCAGTTCCGATGTCAAAGCCAATATTTCACCGGCCTATTTTGATTGGATCTGTTCAATTTTCCGGCGCTCGGTCATGAAGTCGTTTTACCTTTACCTCCCTCACGACATCTCTCTCTCTCTCTCTCTCTCTCTCTCTCTCTTTCTCTCTCTCTCTCTCTCTCTCTCTCTCTCCCTCCCTCCCCCGTTCTCTGTCTTTTTCTCTCCCCTCTATTACTGTAATAATTACTCTACACACATCAATCATTACTACTGTAGCAAATTTCTTACGGTTGTGCGTAATCTGTCTCGCCTTGTCCACGCTCATCTTAATTTACTTTTACGAATATTGAAAATGAATATCAATCCTCCTTTGATACATTACTAGCCATGATATATCATCCCCTCTACCCCTTTCATCTAAATTAGGCTTTCCTAATCCCGTAGAACTTCTCCGCTCCTTTTGTTTTTGCACTTGAATTTTCTTCCTGCAATGTGCGAGACACAAACGATTCTTTGGTATACGTTTACTACAAAATTATGCTTTTTACAGTAAGAGTAAAGCAGAAAGTTGAAAAATCTAAATCCAATATCTCTGAATATTAAATATGTTTACTTTAACAGAAAACGATGGAATATAAGGGTATTAGTGCATATACCGGTCGTTGGCTGATAGACTTCACTTTGGCAGGTTTAATATTCATCTCCCCAGACAGCCTCTATGACTCTATGAGTCATGTAGTCGATAGTGAATATCAACCACTTTTTGTATCCATTACTTGCGTCTCGAAAATGCCAAAAAAATCATTTTTTGTGCTGGAACGATAAAAAGGTATTTGATAATCTAGTAGCTCATGGATATTTATTCTTGTGGTTTTGAATTATTTTTTATGAACTTTACAAAAGAGAATATAGTAGAACGCACTGCAGGCTGGAACTTGCCACGCGCACAGGTCCTTACCCATGTGAGTTATTTCATTTAAATTTTGATAATGCTTTTATCTACGACCATTGCAATAAGCACCAATTATGGTATTACAATAAACATTATAATGATATACATTAAAACACCAAAAACCAAGCAGTACTCTAATGACGACTTTAGAGTACTGGAGTCACTTTAGAGTACTGGTTCTAGACCAATGAGAGCTCGGCATTTGACGGAAGTAGTGTCATAATAACAATTACGCAATTCGCACATCAGCTGATTGTTGCATTACGATTCATGTTTGAGTTTACTTATCCCATCAGCTGATTGTTCCACAACGATTCATGGCTCAGTCTGCTTATTTGCCTAACCTCAAATGTTAGTTGACCTATTCCATCATTAGTAAGTCATGAATTTTGTTTAACTTCGGGGGAAATTTAGTCGTATATTGTTGGTCGTAGATAAAATAGTGTATGCAACGATTGTATTATGCCTTTAAGCCACTCGTGAGATATTTAGAACACTCGCTTCGCTCGTGTTCTAACTTACATCTCACTCGTGGCTTAAAGACATGCATTATACAATCGTTGCATAAACTACTATTATTTTATTTTGTTGGAACAGATAAAAAAAATTATTTGACGCTTTTCATACCTCGTACATTGAATAGTAAACTAATTTCAATGAAATAATTGTTTATTGTCTATTTTTAGTTTATGGAAATCCAAATGACTAACAACTATCAAAAAAATTTCAAAATAATAGGGATGTGGCCAATAAGATTAAACGATGTAAAACTTCAATTGTCAAGATAGATGAGTTGGCAGGGTGGCTTGGTGAAAGAAAACAAGGAAAAGTGACGGCCAAATTCGTCTTCACCCATGTCGCACCCTCCCAAGATAAATGAGGGGGAAGCAAACAATTTTGTTTGGCCGAGTGGAATACTGGACACAACTTTTGGCCCTTTAAGCTTCTGAGATGTTGATCCATTCGTACTTCTATAGCTAGTGTATCATAGAAGTGTGATTTTTGTAGTTTTTTTTTACTTTACGCTATTATTTATTACTTTGGGTCTTTTATGTAACTACGTTAAAAATGTTACAATTGATTTTACCCGTATCTGTACAACAAATTTACGCAAATAAGGATACTTAAAATGTTCATGAGCTTGTTAAATGGAGGGAAGCCAATTACATTTTTGTACGTTAGATACCATGTACACCAAGTCGGTCATCGTCACTTGGGAGGAAGATCGCTAAGTTTTGTTTGTCGCAATTTCTCCAGCGTCAAAAGTTATCACTTACCTTATTTAAGTTAGGATTATATGTGCCAAAAATACAGTACTGATCAACAAAACGTGTTCAATGAACGAATAATATAAAATAACGAAATAGTGAAAGCGTATTTTATTCCATTACCTTGATGGTAATAAACTTCACTTCTAAACGACCGTCTAGTCCATTAGAAACGTTTCAGGATTTCAGGAGGTGATTCCTTACATCAAAACTAAGAAAAAAGTTCCTGTAAACATGGGTCCTAAAATGCTCGGTTATCCGTCTGTCGGTCTGTATGTGTTTTTAACATGATTTTGCATAACTTTGGAACTTCTAAAGATGTCAACGTCAAACTTGGGACATATGTGCTGACTAATAGGACCTATTTTGGTGCGGAGTATCAAGTTTCTACATTGTATCATTTCAAAATGGCAGCCATTTTTATATTTTAAAACTTAATATCTTAAAAACCGTAAATTTTACAAAACTTTTACAAGAAACAAAAAAGTTGAGCAATTTTGTTTCCTACAAAACGATATAAAGATTATTAAGATCGAACAACAATTATCAGAGTTATTGTAATTTTTGCAAACCCTTCAACTGGATTGATTCCAGCAGTCACAGAGTGAGAGAGAATGACAACAAGGGGTAGGCAGAAGGGTCGGAGTTATTTATTGGCAAGGGTTGTAATCTGTTGTTGGCCAGCACCAAACATGCCCTCGCCCCCCCACTACTACCAAACACTTCAATACTCATGCTCCTCACAAATCCAACACTACTTATTCTTTTTCTCCCCTACATTTACAACAGCTTCGATACTCAATACTTGTAAACTCTAAACGCTGCTCCTGCCTTAAAGCCTCCTCACTTCCTCACAATTTGCACTCAAATAATAATCCCTTATCAGTAAATCCTCCCCCTCCCACAAAAATCGAGACATTTCTTTGAAAACAACCTCAAAAGTTATAAACTCATCCTCTAAAAGGTAAAATGAATCGTCATTGATATCATAATATTTATCAAATCTCATTTCTACTCTTTTTCTCCTAAACTAACAAGTTTTATTTCGTCTGTTGCACGCATACTATTGATAATATATATAATAAATCTTGGATATCATGGTTAGAATTACTTAGAATAACAGTCCTACGATATAACGAATTTCATTTTTATTGATTTTCTTGAAAAAACTCATTATTCCAATAAAATTGACTGATTACCTTAAACAAAACTACGTATCTAAAGGCGTTAGGATGGCTGGTGAAAAATTATTTTCTCAAGACAGTGGAATTTCATGAAATAATTAATATGAAATCACGTAAGGTAAACTAAAAACAATTTACTTCTATAAAAAATATAGTACATTCAATTTAATGGGATGACACCTGAGAATGACTATTTTATATCAACAAAACAACCTTCAATATAAAAACCCAATCATCAAAAGTGGTCTATAAAATGTTTTTCCAAAATCATAACCACGTATATACGTATTTTCTCGACACCTTAGGAAACAGATATGGAAAAAATACGGATTAAGGGCTACGGACCACATCAAATCGTCGAATACCTCCTCTGCTTAGCTTTAAACATAAAATCATTATTAAAGGTAGTGGACAGTTGTCTTCATGTACGAACGTCCTAACACGCTCAAACGGTCGAGGACTCTTTAAAAGGTTCACTGTAAAAACAAAGTACTATTTTGCATCCTTGTACTTTTGTACTTCCAAGGGGTAGGTTTACATACATGCAAGTATTAGCTTACACCGCAAAAGGTGATATTTTTTCCTCACTTTAAAGTAACGTATGCCATGAAAAGGAGTGAAGTGAAAAAATCTTGAGAAGTAAAATCTTACATTTGTTAGAGGTAGCAATTCATCTTTTAGGGTGTGGTTCAACCTTTCCGTGTATAACTTTACTCCTTTTATAATATTAGCTTCTTTTTTTCAAATAAAAGAAGAAAGTCTACATAATTATATTGTGTACTTATTAAATTTACATATTTAACACGTATGTTAAATTCAATATTTACGTGAACAAAGTGGTAAGATGCATTTTAGCAGGTGAAAACTCTACACAGAATGAAGCTTTATTTTGAAAGTTGTGGTGTTGTAAGCCTAAGCTACAGTATTTTTCATATAGGTAGATTTATTCAAATGAATAACATCTAAACATGCCTAAGGCATGGGTTATGGTAGTCCCACGAGGGTCGGGCTAGCAGAAAAAAATCATCCAATTCGCGACACAACGACCGAACTTGATTAAGTGTCCTTAACACTTTACACACAACACTTAACTTCATGCACAACAAATTTTTTCGACACACCAGTCGAAAGCGTAAATCGGATCCCACGTTAAAATTTAGGTCCCCCAGTTGCCACTGGCTGCTGGTCTATTACTGACAGTCCTGTCTAAGGAACACGTCGGTTTAGTCAATGTCAAGATTACAAGATCGCGCCACAATCATCCTACACACTCAATTGTCATTCATTCTCGGCTTAACAGGGGGCTCCAGTCCCACGCGACTACCTGCATCTCCCATAAGATCAATGTTAACTTTCAAATTCGGTACAGCCTCAACCAATCAACCAAAATCGTTAATTTTTAGCTCATTTGAAAGAACAAAAAATTATATAGCGACTTCAGTGAACAGAATTTTGATATAGTTTTTTGGTTAGAAGTAAAAAAATTTCAAAAAAAATAGATTTTCGGAATTGTAATGTTTGACTATGCTGTTCATAGTCGAACGACAATAAACGATTGATTTCTGATTGATAGTGTACTGGAATCAGTACCTACACAATAGCAATAGCAGTTACAAAAATAAATAAAAAGTAAGGAAAGTACGTTTTCATCTCAAATATTTTTTCCATTATTTTGGTTCCTAGAAGCTAATATTCCGTTTTGCTTTATTCGTCCCACACGTCAATTTCCAAATTTGAGGCTCGACTGAATTGTAGCGCAAAATACGTGTAGGCCTATACATGGTAGAGAGATTATTCTCTCCAACTATCGCCTGCCTTTCGTATTTTCAAAAGATTATTTTATGCAATAGTATTATTTAGCTAGGATCGCTTAGAAAAGGGAATCGAATACTAAAAATTCCATTCAATGATAAATATGTTAGAACTACTAAAATATTAGATTAAATAAACAAATTATAATAGAAACAATTTATTTTACCCTTCCTCTAATGATCATTTCTGTTTTATTATTCCAAGTTGGAAAAGGACGACAAAATCTACAATCGTCTTAGTCAGCGCTGAGTCATTTAGTTCCCAAACAACCCGCTTTAAATCTTACAACTGACAATAAAGTCTTAAACTGCTTCCTCAGATGTGGAATTAGAAAAAATACGTCGTTTACGATCAATAAAATTTTTCTTATACATTTCTAATCGAAAATTACCAGTGATTTGGTCTCTCAGAAACTATTATCATTTTTGGCGATTTTATAATTTAGAACATATTGAATTTCTTCATCTAACTATTTATAATAGCCAAATCAATCAATATCGTGTACTAAATGGCGAATAAAAAAAAGATGAGGACGTTAACAAACCTGCCTATGTGTTGGCCAGGGTCATGATCTTACTTTGTATAAAACTTCAGCCCTGTTGGTTTATAAGTTTTTAAAAGTCCCCGAAAAACCAATTGACATTCGCAGACACTCAGAATCCACCTCTACTGTTTAGTATTAGTAAAAAGAGTTTTTAGACAATCACGCGGTATTCTGAGCCTCGCCCAATAGTTAAAAAAGAATAAATAAATGTAAATTTCCCTATGCTTTCTTTAATTTATGGTTAGTTTAAAAATATTTCAACATAAAAAAATGTTTTAGGGTGCATCAGCTCTTTTATACTAGTATTTGGCACTAATAGTTTTATGGTCGTATTTGGCATATACAAAAGCCACAGTACAAATGAGGCATAAGTTCTTTTGAGCTGATGCATATCAAATTTATATTATTTTGTAAATTTCGGCTATATCAAATTATGGGCCTGCAACTCTTTCAAGGGGCCTAATGATAATTGGTGTGACCAATCGAAGGCGATCGTCGTTTTCGATCTTTTTTTATATTTAAACATTTTATGTAAATACACTATTAATACGTTTGTTGTAAGACGTTTTTATCCACATCCAGTAAATACAACACCATATACAGGGTGTTTCGAAACTCTCTCCCGAAATTCCGTGGGCACGTTCCTTAGGTCAAAACAAACAAATAATGTCGTATAAGTATAGGGTCTATCTCGCTCCGTTTTCCGTCTGTGAGTCTGTTTGTATTTTTCAATTAAAACTGTATAACTTTGAAACGGCTTGGGTTAAATTATTGAAACTTGGTACGCAAACTATAGTTAGTATGGCTAAAAGTTTTACCAATTTTCAATAATTTATCTTTTGGAATTTATTTGTATAGGTATGTCTGCGCAAACATTCCATTTATAAATTAAATAAGTGGAATGTTTGTGCAGATATTGTGGGCGTTTGGCAGGTCGCGGGAAGACGGGAGATTGCTCGAATTTTAAGTTTTGTTACTCGGAGGAAATGCTAAAACATCGGTTTTAGTTAACCACGAAAAGAGAAATAGCGAAAATATCTGTCATTTAAAAAGCATTGGGATTTAAAACCGTCTGCTTTGTTTACAATGAAACGTGGTGCCGATGCTTGATCCAAAACGATGTGCTATATATCAATATATTATGGTGATTCTAAAAGGCAGTTTACTTTGAGCGGTTTTTGACTATGATAAAACGGATTGTTTTGATTTAAATTTTTCTTTATCTTGATTTTATTTTCTTTACCTTTAAGCCACTACTTATTAATAAACTGATGAAGCGGTTTTATCACATTTCGTCTAGACCGATAATAAAAGCAAGAAACAATTCAACTTGATGATTAAGACTCGAGTCACGTGGTGAAGAGAAGAACAAGAAAGTTAACGTGACTAGTCAGTGTTGCCAACATAATCAGTTAAACTTTGTCTTTATCTAATTTAATAAAAGCCAACAACAATCAACTGACTGGATCCATCTCACCTAAAAATATGACGTTTGTGTAATGAACTTGGCACAAATATTCTATATATTCTCTGGAAATTAATGAAAATTTGATGTTAGTTAGTTACTATTCAATATTGAATTCATAATATAATTTTGTTAGTTTAAATTAACTTAAAATATTTCACTCTGTTAAAGTTTGTACACAGGCATTATATAATTATTTTTAGGGCTAAAAATGTGAGTGATGATTTGTAAAAAACCTGGTTCCTTAAAAGCTATTGAATTACACAACATTATTTAAAAAAGCAAGCATAAGACTAACAAGGATAAAGTTACTTCTATTCAATTTACTTTTTACGAAAATCTGTCTATCGAATTTTTATTTATAAAACGATTTTTTATGATTTCATTCAATGTTTTTTTTTAGTTTTCTGTGACACAACCAAAGAAATTTTAACGAAACAAATCCAGATAGTTGAAGTCAAAGACCCTCTCCGCAACTAAAAAGCGGTCAATCAATTTTACTTTCTCCCCCCTATACAATGTATATGGAGAAAGTATTGTTTTCGTAAACATTTTCGAATTTGAGTTGTTAGTAGATATATTCGTTTTAGTGCTCCCTGAATCCAAAAAAGTGGTTTTTTGGCGTGGTGTCTGTCTGTCTGTGTGTGGGGATGTGTGTGTGGATGTGTGTGTGTGTGTGGATGTAAACAAAGCTAGAGACGACACCAGTGGACCGATTTTAATGAAATTTGGCAATAGCCGTGGTATCTCCAGGCAAACTTTTCATTTTTTTGAATTTTTGATTTTTAAGGGTATTTACCCCATAAAAACCCATAAAAAATGACAAAAATCCAAATTTCTCAAAAACGGCTCTAACGATTTTGATAAAAATTTCATGGTTTTTAGTGCTTAAAATGACAAACAAGATGACACCACCCGCATATCTGTAAAAATTCAGGTTCAGAAGTTATGGGGGTTTAAGTGTTAAAAAATTCATATTTTTGAAATTTCACAAAATCTGTGACCTCTAAAGAAAATATACTTGCAACCATTAAATTTGACTTGAAAAACTAAATAATCTAGTATTTTGAATCATGAGTTTACGTCAACTGGTTGCGGAGATAATTGATATTTTAATTCGGCGGTAAACGCAGTACGTTGTCCAATGTTATTCTTATGGCAAATATTTAAAAATCGATATCTCCGTTATTTACTAACCGATTTTGATAACATTTGGTATATATTTGTGTGATAATTAATTGTTAATTTCTTTTATTTCACTAAATATGTTTTCTGGTTTTAAATGACTTGAAGGGAGAAAGTATGTGTCAGTTTCCTGATACCGTTTATTTAATTTTAGTTTTTGCTAAACTTCCCCAAAAAATGTGTCTTAGTAGACTTATTTTAACCTGAAAAATATGTAAATGTGTACAAAAGGACTTGCATGAAAACGAGACGTTAGAGACTCAGAGAAGAAGGCCAATTAGTGTTGGAGCTGTTAGTGGAGTTACCCAACAAAACTTCAAAAGATGCCGAAGCATTGAAAGGGAGCGATCCATTCGAGACTGATTCAACAGTTAATCGTCGTCTTTTGAATCATCAAAGTGAACGAGCCGTTTCCGAAAATGGATTTCCGATCGAGGAAAACACTTCTATTCTTGAAAAGTATTATTTTAATAAAAATATAAACCTCTTCTGAAGACATTTTCTCTTGTAGTTACTATCTAAGCGACATCGATTATGTAATAACTAGATCTCGCCTGAAGATTCAGTGGTCGGAATCCAATTAGACAATAGACAATAGACAATAGACAATAATTCTTTATGTACATTATTCATTGAGAACAGTAAATGTGTCACTAAAACTAATACAAACAATTAGCCTAGGAAAAGCCTAGGAAATATTCAGGCTTTATTTTATCAGCACTCTTTGATTAAATAAGCATGTGACTAGATATGTTTACATTTCATTGCTATCCCGTGAAAGTTATGGCAACAAAAAAGCCAAGAAATGTCTTTAAATGTTAAATTAGAATTTTACAGCTCGAAAAACTATAATGAAATTATGATGGAACAGTCCACACCTATGTGAAACAATTTTGTAACGTCATGCTTAAATTATTTTACACATGCTAAGAAAAAGTATCAAGAAATTCATACTTGCCTTTTAAAATATGTATGTTTGTACAAGCTCTAGTTCAACATAGAAAGCATTTTATTTAACAATTTTATTAAATAGCATTAGTATTTCAGTTATACAATAAATTATTTCTAAGCCGTATCTTAAAAGGACGATTTAAATATTCATATCTAAAAGGTTACCAAGACACTCTTATGGGACATATTTACCTTAAGTAATGATCACTTGATCACTTGATCACTTGATCACTTGATCACTTTAATAAGACAGGTACCTCATTGAGGACGTTACCCTGAATATGAGTGAAGGATGAGTGTGATGATCGTGATGATAGTGGCGCGATCTTGTAGCCTTGTTACTGACTAAGGTTGGCATGTTCCTTAGACAGGATTGTTAATTAATAGCCCAACAACCAATGGCAGCTGGCTCCAGAAACAACCCTTCAAAAAGCTACTAACTTTTCTCGGGATCGATCCGGTTACCTACAAGATTGTAGGCGGGCACTTGTTAAATGCTAGGGCCTATAGGGGGCTTCAAGCATTAGAGCCGCTATTATAGTTTTAAGTGTTGTAAGGAGGTTTTAAGTTCTTTCAGTTATAAAACAGTTACATGCAGTTTGAGGTATCACCAAACTACAAATATGTAATGTGTAAATTTTCTCATTTCGAAGTAGGAAACATTACTCAAACACACATGCATAATTCTGAGTAGGTTATTGTACAACTTTTAATGCCATTATTTAGTAATGGGTAGGTAGCTGAATAAAAATAATGAATGTTTTTGTACATTTTTAAAATTTGACGTAAACCAAAAAAAATTAATATTTTTCATGAGCGAGGCTGCCAGTAACCGCTTTGGTGTTGGGTAGTGCAAAGCTGACGAAAGGTGCGGTTTGTCATCAATGTGGAATTCGATCTACATCATCATTATTTATTATTTATTTATTTATTTATTTATTTATTTATTTATTTATTTGTTTGTTTATATATATATATTTATTTATTTATTTATTTATTTATTTATTAACTCAAAAGTACAATTACAATAAGCCTCACTAAGCCTAGCTTAGTCATTAGTTTGAGTATCCATATGGAATCGTCAATATTGTATGTCTGTGCCAAATTACCGTTCATACTGCTGCTACTACTGCCACTACTGCTACTGCTACTGCTACTGCTACTACTCCAGTATAAAATATCTTCGAGTTAAAATTTTACAGTATCTAGGTTATCAAGTAACGTGTCAAAAGCTATGTAATCGATGCTCCAGGTGTCGCACACCTTGCCGCTTGCGTCATTTTAACAATTGTTTTTCAATTTGAATTAGTTTACTTTACATAGGCTTATCTTGATCCTACCATTCTAAGCTCCGCCGCCGCCATGGAACTTCTACCGTGCTTCTGCGTTTTGATTCTGATGGTGAGTCGACAAAATAATAGAATTTACCATGTCCCGAAGCAATTTTTACTTCTCTACAGCGCTTAAACGAATATTCTGTACGAATTAAGTTATCATATAACTTACCTATATCAGTCAGTGCAGCAGACATTTCAGGCTAACTTTAATTTTTGTTAGTTTATAATTTTACAATGTATAAAATGGAGGGTTAACCTGAAGTTATTAATTTTAAACATTCTGAAATTATGCTCCCAATATCCAGTTTTAAATTGAAATACTCAATAATGATTGCTCCTAGCCCAATCAAGTCGTACAGTCGTTGTAGAAATTTTTTTTCTCTTGTCATTTTTACTTTCTCCCCCCTCTACTTAGTATATGGAGAAAGTATTGTTTTCGTCAAAATTTTCGAATTTGAGTTGTTAGTGGATATATTCGTTTTAGTGCTCCCTGAATCCAAAAAAGTGGTTTTTGGCGTGGTGTCTGTCTGTCTGTCTGTCTGTGTGTGTGTGGATGTATGTGTGTCTGTGTGGATGTAAACAAAGCTAGAGACGACACCAGGGGTCCGATTTTCATGAAATTTGGCATAAAGCCGTGGTATCTCCAGGCGCATTTTTCATTTTTTTTTTTAATATTTGATTTTTAAGGGTATTCCCCCATAAAAACCCATGAAAAACGACAAAAATCAAAAGTTCTCAAAAATGGCTCTAACTATTTTGATAAAAATCTCATGGTTTTTAGTGCTTACGATGACAAACAAAATGACACCACCCGCATGTCTGTAAAAATTCAGGTTCAGAAGTTATGAGGGTTTAAGTGTTAAAAAAATATATTTTTTTTATTTCACAAAATTTGTAACCTCCAAAGTAAATATACTTGTAACTATTAAATTTGACTTGAAAAACTAAATAATGCAGTACTCGAATCATTAGTTTACGTCAACTGGTTGCAGAGATAATTAATTGATATTTTAGTTCGGCGGTAAACGCAGTACGATGCCCAATGTTATTCTTATGGCAAATATTTAAAAACCGATATCTCCGTTATTAACTAGCCAATTTTGATAAAATTTGGTATATGTTTGTGTGATAATTAATTGTTAATTTGTTTTATCTCACTATGTATGTTTTCTGGTTTTAAATGACTTGAAGGGAGAAATTATGTGTCAGTTTTCTGATACCGTTTATTTAAATATGTTTTAAAGATTAAGTGGTAAATTGAATAATGAATGGCACAAGTTGAACTATGATATCGCTCGACCTGGGGGGGGTTGGATCGTGCTCTCAATATTCGAAAAAAGTTTCGGTTTCCGAGACTGTTGGTTGGAAGGAGGCCCGCGCAGCCTCGCCTTATTCTTGCATCAATTCAGACTCTCTGGGGCCGTTTCAAACCATTGCAATAGTTAGAAAGCTAAATGAATGGAAAAATTGCAATCCAGTTATATAAATAAATATCAGGCTTAATTATAAACCTAACAACTATTTTACTTAAAAAAACAACAAGGTCATGACGCTATATGAAATTTAGAATTTCTTTAAGCAGTTTCCAACGCAGGTAAATGCCTTAAAAACAAAAAGTCGATGCCATAATAGATGCTATATTTTATATGTGATGGTAAAAATAAAAATCAAGTAATTTTTATCATTCGCTGAAGTTCTAATTCATCCACTGTAAACTTCTTTTTTTGCGGAAGCAATGTACTCTCTACTTTTGCTCTACTTTTGTTTCTAGCTGGTATTTTATTCGTTTTCTTCTTCTTGAATTTTATAAGTTACAGTATTAAATACTATTTTCATCATACTGTCCCGAAAACAGCCGTTTTTAGTTCTCTAAATCGCACGCAAAATGATCGTTTTTGGATCACTGCGAATAGGAGTACTGAAAAAACATATGGTAAATTTTGCCGTACTCTAATGTCAAAATTTGTTTATGTTACGTTTGAAAGGTTGAACGATTTCTTAACTTGTGTTTGTAAACAACTAACAGTTGTGTAAATGACGATGACTATTTTGGATAACCTCAAAATTGTGTAGTCTAATTTTTAACGATTAAATGGTTATTTATACATAATGATGAAAATAGTTGTTTATCACACGGAGCAAAAGTGTCTCCTTGGTACTCGATCGCATTTCCAAGCTCGGCTGCGCCTCGCCTGTAAATTACGATCTCGAAACCAAAAAGAGCCACTTTCGCTCCTAGTAATGAAAACTACTATTAAAGGTTGTAGTTAACAATTAGCAATAGAGGTATACGGAAATACTGTGAGCAACACTGCTTCTTTCTTGATTATTTAAATAAATTTAATTTTTTACGTTAATTTTTTCTCTTTCGTTTTAATCTGCATAAAATAATATTCTTATTACAAGGCCTTCGAGGAAACCTTATAAAAAAGGTTTTATGATGCAGGGCAGGTAGTACCCCATCAGTTTAATAAAACATTGTAATACATGATATTTTTATTTTATTAACAATTTTTTTACCTTTGATGGTAGCCTTAAGGTGTCAAAGTAGATTTCTCAGCAATACGCGTTTCGCAGGAGTGACGTCATGCGACAAAGGAAGAATGACCAGTAGGCCTACAACCTCTGTGCGGTACCGGTGCTAGTCATCTCCACGTGAATGTATAGTATTTGTCGTGTGATATGTCGAACGTTTTTGTGTCAATTTTATGTATTAACTTTTGTGTCTGTTGTCGTTATGTCCGCATTCGTGTTCGTTGTTTTATTATAAACGCTGACAAACACTCATCATATGAGCTGTGAACCAGTGCAGTATGCAACTGATGATGCGTCGTCATTGACGCGAAACGCGTATTGCTGAGAAATCTACTTTGACACCTTAAGGCTACCATCAAAAGTAAAAAAATTGTTAATAATTGATATAGGTGTCTAGGCTTCAATTTGGAATTTTTATTTTGTGTATTTTAACGCCAGAGGCATTTTTTATTGTTTTGATCGGGTACGGTACAAACCCGTTCGATAAATTAAAATTTAAAAAATGATTCGTTAAAAGAAAAATGTTCCATCGATTAGGTTTGGTCCATAGTTAAAATGACAACTAACAAAGATTGGGCACTAAGGAAGGCATAAGAGCATAAAAAGAAGTAATGAAAATATTCCCTCAATATATACTATTAAAAATATGGAATTCCATATCCGCGCACCACCTGATAGCCAGTGGCTTAAATTAATCCGTGATGAAAATGTAAAAGCATATCGACAAAGTTTTGAAATAGAAATTATTGTTCAAATTGTATCTACATGTTTGTATAAGCCTCGCAAAACAACTTGGCGGATGACCGGAAAACAGCTGGATATGTTTTTAACAAGTACCAAATGGGGGCTTGGTCACTTTTCTAAAAACATTGTTAACCCTATGTTAACGAGTATCATAAGTTTTCTAAATCAGATGATTATTTATGCATATTAGTAGTGAAATCTCATTCGCAAGTTATATTATTTCAGGACAGAAAAGTTCTCACGAATTTTTAAATATCGACTGTGCGCACACCAACAATCTCTCAGTCTCAGTTTCACCTCAGAGTGCGTTGGTTTGCGTAAAAATCTTACTTTTTGATACGGTTTATCCATTTTGTTATCTATAAGATATAAGTATTATAGTTTGCACACGAAAATCTCGACGATTTTGAAAAACTTGTGTGAGAGAGGTGGATAATGAATGTTTAGAGTGAGGTAGACCATTCAACACTTTGTCCGCGTAGGACGTCTTTAGACGTCTTCGATTCATTGATGAATAGCGGAGGACGTCCTAAGACGTCCTTATGCAAGGTTTATCAAACAGACTTGCTGTCGTCTTCGTTTTGGTAGTAGGGGATTGAAACTCTGTCAGCCACTGGGGGACATACTATAGTTTAACGTCATCACCGTCGCTTGCAGTTTCCACTCTCCAGTTAGTGGCGCTCCTAGCGGCACATGTGGATTTCTTCCCATGTAATCAAAGCAGTTTGGCACGTGCTACCATCCTATTTTAACAAATTCCTGCGAGGATTTTTGTTAATTTGCGCGTGTTTTGTTTATCCAATAGACAGTGCGTAAATAAGATGAGTAAATTTTGAGATTTTGAGTTTTTGTGTGTGCTGTCAACCGTAGGACGTCTAAAGACGTCTTCTTTTTTGTTTTTTTTTCACGATTTTATGTGGTATATGGTGACATAGTCGAACTTACAACTGACTAGAAAAACTGACTAACCAATATTTGTATAGTATATACATATAAACCACGTGAAAAACTTTTTTTATATTTTTAATCCAACCAGTGAGGCTGAAGACGTCTAAAGACGACCAAATCTTTGAAGTCATCCTACAAACCGGAAGTGGCCCGAAAAAACATTTACTCGGCATGACTGACCTTCCATAACCATAAACTTTGTAAATTAGCAATAAACCTTTACAGCTATGTGGCGGTATATTAAAAAAATGTTAGCAGTCAATGTGTTAAATATGTTATGTCATTGGCTGCAGTTATGTGCTTTTGTGTCTGTTTAAATTTTTTATGAACATTTATTTTTTATTGTTCTTGAAGTTATTTTATTGTTCGATAGGTAGTGACTCGTAAACCTGAAGGCATGATACCGTCTTGACAGCTGTCATCGGTCAAGGAAAATAAACATTATTTAATTACCAGTAAAATGATTTTTTATTAAACCTTAAGAAAACATAACTGTTGGTTGAGAAACTTTTATTTGATAACGAATAAATAAATATTTTAAATTAGTTTAGTTTAAATTTAATAACTGAATTCACAAAGATAAAACTAACGTGAACAAAACCTCAAACCATAACCTTAAATATATTTTGACAAACGATTACTTTACTTTTGTTTTGAATAGTTTACTTATCTCAACCCCCCCCCCCCCTCCCGCAAAAAATGCAAATGACCGCGTTTTAGCATATGACCGCAAAAAGCAAAAATTAAAAATGCAAATTAAACCAAACATTGTACTTAGCAGCAGTGAAGGGGGGGGGGGGTAGACCTCCCCTCCTTCCCCCACCAACGATGCGTCAAAATTCTTGTGCTGGTCGGGATTTTTTTGCTCCGACTGTAATTTTTTTTCCAAGGATCCAAACTTTGATTCGTATAGCACACCCATAGTCAGCTATTAGTGGCTATTACAGAATAGATGGCCATCTGGATGAATGAATAAATTCCATTACTGAATTGGTAAAACACAAAAAAATTTGGCGAGAAAGTCCATTTTATTCTATGTAGTAATCTGATCTTGGTTCACCTTTTTGATTGGGTGTTTTAAAATCTAAATTGTAGTCATGGTATTTTTTCCGGTTTCGCAAAAATTAACATTATTCTTCAATTTCTGATATTCAAACGTAATAACTATTAGGTTCGATGGTCAATGCGATGCTGCGCGCACATTACAAAGTTTTGGTTGCATCTGTGAATTAGAAAACACTCCTACTCAAGAGGAAACATTGGGGCTAGCTATTGAAGTTTTTTTTTCAAACGCCTACGTATTTTATGACTATGACATTTTGTTTATTACAGGCATGTTTCGTCACTTGCAACGCCGAAGGAGAAGAGGATCCTAAAATTGAAGGTACTTATCAATCTCTATTCTTTTAAAATACAGTTAGTACCTACAAAACCGCTGTTCTAGTAGAGTAAGCCCAGCCGCCGACCGCTCAAGAAGAGGGAAACAAAAAAAAGTCTAAAAACCTTTCTTCTTAGCCTATCCTGCATCTCGAAGAGGGTGGGTGACAAAGCTTCGATTGATTTCGAGTTTACTGCAGATGTTGGCTGAGATCCACTCAAAAAATGTCAGGATTTGTCGTTTATACTCTTACCTACTGATATTAAGATAATTAATAGCCAATGAAATTTAACTTCTATTTGTATTTTGATCTTACGTACGTGCGCTGCGGCACAGCTTTAAATTAAAAATATATTGTTACAACACATTTATTTGCAGAGTATTCAACTTTAAAGGCCTAGTTTAAGTACGCTGTTAGAGCTTGTTTAAGCTTCTATTCCGATGTTAAAACCCAAACTCAAATGGCGTCTAGGTTTTGTTCATAAATCTAAGTATCATAAATGTTGCGTTATGCACAATTTGATAGCGACATATTTTCAATAAAACAGAAATGAGTAGCACCGCCTTACAACCGTATGACTAACCAAAATACAATTTTTTAGGATTGAAGAATACAATTTCTAGGCGTTTCTTGTAAAACAGTCCTTTTGCACTTCATTTCATTAAAGTTGGTCAAAAAATTCGAGTGCTGGTTGTAGGCCTACTCATAAAAAAAAACAAAATATCCAGATACACAAATCCTTCGTTCAGCCGCTAACTGCCATTTTGTATATTAAAAAAATTAATCTCATAAGCTTATTTAGCGAAATAATCAAACTTTGCATGTACGTTTATAATAAAACAAAGAAAATGTTCTATAAATAAATTTTGTTTGATTTTCATTACTATTTTCAAAATGGCACCCATCTAAAATTTTCAAAGTTAAATAGCTAAAAGAAAGTTCTGTAAGAACTTAGTATTTTACAATGAAGTCACAAGAGAAAAAAATATAGGAACTGTCATTATCAATCTAACGGCCCTTTATTTGTTAAAATCGATCAACAAATAAGCGAGAAAATGAACCATTTCTGGCAGAGGCTTGGGAAAACTGCCTCAAAAAACTCCCCGGCTTTGTTTTATAATAATTGATTTTTATGTTTGTGTTAAATAGTGGCTAGTTTATTTTTGTAAATGAATCATTTTTGGCATAATTTAAACTAATCAGTCATCGATCCTCTACATAGCTCTTAGTGGACAAACCAGTTGGCCTATAAAATAATAGAATAATTCCTTTCAACATTATTAATATCTACTAAGTCTTGTTGTGTAGCAGTTAGTTGTAAATATAGATTTATTTTGATCATAAGTTATGATGTGATCTTAAAATTGATTCTGAGTCAAAAACAGCTTGATCACCTAATAAAAGGGTGAACCCTTGTCGATCAGCACGAGTTCATCTACTCAATAGATAATCTAAAGGTATATTTCGATACCATCCCCACAACCAAATAAAATGATTTCAGAGGAATATTTAAGTAAACTGCGAGCCAAATAACGTGGCCCGGTCGTCCATAAAGCTAATAACGCTTATATAAACATTATAATTTTATGAACGGACAAGGCCAGGTTATTTGACTCGGACTAAAATAGTCTGTCTATCTGATTATTGTATTGTTACTAGTCTACATCATTGAAAATCTTCAATATATATACATTGCAAGCAACATTTGTACGATTTCAAATACATCAGTGCTGATTTAGTAATGACAATATTTATTTCAAAAATAACTCGAAAATATTAAAATAAGATTAGCCTCGTGGTTGACTTTGGAACATCAACAAAGCTAAACGTAAACAGCCCAAATACGTTAACCAGTAATTTAAAAATTTTTATTTCTACCAATCAATATTTAGGATTAAGTGCCCTTGGTCTTAAGTTTGGCAAGATCAATGATATAGGAAGTTAAATTCTTCAAAATTCTGCGTGAAATCACTACCGTAACCGATAGTCAAGTAAAATCTATCAGTGTATAATCTACGGTTGACGGCTTCGACCTCTCGAAAGTGATCGTATCAACGGTGCACTTGAGCATTATTATCAGAAAACCATAAATGGTATCACATTTTTGACTAAATATTTATTCTACGTAAAATGTCGTGTTAATTTGACCCCACTTACAGCCTCGTACCTTAAAAATGAAGGGAGTTATGGGCAATTTTAGTTTTGGGGCAAAAATTGTTTTTTGAGCGCAGCGAACGTGTTTGGTCCTATATTTTTCATT
Organism: Flexamia atlantica; assembly: GCA_035578135.1. Classification (NCBI taxonomy): domain Eukaryota; kingdom Metazoa; phylum Arthropoda; class Insecta; order Hemiptera; family Cicadellidae; genus Flexamia; species Flexamia atlantica. Next base: position 1,785,429 of record JAQJVK010000033.1, read on the forward strand.
GCTCACCACCATTTTACTTGTCTTATTATTACGCATTACTTTGCTAATTTAACCTCTCTTGTATCTCTAATACAGGGTGTTTTTTTTAAAACGCAACCCATTTTTAAGATTTAATAATGCACATATGAAAGTGTAATGAGGATTGTTTTATTGATCTTTACATTTTATACAACCTATTATTTAAGTTTGATCAAATTTAATTTACATTATGTGCTCAAACAGTCCGTCATTGGCATTCGTATAGAGTTATGCTCTCTCCATCAAATTCCCGAACATGTGTTACAGGGTACCTCTTTGAATTTCTTGCATGAAATTTGTTATGTTTGTTTTGAGGTGCTGAATATCTTGTGACTTTTTTCCGTAGAATAATACTACTTTACATGTCTGTGGAAAATTTCATTCAGATCGGACCATTTTTACGCGAGTTATCGTGCTTAAAGACACACACATTAAAACGCAACCCAAAACTTGATTTTATCGATGAAGGATTATTTCCCCCCAATATCCCTGGATTTGACCCCACTATATTATTATGTTCTTTGGTTATACATACAAAGTAAGGCCTAAAAAACAAGTCACAGCATGTTCAGTACCTCATAACAAACAAAACAAATGTAATGCAAACAAGTACCTAGCAACACGTGTTCGGGAATTTGATAGAGGGAGCATAACTTCATACAAATGCCACTGACGGATTTTTTGAGCACATAAGGTGAACTAAATGTGATCAAATTTAAATAATAGCGTGCATAAAACGTAAAGGACCGTAAAACAATACTTATTTCATATTTATATGTGAATTATTCAGTCTTGAAAATGGGTTGCGTTTTAAAAAAAACACCCTGTAGTTTACGAGATCTCAATAGTGTGCACAAAAGAATGAACACACTGTATAGTTAACACGGGAGATGCATCAATTGGCAGGAAGCTGCGCATCTCCAAATCAGCTGATTTTACATACAACACAATGCTATTTGACTAATTTTCTGCCACGCCTCGCCTCTCTAGTGAGTGAAGGGCCATAGTTAAACAGAAAAATGGCATTTTCCCGCTCATTTCCTAATCATTTTGTCAAATGAAGTGTCATTTGATTTGTAATAACATTTTACATAAATTCTATCCTTATTAAATGTTTTGTAAACTTCATGGTACAGTACACCTCGGATTATCCGGATTAATGTGACGGAACACCGATCCGGATAACGAAAAATCCGGATAATCCGAGGTCATTACAATATTGCCTAAATAGGGATTGCGTACCTTAGCCCCTGCTAAATTGATGCTGAAAACGGTGTATCAAGACTGTATAACTTAATCTTTCAAATTTTACGGGGGTTAATTTGGAAAAAAATTTAAGACTTCGTTATTAATCGTACGAATATAATGTTTACTTTTACCGTACTTACTGTTTCGGTTTGGAATAAAACGCCAAATTAAATTATTTAATTTATGAAGATGAAATAATCATGACTCAAAATTACTCAAACTTAGAATAATAATGACGAAACTTGAAGTAACTCAAAACTTATTACAGTAACTATTCTTAAGAAATAACGTATCGCATCAAATGCCAGCAGTAAACTAATTTGCAAAATTGGCGTATTCCTAAGGCTTCGTTGATTACTGACAGCGCCCCAAGTAGCAATGCAGAAAACTATGTTCACGAAAATACTGTAATGTAATGTTTAGGCAATGTGTGATCACGAATGCATACGTAATCTATTATGTTTGTATTTTACATTAAGAAGACGCATTTCCCCTGTAAACTCGCTAAAATCATGTTTTTACCGTGATTTTAATTTTTGAATTTCTCGGATGGACCGTTCCGGATAATCCGGGATCCGGATAATGTGGGGTCCGGATAATCCGAGGTGTACTGTATTTTAGTTATTTGGCTTTGAAAACTTTAAATTTTTAAGAATCTACTTTACATATTCAATGCTTATACTCATTTGTAACACACTACGTACTTACTCTGTCAAACACCTGCGTTGTAAGCAACTGTGATGCGTGGAATTTCAAATAAACAACGTTGTAAATGACGTAGGTTACATCGTTGTCTTGCACCAGTCACGGGAGACTTCAGGAACACATCGAATTGTAATAACGATGGTTTATTTTATCAACAATAATTTGATCTATTTTTTGTGGCTTTTGGCCACGGCAAATAGATTAGGACGGTCACGAGACTTGGAAAATCCTGTTTCCTTTCTATAGCCCTTCAAAGTGTTCATGTTAGTGATATGACCATTTTCAACCAAACAGCAAATTCTTATAGAATTTAGTGTCTTTGTCTTTTTTGGACTCCCGTTATAATTTCTTTAAATAAGGACGTTACAATAGATTCAATGTTTGAGAACATTAAAAGGGGTTGAATATTAAGTCGGTACATAAATATTTTAAATTTCCATAAAAATTTATTTTTTAATACGTTTTTAACCAAAACTACTATTTCCAAAACATGAGGCTGTTTGAATTTGGTTTGTAAATCTTAAAATATGTATTGGCTTAAAGGGATTAGAACTTCCCGATATTACTTTTAACAAAGCAATGGGATGACGTGTCGTAACCTTTCTATAAGCTGTTACAGGACATTAATGTCGTACACTTCAGCCTAATATGCCCTCTAAAAAAAGAGTGACATTGACCAAAGTAACTGATGCCTTGTCTTAACGTAACTGAAAGTATCTGAATATAAAGGAGGTCGATTTGAAAAGGTACGAAAAATTTTGTCCTATGATTTGAAACTCAATTTTTTTGCCTACCCCATTTTGATTTTCGGTGCTAAAGTCCGACCATAACATTCAATGGTTGTGGTTATTTCACTTATATCCTCTGAAACTTCAAAAACTTTATCCAAGAGTTCATTTCAGTTAGAGGTAAAAAGATATATTATTCAAACCATACCATCAAAACGTTTTAGACGGTTTTATTTTACAAAATTTCATCAGTTGGTAATGACCGACTATCATAAAACGTAGCAATTGGTTATAAAATATGCTTATTTCAACCTACATTCAGAGATCCTTTTTTGAATTGGATCGGTCCCAAATAAGAGTGAGCATAGGAACAACGACAACGACGACCCGAGGCTTTCTGAAAACCGAGCACCTGCATTCGAAATATAAATCCCTTCCAACATACAGGGTGTCTATAAAAGAACTCTTGGATTTTAAAAATTCATAACCTAATTACTATAGAAGATAGGAGAATGATGTTAATTTTTCTGAAGCGAGTAGCTCATCGAGGTTTACTCAGACCGATTGATTGGGAATGTATTCGTCAAGAGGTGGCAGCGTTGCGGAGCGTTAGTTAACCTTGAAACAACGTAGCGCGGCAGTCAGTGGTAGTGATGGGATAAACGATAAACGATAAAGGGGATCCGCCACCAATACGGGATATTTTTTGATTTTTTTGGATAAATAAAAGTTTGACTACCAAAACTGGTTCAAATTAACCTAAAAAGAATAAATAAATATATATATATATATATATATATATATATATATATATAACAACTCCATTTTTTCCTTTGATTACGTTTTATTTAATTTTTTTTTAGTTTTTTACGTTTTTAATTTTAAAAACTTTTGAATAACTTTTTTATTCTTGGATGGATTTTAATAATCTTTTTTTAAATTTGTATATTGTAATCATAGGAATATTCCCCGGTATTTTAACTAGTGTAACACAAATAGGAAATTATTTATACACGTTTACGTAAAAAACAATATTTTTCATTTTATTATTTTCAAATAAAAATTTTTTTACCTATGAAAAAATTACTGTACAAAGCTCTCTATAACAACAAATCATCAATACAGTATGAAGATACACTGGTAAAAATGTCAGTCAATTGTCTCTTGTAGTAAAAAAGTTATTCAACAATTTGTGCTAAAAAACGCGGGAAGACACAATTTTCGGGAATCGGCTTACAAAAGTTGAGCTGACACAGATGCACTAAGTAAACTTACCTACCTTCGGAATACCAATTTTCGAATAATAATTTTTTTAATATGAAAAACTGCTCAAATTCGCCCAAAATTTTGTATACAAGTTCAGAAATACATGTTCTATCTAAAAAAAATAAAAACCAAAATTTGACAAAAAATAAATAAATACCGAATTATCGGTGGCGGATCCCCTTAACCATCCGATGGTTCATCCGATGGTCCAGTGTAGTGGGGTGGGGAGCGGATGGGCCGCGCTGCCTGCGGAGGTGGGAGGGGCTATCCGACCAGTGGATGGATGAATAAACCATCTTTTCGCGAGCCTGATGGATCCAGATGATAGTTTTCAGATGGATGATTCATCCGATGGTCCAGTGTAGTGGGGTGGGGGGCGGATGGGCCGCGCTGCCTGCGGGGGTGGGAGGGGCTAGCCGACTAGTGGATAGATGAATAAACCATCTTTTCGCGAGCCTGATGGATCCAGATCCAGATGGATGGTTTTCATTGCTTTTGTGGCGTATCTATTCGGATTAAATTAGATGCTGTCGACCCGTTGACCAGATGCAAATGGATGAATAAATATTTTTTAATACCTCAAACATTTTGTATTTAGGTTAAGGTAATTAAATAAGGTAAAATATTAACCGATTGGTAACTCAGATTTTTTCACCATTCATTCAAGAACAGTTTCAGTAATTAAATAACTAACTCGTAGTTACCAAACGAATGAAAATACGGGGTCAGATTGTTTTACGATTGAATGAAAACATGGAACTGATGTTTTTCCAGATAGATGGATAGAACCGTTCAGATAAAATCGCATGCGAATGAATATATGTTTAATCCGGATTAACAATCGGATGAATCGGTTGGCACGCAACAACCGGATGAATCTTTTGTTTCTATAGGATAGTTCCCATTAAACAGTGCTATCTGGATTGCCGCGATATGGCGACGCCGCAACAAAATGCTCAGTGCGTTATTTGGCTGATAAAAATTAAATCTGCTGTTACGGTACAAGAAAACTTTCGAAAATTCGTTATATTAACCATCTTAAGCAACGAATAATCAATTGCAATCACCCGCCCCTAGACATGCCGGCCAGCACACGGGAGGAGATGGATACCGTCTCTTTAGCGATGGAATATGGAATCTTCTTTCCTTTTTAGGATGGGACGGGTGTTTTTATCGTACTGTATAGCTAGACTATGTAGTACACCAGAGTGGATGAGGTGATGGTACATAGAACGAAGTTCTGTCATACTTGCGTCATATGATAATTGCACACAAGTGTCCCACACCTGTCAGCCTACTGCAGATCCGAGCGACCTTGGTACCTTAGTAGCTTTATAACTTAACACTAAAACTTCATCGTTATAATCACGAACATGCACACTGTGAACATGAACTTTATGCTTATTGAAAATACACAATGAAACTTAGATTTCATTCGGCCTCAGAGTTTTCATGCTACAATCGTACAGGTTCGCGCACATCTGGCCGACAGTTTCGTTTTGTGTCGAATACGTTCAGCACAAATAAAGTTCAGAAAAAGTGGCCCAGGCCCCATAAAAGAACAAAGTTAATTTTGGCATTGGTGTATTGCCACCAATTACTAAAGTTAAAATGTTCACGTCAAATGCTGCGATTTCTTTATCGACATATTTATATTAATTTGGTTTTTATATCGTAGGACTGTAGTTTCAATTGAAGTCAGTGGCAATGTTTAATTTATATTATACATTGATTAGTTACTTAATCTATATAATTTATATCCAACAATAAATTGGAGCAGCTACAGACCTACAAGATTACAGTTTGTTGTTTGTATACTAACGTACTTTTTAAATTTTTGTTTCAATAAAAAGTAAATTATATTCAATGTCACATTTTATCTACCTCTATTTAGTTGTTATACATTAATTATTTGTATTTATCCATACCATACATAAAGGAGAAGGGGTCTACAACAAATTAATCTCCAAAACCATACACTGCATGTAAAAATAATCTTTAGATTTACAGTAGTTTTACAAAAAAGATTTAAGTCTTATTTGCCAAGATTGTAATTTTTAACTATACATAGATAAACTTTGGTGATTTACAAAAATGATTTTATGTTTTGTGTTTCAGTTATAAGATATGTAACCAATAAATATGACATGAAATATCGCAAATTTGGTGAACTTCGTGGGTGGACCCACACAGTCACTTACGTCGCACAAGGCCTCCCGAGCACAGTAGTGATGACCTGCTTCGATGCCCCTGACGGCAATCAGCATATGGTTTCTGTTAGTCTGTACGAAACCATTTTCGTTCAATTTTATGTCAGCTCATGTATCGAGACCAAAGGAGAAAAAACGGCCGAGGTCAAAGACACGATATTGATAAACTCTGTCATAAATAACGACTTTAACTTTTGTGTTAAGAAAGATGGGAATAGCTTCCAACATTTGATTTTTTCACGTCCGCCAACTACCATTTCTGAGATTAATTTTAAAAATGCCTATGTTGACTCAAACTGTGCACCGAGCATCCAATGGAAAAAGGTAAGTCACGATGGGGTCATTTTAAGGTGAACAAAAATTAATGAATGATTTGTTTAGACACTAGCTTTTGGTCCCGGTTTCAAACGGGGAAAAAATCTTAATGTTGGGTTGGTTTCTTAGGAGGTTGGATTTTGTAAAATAACAAATGAATATTGATTTTTCCCTTGATTCCTTTTAGAGTTGATAAGCACATGTTGTCAACATTCAATAACTCATTGATAAGTATTCGCTCCGTTTACTGTACTCTGCACTACTCTGCTTTTGCTCCGATTCAATATTTTGTTTCGTCCCGCCTACAATAATTTTGATCGGATGAGCTGTGCTGCTTGTAGTTTTAACGGTAAATATGAAATGTTATAAATTTTCAAGTCTGAACACGGTGAATTTCTTTAGTGCTAAATAGTTCAGAAGAAATTAACCTCAAGGAAATCGGTTTATGTCATAGGGTAGAATTTTCATTCTATCACACATAAAGAACATACAGCTTAAGTGGAAACCAACTCGACCCCGAAGTAGAATGTTTATAAAATCTTGTTCCTATCCTTTACCTATATACCTATATATTCTTTCTCTCTGATTCTACACAAAAACCCCTAACACAAAACAGAAACACAATCGCTAAACACAATACTTGAACACTCGAGGTAAGCACGAGTTATAGATAAAACGAGAAAACTCAAAACTCGACTAAGCTTCACGTCAGCGCACAGTTAGATGTGACTGGTGTTGGGAGGTCGGTATAGTTCGAGTCAAAACACAAGGCCCACGCCGTCCATAAGCCCAATGCTTAGTCTTAAGTACGGACTGGGCCTTATGATTTGAATCGGCCCATAGTCTCGATGCTGACGCCCGACGCTCTTGGGCGTTTGCGCAAATAGGAAATACCCACGTCGCGACGTGGATACCCAAAGCCCGAAGAGCACTATGGCATCGGCGATAGAACAAATAAACGAGTTTACTCACTCAGAGGTAAACTCCATTTCACGTCGGACTCTGTCCTCACTCTGCGATGAATTTCATAGATGAGCCACTGAGCGGAGTGGGTAGACATTTCGGACATTATACGACCTCGGGGATTAAGCGTAACATATAAAAGTATATTGGTTGTAACTTAATGTGTTTTTGGTATAAAACGTTATTTAGGTCCTGGGCTTAGGTCTTACTATGAGACGTACACTAGATTTTTACCTATAGGGGAAAACTTGCTTAAAAGATCAAAAATAATTAATTAATATACAGCCTCGACACCTGTGATTACTATTTTTGTAATTAGTTTACTGTAAATTATATTGCATTGAATTGTCAATTTTTTTCACGCTGGACGTGTTTTAGGCGAATAACCACATATCCTCAGCAGCAATGAAGATCATTCAAATTAGTCCATTGTTATTTTAACCGTTGTCAAAACGCTCGAAAAGCACATACACACAAAAACACATACGACACGGACGAAAAACGTAAAATAGCGCCATTCCGATACACCGCGGATCCGCGCTAGCTAGCAGATGCAGGCCCGCTGGTGGTCGGAGGAGGAGGTCGAGGCTACGTCACATAATCAGCTGATAATTAATTAGCTGTTCTCATTATACAGTTGAATGAACAGCTGATATGCTATTTTGTCGCCAAACTCTTCTTTTTTATTTAGCATACTGTCTTTACCATTGGTCATTTCATTCGGATAAATAAATAGCTCCTCCCAAATTTGAGCTTTATTTTTATTGCTGCAGTGTTAAGGATCGGTCAAAATCAATTTTATGGTCTTCATTTCCTTTAAAATGCTGAGCAATTTGGAGGACGGATTGTTTTGATTGCTCCTTAAATCTTTCCCCAAATGACCTATTCGTGCAGCCAATATTTTTTACCACAGCTTTCACCGCCTTTACAATCAATTAAATAAACCCTTTTGGGGTGTTTTTTATCGGTGGGAGTGCTCGGCTTTCGAAAAACTATTCGTTGACCTTGTATCCAGGGTGGAAACCATTTTTCTAAAATATGTTTAAACTACTTCAGAATGCTGATTTACATAATTTATGGGCACGAATTTTTTCTTTGTTGTATCTTTTTATTTGGATTAGCTAGTTTAAATTTTGTTTTTCTAATTAAATTTTCAATGAGGCTGGGGTCGTATCCATTGTTTAAGGCGATCTGTTTTAGTATATTACTCTTTTCTTTCTAATACTCTTTTGCGCGTAGCCGGTAGAGTAATAAGCGGAAAACCGTAGATCGGAAAGCTGATAATTTATATTAATAGGGATGATTGAGTCAGTCGGAATCACAAGATCCGTCTGGGTGGGTTTTCTGTGAGAACCGAACTAGAAACCGTCACATGTCCTTTCTTTTTAACGTCCAAAAGGTTCATAGAACTGCCGCCTTCAATATCCACTTTGAATTTGAATGTATTGTGAATACTATTGAGGTAGCTGAGAAAAACGTTGGCTTGTCTTTTATTTCCTTTAAAGTCATAAATGAGTCATCGACATTTATTTATCAGAATGTAATAACCAATGGTCACGAAAGAACATGTACGTAAATTAATTTGAAAAATAGTAAAAAATAATACTATTGTAGAGTCTTTAAGCTAACAATTGAAGTTAAATAACTATTTCAAATATTTTATTTTAGCAGGAAACAACCCAACAGTAAATGTTGACGATATGGACCCGTCCCTACGACTGCATAGAAAACAATGCAGTGAGTGTTTTGTTTGAAACATAAAGAAATAAACTTATTTAAAACGTACCAAAACAATTTTCATTGCATACGTAACCCACCCCACCGTTCTTAGAGATAGTGTATCTTACAATGTTATCTAGTGAACCTTTTTACTGTAAGACACAAGCTGATACTACAACAAGTGAAAAGATATCGGCTATAGACATCGCAAGAAGTATTTTATTCTGAAGAGGTGGCACAAAAATAAGTATGAATAAGATGGAGTCTTCAATAGTATATTACCAAAGACGTTATTCCGGGGGTTTCGAAATTCTCTGGAGACCTTTCGAGCATTTGAACCTTACTTTGAGGCAAACGTATTTCACTATGCAACCACGGGTCTCCGGTGTCTTGTCTAGTTTTCCATCTGTCTGTGTTATTGCGTCAATATAATCAAATATACAGGATGTTGCGGGATAAACAAAGATGCGATGCTGCACATAAACACATAAAATGAAAATAAGTCCGTGGATGGTACTCTATGGTGTTAGGGCCAAAGCTTGAATACTTTGTTTTGACGCATTAGTTGTAATTTTCTAAATTAAAATATTTATAGGATTTATAAAAAAGATATTGTTTAGACATAAAAATTAAATTTTTATATAAATATAGTTACTATTTTGTTCATAAAGTGATGGTCAATGACAATAGATTTAAAATAAAATGTATTCACAGCATTCAAGAATCAAAAATCTTTTTGTTTTCGTCTTCCTTTAATGAAATATTTGTTCAAGTAAACAAGTTTTGATTAAATAAAAATTGCCGAATGTAATAGAGAAGACGAAAATATCCATTCATTAAAACTTTTACTACCATAGTAAAACGATGAATATTGTAACATAATATAAACGAAAACACTGAAGACTCAGCCAAAGAAAGGTAAACCCCCTTCACCGTAATAATGAATCAATTCCCTCGTTTTTAATTAGATTTTGTCCCGAAGAAAATTTTTTAACACACCCCGAACTCAACGATTATTTTTTAACGGAAACGCCACAAAATCTCGTTCACAAATGGCAGCTTTCTCAACAACGACAAAATTGTGAAAAAAAGCTCTTTTACTACATATTTATCTAAATATTCCGGTATTCTAAGTAGGGATCACCTCCACTAATTGTTGGGTGAATTGTAATAATTTTTTATAGGAACCTCATGCCCGGTCGCCATTCTGGATCCACTTAAATGGATTCAAACTATGTTTTGTCGTGTTAAGGCGGTATTAACCCATCATTACAGAAAATATTTTCAAATTGATTAGAAATCTACAGTCTGTTTTCTGATACATTGATTCGGTATTATGTTATAAGAAAGTTTTGTATGCCCATTTAATCGCTTTTAATACGCCACTCTGTTAAAATATGCCTATCAGACAATTCTAAATTTTATATTCATTAATTCAATAATCAAAAGTTAGCTTCCCATAGATTTTGTCTTCTTACGTAACTAACTAAAAAAAATCTGATTTCAGATTTCAGTAAAAGGAAAATCTTGACTTTATTTTGGGTCACAATACTACTTTCAAACTAGAAAAACATATTATTTTGAATTCTGAATGAAAAATCCAAGATGATGGCCAAAAATAATTTTTTTGTAAAAATAACCTCTACTTAACCAACATTATCTAAGGTGCTCTGCTCATAACAACTCGAAAATGTTAGATAAAGGGAGAGTGGGGTAGCTATATCTTCATAATCCTCCCTGTATTGAGAAAAGTCGCCATTTTGAAACATGATTTTGGTGGGTTTTTGATATATGTTATTCGGTGAATTAGTTTACGGTAAAATAATTCGTCTTGGGAACACAATCCAAAGACAAGCCAAAAATATAATTGATTTATTTTTATGTGTGAAGGGTTTTGTTTTTGTTTGACTGGATTATCTCTGCAAACTGTATTATGTTACAATGTTCGTCATTTTAGGAGAGGTCGGCACACCCTGCAAAAAAATGGAGACTTCATATCATTAAGGTCAAACTGAACCTCGATTGTGTTTGCCAGAACGTCATTCAGACGTACAGACCGAGTCAAATGCAGTTGGCGAGACACCCATAAACCTATAGTCCGCGTTGAGTAACGCGGCCCTCGCCATCCACAAGCCCAATAATGAAATGTACATTGGCCTTATAGACAGAGTGGGCCTTGATATTTGAGTCGGTCTATAACGTTAGTTTGACTGACGTGGTTGTGGACAGCCCGGGCCACGTTATTTGATGGACATTGTAATTTGTTATTCAATAATTAATGCTTACCTTACGATACAATTAAATGGTTTTCTGAGACCTAATTTTCATTGTGGAAACGCTATCATCGGTCCTTATTTTCCTCGGCTAAGCTTCTGTATCTTGATATCATCTCTTGATTGAGATGTTGTCATGTTGTTAAAATTTACTTTTTCACACTTAACATATACTCAAAGGTGCAAATAAATAACATATTGGATCGTATGGTAAGCCTTAATTAACTGAATAATATCATAACGATCCAGAGGCTTATGGCCCTAATGAAAACAAGTTATAGTTTGACTGAATACTCTCCCAATGACGGTGAGTCTTGGATATTTTTGTTTGAGTAATCAAAACTACAAACCCAAAAACAAAAGGGTTTAGCTTAGGTTTGCTATATTTTACATCAAATCATTGAACTGCCCTTTTATGAAAGTCTAATTACTCACAGAATAATAAGAAAAGTAAAATTAAATGTTGACAATGGTGCTTTAAGCGTGCATCGTCAGTGATTTCGTTTGGCTGCCTCATACATCATTTCTGGGTAAGCTGGTAAAATTTTATTATAAGACAATGGAAAGTCTACTGATGAAATGTGTCTATTATCAAATGCAGAGAGCACTGCAAACAACTAGTAACATAATGGTGTATTTCATAACAAGAGTGAAAAGTGAAAATTTGAACACTCGACCACATGAAGTGCTCATTCCAATCTGTATAAAGAAGTAATGTGTTTTGATTTGAGAGAAATTTCATAAAACAGTTTACAGAACTGGCTAATAACACATTTTAAATTTTTATAGAGTCTACACGATTCTAATAAATTTCTTGGCCTAAATCTGCCTGACATTTCACTATTGGGCTCTTTTCTATAGGGCCTACAAGGAAAGAGTGTAAACGTGTTCAGTTGAGGGTAACTTTAATTTATACTTTAACTAGTAAACCTGTTGCTCGAAATCGAGCAATTTTTATGTATTGATTTCAACATAAAAACAATCATGGTATAGTATTCTAGAACTATTTTATTAATTTTATGGTTGAATTTCGTGTTGTACTGAAATTTTTTACAAAAGCTATTTTAATTAAATTTCTTGTGAATACTCATTCATATTTAAAGAGATGTCCATGTTTCTTTAGTGTTTTCTACAAATATTATGAGCACCTCGAAGGAGTTGGCTTGACCTGCCGCCACATATACAGTAGTCCATATGTAATGGACTGACCCTGACCTATACCTATACCTAGATACCTAAACAGGAATTACTGGAAACTGGGTTCTTTTTACTATAGAACATCACTAAACACAAAAAGAATTGTTAAAATTATATTATTTACATGTTTACATCATTCAAGGTTAGCATTTCATAGTTGAACTAAATTAATTTACATTTTCATGTAAATTTCTTTAGGATAATTGTAGATAATTGCTCATAAACGCTTCACATTATCATTCACCATAAACTCCAATTGAGTGTACTCAACCAAGTTCATCAATATGAAATACAAATAAATTAATTGTTTTTGAAATACCCCCAGCACCATATGAAAGAAAACTAACCAAAACAAATTGATATATGAAAATCGACTGCAAACTTGTTTAGACAACTCTAATGTTCTTAAATGGGTAAAAAATGTATTATTCTGTTTTAAATGTATTTTTGTAAAACTTTCTGAAATTCAGTGGGGTATATGTTACTAAGAGCTGCTTTCCCCAAATCTAGTTTTATTTGAACTTCTGAAACTTAAGTTTAGTAGCATTTGAATTTTCCTGATAATATGGTTCATAATTTAAAAATTAGAATATTCATATGGTTTAAATTAAATTCACGTTTACTTTAAACCTTAATTGGGGAAAGCGGCCCTAAGTAGCGTACGACCTGTCTTAGTCTAAAACCGAACTAAAATGGTTCAATAAATTTATACTCATAATGAATGTTAAGTCTGCTTCTTTTTCTTTAATTTCTATCTATATTGATAGAATTTATACTTAAGAATTTTTTTACTTTTTTTATTTGGAATATAAACATATGTAAATATTAAGATCTTCACACATTTGATTCAAAATAAATGTTTTTAAAACTGAATTCTGACCTTAAGTATGTATTAGTATAATAGTTTATTTATTTACATCTTCCATCAACTGAAATTCCTCCAGCTCTACATGCAATGGTTTCAATTCCATTAACAACATAATATGGCTTTGCTGAAAAACTTTGTTTGCTCCAATCAGCTGCTTTATTTGAAATGTCTATTCCCATGTTAAATCTTATGGGCTGATATGAAACTTTAAGGGCGTCTAGGGCTCTTTCCTTTAGTCAAACCTTTTTAAATTTTATTTCCTGCAAAACTTCATGCCAAGCTCTTTCCAATGACACAAAAACATGAAAATCGGTTCAGTAGTTTAGGAGGAGTCTTTGTAACAAAAAAACTGCTCGCGTATTAAATAAGTAATAGATGACTACCCAACTTGCAGAATTATGATTAATTAAACTCAGTCGCTCTTCGATTAAGTCTAAAGTCATAAAGGTGTGTAATTAATTTTTGTATACCTTTATTCAAGTCCATAAAATAAAAATATCAACCAACACGTTCGCGACGCGACGGCTCACGTACCTGGTGGGAGCGATCGAACCTAAGCTGCAACACATTTCAGTAAGATTTATTTTTAAACCGGGATCTGAGCTTGAAATCTCAAACTTAAACAGCACTGCTAAATAGAATATTGTATTCTGTGCACTGGACAGTGCTGCTGACACGATAGGCGTGGCAGTTAAAGTAACTAAGTCAGAGCACGAGGGTGGCGGCGAGGAACACAGAAAATCGTGCCGCTGCAAAAGTGTTAAGAAAAATTCGGGTACGGAAATTTGATAAGAATTTCTGTTTAATAGAAATCAAACGACGAATCAGACCTTTGCCATCGAACACTCATAACAAGCTCGTAGTCTTTAGCAAGGCCTTATCGGTGTCACTCTGTCATTCTTGGTTGAATATTGTACATCTCAAGCTGCAAGTCTCACAGCTATATTAGTTTCAAAGCAGTAGAAGGATTAAAAGATTTTCCCTTTCGAATAATAAATACTGTCGTTAATAACTAAAATTTCAAAATAATATAAAAAAGCTTTGATATCTCATTTTAGCCTAATTACAAAATAATTTTATAGTTGAATTTAATTGTTAATAGTTCTTGCATTGAAGTATTATCTTCTGTTAAACCTTTTAACGCATAATAGTAAACTTTTGGCCCTATATGACAACATTATAATGAAATGCTATAATTTAAAAAAGCAATACCAGCAATTGAAAAGAATTGAAATTTGTTCTATATCTTACATTTACAGGAAATAGACGATTGTGAAATTAGTTCCTAATACTAAAGTTTTAATTTAATTTTAATGTAATATCTTTAGTTTCACTTAACAATTATGAGTTTTTCATCTTTTTTTTATGATAGGTATTAAATAAACCCTGTAATATCAACCGGCCCAATTTCACTGTGGTCTTAAATATAAATTTTCTGGAATCGAGACCAGTACAAGCGATGCAGGTTTTGTAAACATTTATTACAAATACATACATAATATAAACATTTATTACAGCACAATCGATGCAGGTTTTTACTGTTGCAAGGTTGTGTTTTCGAGATTTATAAAATAATCGATCATGAAATTTTCTAACAATAGGGGCTAACGTACTCATTTTCAAATCACACCAAATACAGTACTGCGTTTTCCAAAAGTACACGAAAAAACCGCTGATACTAATGAAAAAATGTATTATACATTTTACGTTCGTTAGAAAATGTACTAAACATTTTACGTTCTAAAAAGGATTTACTAAAAATTTACTAAACCCTAGGTTAATATATCATACATTTATCAATTAACGTGTCTAAAGCTATTTGATCGATGGCTTCTGGTATTGCACAACTTGCCGCGTGCGTCATTTTAACAGTTGTTTTCTTTTTAATTAGTTTAATTTACGTCAGGGTCCTTCTGATTTCCATCATTCTGCGCCTTCGCCACAGCAATGAGGTTTTTACCGTGCCTCTGTGATATGTTCCTGATGGTGAGTCGAAAAAATATGATAATTTACCGTGTCCCGAAGCAATTTTTATTTCCCTATATTTAATTCTGTACTAATTAGGTTATCATATAACTTACCTACATCAGTCAGTACAACAAGCATTTCAGACTAACTTAATTTTTTTATTAGTTTAAAATGTTACACTGTATGAAATGGAGATTAAACTGAAGTTATTACCTTAAACATTCTGAAATTGCTCCCAAATTCCAGTATCAACTTGAAATTCTCTATAATGGTTGATCCTAGTCCAATCAAGTAGGACAATCATTGTAGAACTTATTGTCAGTTTTTAAATATTTTTCTAATATTTAAAAGGTAAATTGAGTAATGCCACTAAGACAAAACTCTCTGTGACCGTTCCGAACCATTGTAATAGGTTAGAAAGCTAAAAGAAAGGAAAAGCTATATAAATAGCTATATAAATTTGGGATCCATGCATTTGACGATTCGACGTTTAACCGACTGGGGTTCCCCATCACGGAGTGATTTCTCACCCTTAGACGCTAGTACAGGGCGTTTAACCAACAGGCTCTCCATCACTGTGAGTGGGTAAAAATTTCGGACATCATACGAATTCGGGGGTTTAAGCGTAACATATAAAAGCATATTAGTAGTAACTTATTGTATAACATGTCCTTGGCTTAGGTCTTCCTAAGATACCTATACTAGATTTTTACCAATAGCGAAAAACTTGCTTAAACGATTAAAAGTAATTTTATTGTTAAGCCATTAAGCTAACAATTGAGATTAGATAACTATTTTAAATATTTCATTTTTGCAGCAAACATCCTTAAATCTCCACTAAATATTGAAGATGTGGATCCGTTCCTACGACTACTTAGAAAACAATGCATCGAGTGTTTTTGTTTGAAACTTAAAGAAATATACTTGTTTAAATAGTATCTAGTAGACAATCTTCATTGCAAACGTAACTGACACTTAGGACCCCACCATTCTTAGAGATCTTTTATCTTATATTAATAAAAGTAATGGTAGCTAAGTGTAAAATCTGTGATTGGACTATTAAACCACAGAGTGCACATTACGACCGCGTCTGCTTCATAGCCCGCCGCGGCTGTAAAGTGAAGGGCGTCTGCTCTAGCGGTCTTTGATCGTTGTGGCGGGAGATTGGTACACGCTCCATATGGAAATGGCGGGAAACAACCACGACTCGGCGAAAGCCGGGATGTGAGTCTTGTGGCAGATCGTTCCAGTTGAAAGGAGCCACACGGAAGGAGGTTAGGAGAGCGAGTTGTTCACTTGTACGTTATAGTAAAGGTCTGCTGGCGGTGAAAATGGGGAACCTGGCGAGGCTCACGTCAGGACTTTGGACAGTTCGCTGTCCATTGGAGGAGGCTTTGTGGGAGGCCTCTGCTGAGCAAGGGTGTCGGGTTTTTAACCTAGTATCCCGGGTGGGACCCACTTCTAATCCCCCCTCCGTAATGGGAAACCTATCTCGGATGGCCGCAAGGCTGGGTGCATAGGCAAACGAAGTACCACGGGTGCTGGTTACCGGGCCCCGCTAGCTCTGGCTGGGGTCGACTCTCGGTCAGGGCTGGTGGACCAGCGTTTGGGATTGGTCTCGTGGTGGTATGTGGTTTGAAATGGGCAGGGTATATCCCGCCGGGCTTATGGGGTCACCCCCATGGCGGATTGGCTCTGTCAGAGGTAAGGTAGGCCTCGTACGTAGCTCACGTAGACCTCCACCCCACTGGTGTGGTAAGGGCTCTTGTCATCCGTGGCAAGTGTCCCTTTACGCATTTCAGTTGGTGGTCATGAGTAGTCAGTTTGCCCTGGTTAGAGGCTCGGGGATAACCCCTTCCTCGATGGGCTCGGCTTTGCCGCTGACGAGTGTGATGGTCTTAAGCCATCCCGACAGTCAGGGGCGATGGTCTCAAGCCTGGCTGGGGCCGGGTAAGGCTAATGCTCAGGTACCGACCTAAAGGAACGTAACACGTGAAATGAAATGTACGTTATAGTGATGCAGATAAGGGTGGTGCTGGATTTTTCTGAGAATGATGAAAAAATCTACTTTCAGCGAGTGGCAATATTGTCTTAGCTATGGAGAATAGCTGTCTAACAAGGCTACATTTCACATCCTAATACGCATAAGCGAAAGTTGTTATTAAAGTGCAGAAATTTGACTTGCTATGAGTTGAACAAAAACGCAATTCTGCTAAGAGCACTTGATATGTATGAAATAGTTGAATTCCGTTCTTACAAAAGCTTTAAACCATGTAATAACATTTTACGCATGAATTATATTTTTACCTATAAGTAAATGCATAAATAAAATGTAGCCCAGTAGCTTAATACACGTCATTCAATATTTATTTGTATTTGTTTTTATAAAAGTTCGAGTAAAAATGTTGTACCTGAAATATTAAATAACTAATACGATATTTGAAAAAAGTAATTTATTCGAAAATTACTGGTCACCAACTTCAGCTTTCTTTACACAGGCGTTATAAATAACGGCCCGAGAAAGTAACAATGCACAGGTCAAAGGGCTGAACTTGTCGGATCTTTAATTTTGAAAGTTAAAGGTCGCTTGTATTTTAAAAATCCTTTGTCCGGTTTGGCGTTTGAGTTTTCCCTGTAACCTTTTTTCGTTAATTGTTGGTCGGTAAAAACATTACGTTGTAGATTTTCGCTTAAAAAGGGTTCGTGAAAATAACGTAGTAGCAATAACAGTTTTTTGACAAACAATTCATGGAATTACTAACTTTGACAACTAAACATACTGAGTTAGATATTCATTGTTGGTGACGGTGAGTTAGTTATTAATAATTAGTATGTCATCGCTGATTAGTTAAAAAAAGGTGTCATGACAATTCGGAATCTTGACTCTGATTAAAGTAGTGAAATCACAAAAACACAAAAGCCCAGCGATCCTTACAACTGGAAGAGTGCCGTAGAGTGGAAGTGGGTGTAGGCGTGGTTACACCAGAAGACAATCACATAAAACTTGTATGTATAATTAAGTTTTCTACCATTAAAATGAAAATTCTTTTCCGACTTTTAGCTTATAATCGGTAGTATTTTTTAGTTTCAATATACTAAACATTTATGTCATAAACTACTCATAGTAAATTTACCAACTCTTTCGTTTCGCATTCATGCTGCAGCTTTCAAGAGCTCTCAAAAGTATTTTTAAGTATTTAACACTCCAGTGAGTGTAGTACCCAATGTTACTTTCGCAATTAAAGTTCTTACTTCTACAATGAACTCATTGCTAAGCTGTTATTACATTCTTTGATAAATCTCGTCTTAAGAAAAACTTAAATCCTTTTTACGAAATCCTAAGCTGCAACCTTGACTAATAAGTCAAAACATTGAAAACCCTGCACGATTCTTAAAAACTGCTCTTTCTCTTACTAATATACGAGTACAACGAGCTTTGACGGAAATAGTTAGCTATTTCATTGAGAAAACTAACTTTTTTGTTAGTTTTCAAACTAACTAAATTAATTAATTAAATTTAGTTAGTTAGTTTAGAAAACTAACTAACTAAATTTTTGTTTGTTTAATTTTTGTAAGCTCGATTAGTCTTAACTGCGAACGTAATGGATTTTGTATTAAATTCTTTTCGTTTGTCATAGAATTGTATCTTATGTAGTCTTATGTGAAACATATCGCTCCTTTATCAAGGGTGACTATTAGGTTACGTGTGGGTCAGGTTTTATAAACAAAATGAAAACAGTCGTAGAAGACGAATTTAAACATAGTACAGAACTATTCTTCACAATTAATAATTTAACCATGACATAGTTTATAAATTTATTTTACAGCAATCAAAATAAATTATGATTCGTAAATAATGCTTTAGACACGTTTTACCAGCATTGCATGGCAATAAATGATCGGAGCAGTAAAATATATTGCAGACTTCCCTGGAGAGAACCCAGATCTATTTCATTTCGCCACAAAGGTGTGGAGGCAATCCTGACGACCACAACAGGGATATTTGGTGTTGCCAAAGCTTCCGTTGGCAAACCTGTGTGGTGGTCAGCTGATATGAAACCCTTTTACAACGCTCCGACAATAGAAAGGATTTAATATATGGAATCAAAGAGTTAGCTTACCTTTACACTGACTTTGAAGAATCAGAGTATAGAGAGAAGAATTAGAGTATATTAAACTAGATTTTTGAGATTTTAGGGACTAATAAGAATTGAAGCCTTTATTTTATCGTTTAAGAGATAAAAATATTAAACATTTGAATCAGACCTGAAATTTTATCTCACTTTGAAAAAAAAAACCCTGAAGGGTAAAATATACACCATTATTCTTTCTATTTGCTTAGCGCAGTCTTTTAACAAATAAAAAACTAAGGCAGATGATCAAGGATAAAACCTACATGGTGATAAAAACCACCTTTACTTGCAAAAAATAAAATAAAAATCGAATCATTTTAATCGTATTAAAGCAAAACTATAAATCATACCTTATAGGTGTCATAAAAATAAATTAAGTGTAATCTTTAAGACATTTTAATGCGATCTGTTTTTTAAGCTAAAACAATTATTTATTCATTCAACGCAGTAATTATATACGACCATAAAAAAAAATAGAAATCAGTGATTTCGTAAGAAAAACTGTCTCGCATACCCTTTTCACACACTGCAACAATGATAATTGCTACTCTACAAACAGTTGAGAGCAAAAAACCAAGTACAATGCCTTTCTTTCTCCCGTCTCGTGTTCTTTTGTTCTCCCTAGATGCGATCAGCTGATTGTCATTCGATACAGTATAAGGTGTACCGCTTCTAGGTATTCAATAATTAAACCAGTTAAGTTGAATGGAAGTCAATAAACAGCAATAAATATTTTCCTATGATTGCCATTGAACACCATAAACATTTCCGGTGATGACACCGCGGCCTTCGAATCAGTAGCTCCGTTTTCCAAGGGTTTTCTTGCAGGAAACCCCATTAAAACCCGTAATTAACTGTACCAGCCGACTCCAAGAAGCCAGACGATGAGCGAAGGCAAGGAGGTATATTCTTAAAAATAGCGGTAACAATACATCAGAATTGTGAATTAAAAACGCCTCGCTGATTCGCTGATCACACGGTAGTTAGTACTAACTCTTGTAAGTTTTTAGGCCTTTACCTTTATAGGAGTTTGTCATGGAAAGTCCATGTGGCTCATGCATGTAATAAGTTAACCTCTGGTTTGTTTTTGTTGAGAAAAATTTCTGTGTATGTGCCTACCGATGTATTAAGATCAATTTATTTTGGGGTCTTTTACCCTTTCATGTCTTACGGTCTCCTATTGTGGGGTAGTGCTTATATGACTCACTTGAAGAGAGTTTTCATTTTACAAAAAAAGGCGTTACGCATTATTTCAAAATGTGAAGATCCAAAGCAATCTTGTAAAGGTATCATGACACCACAAACAAACAGGTCACGAGGTTTCTTTGAGGTCTCTTTGAATATCATGACTTTTTTTGCTATGTACATTTATCAAACTGTTATGCTTGTTGCAAATGACAAAATGTTTACTGTGAATGTTCATGATCACTATACTAGATCTAGATTAGATATCCATAGAGTGCAAAGAAGGTCGACCATTACTTCAAATAGTCCATATATAAGAGGCGCTATTTATTATAATAAGTTGCCGGAAAATGTAAAAATGTCGGAAGGAGGAAGATTTAGAGAAGAATTGAGAAATTGGCTTGTTCTAAAATGTCCATATGACTTGAACACTATATTCGAAGACTAAGGTAGGTGTCTTCCTTCTTTGAAGTCTGTGTTATTTCTTAAGTTTGAAATATGGACTATTTTTGACTGATTTTGACTGGTTTTGGCATTGTATCTTTAGAAATGTTTACGAATCATTAAAGAATTTTGAATTTTGAATTTGAATTTCGCCAGATTGATAACGTTGGGGAAAAATATATGTTTAATTTTTTTAACTACATTTCTCATACTTCAGAAAGAAATGTTTAATAAAAAAAATCGATGAAAGGATTATCCATCGAAATGTGAAAGAGTGGAAATCGCATAAGCATACGCAGCAGAAAGCTAGTAGTTGATGCAATTGCCAATCATTATCACTGTATAATTTTTTTCCTAATTATCACACATCTGGCCTATTGATTAAATTACAATGTTTTTAAGTTATTAACCATCGTAGTAAAATCCACTTCCACGCAGCTAAACCTAACAAAAGGTTATAAAACTATAAACCTTAAAAATCTATGTGTCACTACTCTCAGCTTAGTTGGACAAAACCTAAGTATTAAAAAAAATCCTTAAAACTAAAATAAATTAAATTTTTATGAGTTTTAAAATGTTTAAGTATATACGATTTAGTTTTTATGCTTCAGTTTTAGCGAATTTCCTTAAAGGAATAAGCTATTATGGTAGTACTCATGGTAAGACCTAAGTTCACACATATATCACACACATATATATATATAATATATATATATATAATATATATATATTATATATATATTATATATATTATATATATGTGTGTGTATGTGTGTCTGTTAGCACGATAGCGGCCGCAAAAATGGTCCAATCTTTATGATATTTGGTACGGACATGTAAAGTGGTAATCAATTGGACGAGTTCGTGAACCAGCCCGATCGGACCACCGGAAGGGGGGGTAAAGGGGAATAACCCCCCCAAAATGGGTTTTTTGAGTTTTTTACATAGAAAAATAAAATTTTTCAAATTTGTATTGGCACCATTGAATTCAGCTCAAAAAAACAAACAATTTAGTATTTTGAATCACTGCTCTATGTTCTTTGGTTACCGAGATATTGAAAGTGGTAAACACAGTACGTTGTCCCAATGTTAACCTTATGGGAAATAAGTAAAATTCTATATCTCGGTTATTTCTCAACATATCTTGTTAAAACTTGGTAAATAGCTTCTTCTAGTTCAGATCTACTAAATATTGAATTAAAATCACCCAGTTTTAATATACCTGTAGCAGCAAACCTGCATACTCATTCCCCATGTTATTCTTATGGAGCTTACCAAAACATGTCAAATCGTGCTATGTTTGATTGAAATATGTTGTTTTGCATTTGAAATTCTCTGAGTATGCAGGTCTGCTGCAACGAGGGTATTTGTTGGTTTCTGGTGTAGTTTTTACATGTCGGAAGTAAGCTAATCTACAGTTTGAAAATACAGTTACATTCTTCGCCTTTAACAATAAACATATTTTTGCCACAAATACACGTCAATACCCTGCAAACAAAGTTTGAGAATAAAAATCTCATACACAAAATACGAAAAGTAAACAGCTGTTGAGAGAACTCGTAAAATAATCAGCTCTTGTGAACCCTCTTTAAATCTATTCAAATACCCTCATATAAAGGCAGGATGGTAAGGGATGGAGAGAGTTTTGCTGAATGAATAAGAAGGGTAAGTTTGTTCATGAAGCAATGAATAAATAACCTTCAAGCTCGAGCCAAACTTTAATTTCATTTGCATTTTACATTCACGCCTCTCGCGTCTACTGGAGAAAGACAAGGGTATTTTGTGTCGTAGAAGGGCAGTGCCGTCTCTCCCGGGGGTGACAATGCGATGTGACAATGCGATGTGACAATGAGATGTGACAATGCGATGTGACAATGCGATGTGAAAATGCGATGTGACAATGAGATGTGACAATGCGATGTGACAATGCGATGTGACAGTGCGAAGTGGCAATGCTATGTGACAATGCGATGTGACAATGCGATGTGACAATGCGATGTGACAATCGAATTCTGAACTATCGATGAATCGATTAATGGGTCCACAGAATCGATCGGTCGATTCTTTTTCTCAAAAATCTGTTCTTTTAAATCGTCACCTTTCCTACTGACTAGCTTCTGCCAATTCTTTAACGAACATTAAGTTTTGCTTTGTTTAACGAATATATTTTTCACATCAAAAATTAATTACTGATATTAACAAAGGTTTTAGATTATTTTAATCGCCTAAAGATTTTTACCAAGTGAAAATGTCGTAGCCCACTATTCCTAGCCCGAAGTAATGCGCAAAACGGTTCCGGGCTAGGAAATACGTCCTGGGATGTGAAGGTAGGAAAAAATAAAAAAGTTTACTAGGCCTAATCCAGCTGTATTAGAATCTCTCGCTCCATGTGTAGCATCTGATAGAAATTTATTAGTTCTTGGTTGTACTACAATTCCTTACGACAGTCAAACTTTTCAGGTTTTAACTTTAATGAAGATAAATTTAAGTGAGTTTTCAACACTTTATAACATCCATGCACACAGCAGCAGGGACAATCATAAACGAAATCTTTCTCAACACAGGTTGTCTGGGAGGGGTAAGTCACACATAATTAGTTGTATTACGTTTCCCCCCCTGCTTTGTACACAGTTGCTCATTAGATATTTTTGAATTTAAACTGTTAAAGTTGGCTTTTAAAAAACCCTTTATATAATGTTTCAGAACTTAAAGATATAAAGGTTAACATAGCATTTTGATTTTGTTCTCATATTTAGATGTATTTTTAGGGCTGTAATTTAAGTAGGATTAAGCATTGACGTTGTCTTATATAATGTAATCATTTGTAATGATTGACAATAACTTCTTGATTCTTGATTCATGGGCGCCGGTATTTTGTAGTTTCCAAAGGCTGTTATTGGCCAGTATGGGTATGCTTGTTCTGTATCACCATTTTGTAGTTTCCAAAGCCTATTATTGGCCAGTATCGGTATACTTATTCTGTCGCCATCTTGTAGTTTCAAAAGGCTGTTTTTTTTGTTTTCAAAGGCTATTATTGGCCGGTATCGGAATACTTATTATCTACTTAATTTAATTTTTTAATAGTAAGTAAAGATCTTATACCCATTCTTAGTAAGAATTTTCAGCCCACATTGAATATTAAAACCGAGTTTCAACGCTCAAAACTTATGTTTTTCTCTACTTCCTACTTTTCTTTGAGAGATGGTATAGGGAAGTTTTTCTCTACATCTCTTCGGCCTGCAATATTATTTCTGTCAGAGAGCCGTGTTTTGCAAGTGTTGTCCTGGCAATTGCTGCAGACTAGTTATGGAGACTGTTTGGAACTTTCTGTTGACTCGATGTAAGTTCCCCTTGTTAAGCCAAGGGTAGTTCTTCCTGGGTAGTTTATTTTTCACTTTCCAAGAATATTTTGATTTATTTTCTGTTATTAAAATCAGTGGATAGTTGCGATCTAAGAGCTTCTTACAGAGTTCCTCAAAAACACTTTTTCAAACTGGATGTAAGTTCCCCTTACAACAAAGTAAATGTCAAATATACTTATATTGCCTTAAAACATAAGAACACGCATTGGCTAGCGTCACAACAAGAAGTTCGAGTAAGCCAACAAGCTATTTAGTTTGGTTAAACGTGTGGTTAAACAAAGGGCAGTCCTTCCTGTTTCTTGTATTTTTTTCGCTTTACAAACATTTCGATTTATTTTCTGTCCTTTCAACGAAAACAGTGGATACTTGCGGTGTCAGAGGTTTTTAGAGATTTCCTAAATAAAACTTTTTCAACCAGGCCATAGACCCAAAATAAAGCTTGATGCATTCCAAGATGTTTTAGTGAAACCAGGAGTGAATGGATTAGAAAGCTGCATAAGCTTCATACTATAATCCTCTTTGATCATAATTTAATCGAAATCAAAGAGCTTGTTAACAAATTAATACAATCGGCCTAGTACTCACTTTTAAACGTAACCAAATTTAGTCACACCTTGTCTATATAATCATATGACCATTTTGCCTATTCATCCAGTTTACCAATCACACTAATTTCAAAAAACCTTTTCAATGAAATAATTTATCCTTCTCGTTTCATTCTATTGAGTAATTAGAAAAGTGTACGGTTTAAAAGGAATAACAGCATATTTACCACAATATACAATTCTTCTTAATATACTTCATGTAAAACTTTAAAATCTATTCTTATATTGTTTTAAGGTATATACAGTCTCTACCACTGATTGAAGCCATGATTACGGTAGAATTAGGGCTTGAGTCACGTAAAAGACGATACAGGATACGGAAGTGCCGTCTCTCCTGGTTGTGACAATGCGATGTGACAATGCGATGTGACAATGCGAAGTGACAATGCGATGTGGCAATGCGATGTGACAATGCGATGTGACAATGCGATGTGACAATGCGATGTGACAATGCGATGTGACAATGCGATATGACAGTGCGATGTGACAATGCGATGTGACAATGCGATGTGACAATGCGATGTGCCAATGCGATGTGACTATGCGATGTGACAATGCCAAGTGACAATGCCAAGTGACAATGCGATGTGACAATGCTATGTGACAATTCGATGTGACAATGCGGTGTGACAGTGCGATGTGACAATGCGGTGTGACAATGCGATGTGACAATGCGATGTGACAATGCGATGTGACAATGCGGTGTGACAATGCGATGTGACAATGCGACGTGACAATGCGATGTGTCAATGCGATGTGACAATCGAATTCTGAACTATCGATGAATCGATTAATGGGTCCCAGAATCGATCGGTCGATTCTTTTTCTCAAAAACCTGTTCTTTTAAATCGTTACCTTTCCTTCGAACCACCGCTTCTGCCAATCCTTTAACGAACATTAAGTTTTGCTTTGTTTAACGAATATATTTTTCACATCAAAAATTAATTACTGATATTAACAAAAGTTTTGTATTATTTTAATCCCCTAAAGATTTTTACCAAGTGAAAATGTCGTAGCCCACTATTCCTAGCCCGAAGTCATGTACAAATCGGTTTAGGGCTAGGAAAAGCGTCCTGGGATGTGATGGCAGGAAAAAATAAAAAAGTTTACTAATCCAGCTGTATTAGAATCTCTCGCTCCATGTGTAGCATCTGATGGAAATTTATTAGTTCTTGGTTGTACTATATACAATTCCTTACGACAGTCAAACTTTTCAGGTTTTAACTTTTATGAATATAAATTTAAGTGAGTTTTCAACACTTTATAACATCCATGAACACAGCAACAGGATCAATCATAAACGAAATCTTTCTCAACACAGGTTGTCTAGGATGGGTAAGTCACACATAATTAGTTGTATTACGTTTACCCCCCTGCTTTGTACACAGTTGCTTATTAGATATTTTCGAATTTAAACTGTTAAAGATGGCTTTTAAAAAACCCTTTTTATAATATTTTAGAACTTAAATATATAAATTTTAACATAGCATTTTGATTTTGTCCTCATATTTAGATGTATTTTAGGTCTGCAATTTAAGTAGGATTAAGCATTGACGTTGTCTTATATAATGTAATCATTTGTAATCATTGACAATAACTTCTTGCTTCTTGATTCATTTTGTAGTTTCCAAAGCCTATTATTGGCCAGTATCGGTATACTTATTCTGTCGCCATCTTGTAGTTTCAAAAGGCTGTTATTGGCCAGTAACGGGATACTTATCATATGCCGCTATTTTTTTAGTTTCCAAAGACTATTACTGGACGGTAACGGAATACTTATTATCTACTTAATTTAATTTCTTAATAGTAAGTAAATATCTTACTATCTAATACCCATTCTTAGTAAGAATTTTTAGCCCATATTGAATATTAGAACCGAGTTTCAACGCTGAAAACGTTGAGTTTCAACGCTGATGTTTTGCTCTACTTCCAATTTTTGTTAGAGATATGGTATAGGGAAGTTTTGCTCAACATCTCTTGGGCCTGCAATATTATTTCTGTCAGAGAGCTGGGTTTTGCAAGTGTTGTCCCTGAAATTGCTGCTGCAAACTAGTTATAGAGACAGTTTGGAACAGTTTGGACAGTTTGGCTCGATGTAAGTTCTCCTTCAACATGTTGTTAAGCCAAGGGTAGCTCTTCCTGGGTAGTTCATTGTTCACTGTCCAAACATATTTTGATTTATTTTCTGTTATTAAAATCAGTAGATTGTTGCGATCTTAGAGCTTCTTACAGAGTTCCTAAAAAACACTTTTTTAAACTGGATGTAAGTTCCCCTACAACAAAGTAAATGTCAAATATCCATATATTTCCTTAAAACACAAGAACATGCATTGGCTAGCGTCACAACAAGAAGTTCGAGTAAGCCAACAAGCTATTTAGTTTGGTTAAACGTGTGGTTAAACAAAGGGCAGTCCTTCCTGTTTCTTGTATTTTTTTCGCTTTCCAAACATTTCGATTTATTTTCTGTCCTTTTAATGAAATCATTGGATACCTGCAGTCTCAGAGGTTCTTAGCGATTTCCTAAAAATAAAACTTTTCTAAACAGGCCATAGACCCAAAATCAAGCTTGATGCATTCCAAGATGTTTTAGTGAAACCAATGATGAATGGATTAGAAAGTTGCTTAAGTTTTATACTATAATCCTCTTTGATCATTTTTTAATCGAAATCAAAGAGCTTATTAACAAATTAATACAACTGGCTTTGTCTTCACTTTTAAACATAACCAATTTTAGTCATACTTTGTCTGAAAATATGACTATTTTGTCGATTCACCCAGTGTACCAATCACACTAATTTCTTCTATCCAGCTAGATGAAAACCTTACAATGAAATAATTTATCCTTCTCGTTTCATTCTACTGAGCAATTAGAAAAGTGTACGGTTTAAAAGGAAGAACAGCTCCATAAATATATACAATTCTTCTTAATACTTCATGTAAAACTTTAAATATATTCTTATATTGTTTTAAGGTATATACAGTCTCTACCACTGATTGAAGCCATGATAACGGTAGAATTAGGGCTTGAGTCGCGTAAAAGACGATACAGGATACGGAAGTGTGACGTCACCGAGGTAATTATCCCCACGTCCGCGATATCTCGCGTTCTCGTGGCGCGCGAGATAACAGCGTGATATTATCAAGTAATTATCTTCATTACCTTCCCAGCTACAAGGGTACTAACAGGTCCTGTGATGAACTTGCTGTACAATTTTTAACGTACTGTCATTGTAGTTCCTGAATAAGCGGAAACTGTGTAGGCTACGTTGTGATTTATCTACTGTCATGATTTTAATTTATCTCCAGTTATAACAAATTAATCGCAAAAGATGTTGATTAACAGTAGATGTATTCGAACTTCTAAACTTTTTTTCTGGTTGCCATTTTGGGGAGCTTTCGTTAGCTCTTATTTAATTTGATGCTAAAACAGATTCCAAAAGGCAAGTTCACTTACGACGAACTCGATAATAGAATTATGTAAGTTCTACATAGACTATGATTACACTGTCTTATTTTTTATTTATTGTTTTATGAAGCTCCACCTACATACTTTATGACCAAAGGGTCGACAGCCAAATATGAAATGTTCAGAGGTCGGATGGTAAAAACAGTGCAATAAAATATATCTAAAAGACATAAAATTGTTTTCTTTTGGATTCAAGAGATCCGAGTTTGAATACAAACGACTAAAGTTGCTAACGATGGGTGGCTGAACCGTTTTGTCTGGCGTCTTATCTTTAAACTGGGGAACAAAAAGGATCTCACGTGACGCGACTGATGTCGAACCTTTTACAAGTTGATTTGATTAAAAACTGCTCCGTATTGGAGTCCCTTCTGCAGATCGCCACCTTTTGCTTCAAGCAATCGAAACTGACATAAATGTTAATGAGACTGTTAAGAAGGGACAGCAATGTTTGGACGTTGAAGTGGATAACGCCCGCTTTTTATTCCGGTTAAAAATACATTGATATAGAACTTTTTTTTTTGTATTTTAAGAAAACCTTAAAATAAATTTAAGTTTTGTATTCTACACTTAGTACACACAATAATATCTGAAGACACTAACAGTCCAAGTAATAAATAATGTATTTAAATCGAAACCCTAAGGAACTTTCAGTGAAAGGAAAATATTTTTAGGATGCACACCTAAATTACAGTTGTTAGGATGGCACGGTAAGCATATTACATTATTTTAAACCCTGGGTAAAATCCACTTTAAATGACGTGTTGATCCACGTTGAAGTCCTTTTCTTTCGCAAAAAATAGAAATTTTTAATTCACCCGAAGAGGCTTGGTGTTTCTTTTTACGCGCGAAACGTCGAGAAAGTTTGTATTAGATCCTGTATTTTAGAGTTAGTGTTTGTGAGTGATATTATTCACTATCTTGATCAAGGATCATGGTACTTCTCATTAAATGAAGGTGGGAGTTGCCCAAGAATTAAAATTCACCCCCTCAAAACTAGGGACGTTCCGATACCGACTTCGATCCGATATTTGATATCGGATCAGTTTTGAAAGAAAGGTATTGATACCCCGATATTATCGGATTCAAAGTATCAATACTGTGAGTATTGGTATCGGTATTGGATCAGAAGATACCAAGAAAAAACTAAAAAATATATAAGTCCATATTAAATTATGTTGTTTTTACTGTTAATACGATATGTTAAATCAAATTATTAATCTTATTCAATTAATCGATACAATAAACATTTTAATTAATTTAAACTTAATTTGCTCATTTTATGTAACACTCTTTTGCTCTTTCGTATCAGTTACGATCTCATAATTTCTTCCGGATTATTGAAGATTGTGTATTGTTTCTCAGGTTATAAAGAAATAGGTATGGTTATAACAATTATATACTGATAAATTTTCAAATAGTATAATGTTACAGTATAAAACACATAATTGTAATAAAGTATAAATATCAAAGGAATAAATAAACAATAAAGTATGGAGGCAAAAAACAACGTGGAAGGTTACTTAAATTTCTATAATTTTTTGAAAGATTATCTTGTTTCCCCCCTGACGCGTTTAATATTTTTTATGATTCGATACTTTTGATCCGATTCTCCAAACTTTCTTTCCATACCACGATAGTATCGAATGATTCGATCCGATACCGATACAGTGGATATCGAAAAAAGTATCGATACGTACTAGTATCGGAAGTATCGAAACATCCCTACCCAAAACCAATAACTCATATCGATTGAGAAGCGAATTACAATGCAGAAACGAAATACAAAAGAGCTTTTCAAAACAAATCATCGACCTTGATCTTAACCTTCGCAAGGGAAAGCCGCGGGGCGTCGAAATGAAAAGAAAGAAAAGAAAGGGGGTCTTGTTGGACCCCACGCAACAAGAGATGCTATCTGAGATCCCCATCAGCTTCAACACAATGGAGTAGAATGCCAGATGAAATCTGAAGCTGCGGCTATTCTATTCTAAATTATAAATTAATTCATTTAAACTGTGTACTGAAAACCATGTATTTTTATACATAAAATGACACATTTAAAGCCAGCTGATTTTAACTATAACATATGTAACAACTTCTCAAAACGTTTTATGAAATTCGCAAAGGATTCTTCCTCATGAAAAGGAGCAAAGTTTATTGTAGATGTAATGCTACTTTTGACTGAGTTTGTAGGTTGTTCAGCTGTTTTTCAACTTACTAAGACGTTGTACCCAATTTCAATTACTCAATTTCAATACTCCCAATTTCAATATTATTATAGTCATTTTAGTTATATTTAAGATTAGTATTTAATATTATTATTTTATAAATTACTTTTGTATAATATGTATTTACATTCTACTCGAAATAAAGCTGATTTGATTTGATTTGATTTGACCGTCTTTTCAGCCTTGCTAGCAACGTAATGTATAAATCTTCTGTCTCTCCTCTTATCACTGTTTCTTCAAATTCTATATCTTCTTCATTTTCTTTTGAATTCTCAATCTTACTTTGAGCTTTTTCAAATTGGTCCCAATATGCACATAGACTTTTTATTCTTAATTCAACTTCTTCCAGACTCATTTCTTCTGTTTCATTTATTAGTTGTTGTAATCTTTTTATTTGATCTTGAGCTGTTTTCCGGGTTCTTTTACTGGCATTCGTCGCCATTATTCTATTCTAAATTATAAATTAATTCATTTAAACTTTGTACTGAAAACACAGTTAAGCATTAACTGCACAGTATTAAGTATTTTTATACTTAATTGTTTACATAACAAAAGTTCAAAATGACACATTTAGAGCCAGCTGATTTTAATTATAACATATGTAACAGCGGCAATGCCTGACGATTATACCGTGAGTACTCGAGCATGTTCGTGGCTGATTTCAAACTGAATTCAAGTCATACGCGATTTGATTTCCAGAATACAGTAATTGACAAATCACGTACAATTTGAATTGGCAATATCATTGAAGTTCAATTACAATATACACCCATAGTCTAAGAGTGTATTGATTAACTTAATGACAACTTAGATTTAAAATATTATACAATGAAATTTTGAAATAGCTTTGATATCTGCTTTGAATACTATGGTTCACCCCTCTTCAACTAATCATCCCGGACGCTGTAGTATGCACTCCCAATTATTTTTTATTTGAGGGTTTTCCTAAATTTATTATAATCAGCCCCTAGCTTTAGCTGTTGAGGAGGGCAGTTAATAAACTTAATTGCATCATAACGAAGGGGGTAAAGTTGTCCTAGAAGTTTTGATTTATATTTTGAAATAATAAATACTAATAATTTGCAGATAAATCTTATTGCAAAATTTAAATACTTTTCTCTAATGCTACAAACATAAATATATGTGGCCATGCATAAGAACTACATAATGCTCAAGAAGCATTAAAAATAAGAATAACTTCACAAAAAAGAATAAAGCAAATCTCAAGTCTGTCGGTCGTAAAAACTTTTCAAAATGACTCTACAAATCTTAGTGGACGTTGAACTCTATTCTGAATCAATCAATATTGCTTCCTCCACACTGTATTGGTTTTAAGGAAAATGGTTATTTATAAGTTTTAAAAGGCTTATGTCAATGCAGAATTCTTTAGAATAAACTGTTTTAAAAAATTATTAAGACAATTTTCATCATATCATGATAGTTTTTTGGTTAACTACGTAGGGCGATGTCTATTATTGTTGTTGTGCTTAAAACAACAACAATAAGAATGGTATCGTATGAAAGAAATCATTCGGTCGGCAAAGAGTTTGTTTTATAAAGAGACAGTATTCAAGATATTTTTCTCCAGTTGATGCTGTTCAACCTACAGATATAGCCTCTATAAACTTACCCTGTAATCTTAACTTCGCCTTTAAATTCATTCTTATGACGACAAAAGAGTGCTCTGAAACCAGTGGAATTGTACTTTTCCAATAAAATCTATGCCTCATAAACTGTAAAATGAATTAAAACAAACTGTTAAAACAATTATTTAATGTTTTTCAGAGGCAAATTCATTATACACCGTGTTATTCGAATTTATTATTGCAGCTTTTAATCGATAAATAAAATACTCATAAAATATATATATAGCGAATTATATAGCGAATGATGAAACTGCTGCAACTTATTAAATACATCCCGACTTTTCATCAACTATATTATTTCTTTGTTTGAAATTCATTGTTGGTGATGGTGATTTTATATTTTGATTTGGATTTTTGAGGACATTTACCATCACTGATTAGTAAAAAACATACAATACAATAAAAAATATATAATTAAAAAATACAACATAAAAATACATATAAAATAATATAAAAATATATACAATAAAAACTACAATAGTAAAAAATACAATCTTTGTTTTTTACTAATCAGTGATGGCAAATGTCCGCAAAAATCCAAATCAAAACTATATTATGTTTTACTTTGAAACATCGCCAAAGAATTTGTCCGCAGTCCCTGCAGAAGCCCGATATGCAAATCCCGCAGTGCACTTGAGAATGCGGTTAGTATTATTAACGAACAAGGAATTTTATTTCGTACACAGTAGTTCGAATAGTACATTATTACATGCTTCTATTTGAAATTTGCATAGTATTACTCCATTGAGAGTTAAAAACGTGTATTTTTCTTAATTCTTTCTAAATTATTATTATCTTTATCAGCTTTTAGTGAAATTTAAACTCAATATAGGTCTGTAGAGTGGTACCTTTCTGTGGTAAGCTAAATCTTAAAAGCGATCCATCTTGAATAATAAATTTCAAGGAATTTTGGTGGATATAAATTTTCATTATTACATGCCTAGTAAAATACAACGTCCAAACTTAAGGTTTGCTGTTAAAACATACTATTCTAAGACCCATTTTAATTTACTATTTTAACCTTTTATTTTAAAGGTGATACATCTTACTGACATTGATTAGAAATTATAAGTGATATATGCATCACGAAATAATAATTGTTAATGTAATTAATATAAAACTTGAACGCCAAAAACAACATAGTTTTAAAAATAAAATCCACTATTTTCTAACAGCCGAATGGCCGAAATGGACCATAGAGGCTCACATACACGTCACGTCACGGCACGTCACGTCACGTCACGTCACGGCACGTCACGTCACGCAACCTCCCCATTTGACCGGTTCAGCCGTGTATGCTCCTCAAAGCATTCTATTCCGGCCGTGACGTGACGTGTATGTATAGCCGGTTTCATTTATTTATACAAGGAGCATTTACCTCGAAAATGGACGTAAAGTGACGAGTACGTTCACCTTAATGGAGACGCTGCAAACCGTACAAATGCTGAACAATTAGATTTTTTAACTCTTTTTGAACCTCTTTATATCAATTTGAGACAGGTTGGATAGAAGTTGATGTACGAGGTTCGTTCGAAAGCAACTTCCGTTTGGGAGTAAAAAAAATCTCAATGCATTTACAAAATTTTTATATTAAAGAGCGTACCTTTAACTACTTTCCCACATAGTTCCTACAAATATTTAGTCACTTGTCATTTCTAGGGAGAAGCTTTTCAATCGTACTGAAAAGAATTCTGCCGCTTGTGAACGCAGCCATCTTTAAGTTCATAGT